>OY856409.1:1602687210-1602982210 GCA_963693085.1 Alisma plantago-aquatica
GCTCGCTCGAGTATATGTGGATGAGATAGTTCATTTGCATGGTGTGCCAGCAACGATAGTTTCTGACAGAGGTCCTCAGTTTACGAGTCGTTTCTGGGAGCAGTTGCACAAGGCGTTGGGAACGCAGTTGAAGTTCAGTACCGCTTTCCACCCGCAGACAGATGGACAGTCTGAGAGGACTATTCAGACTTTGGAAGATCTCCTTCATGCTTGTGTTTTGCAGTTCCTAGGCAGTTGGGACGTACATCTCAGTTTGATAGAGTTTGCCTACAACAATAGCTATCAGCGGAGCATTGACATGGCTCCTTATGAGGCCTTGTATGGAAGGAAGTGCAGATCTCCTTTGTGTTGGTATGAATCAGGTGAATATCAGCTTTTGGGTCCTGAGTTAGTACAGCAGACGACAGAAAAGATCAAGGTGATACAACAACAGTTGAAAGTGGCTCAAGACAGGCAGAAGTCTTATGCAGACAATCGTCGACGACCTTTGGAATTCCAGGTGGGAGACAAGGTTTACCTTAAAGTCTCTCCGTGGAAAGGTGTGCTGAGGTTTGGACGGAAAGGTAAGTTAGCTCCCAGATATATGGGGCCTTACCCAGTCTTAGCACGTGTTGGAAAAATGGCTTACGAGTTAGAGTTGCCTCCAGAGTTGCACAGGTTACATCCAGTGTTCCATGTCAGTATGCTGAAGAAAAGCCATCCGAATACATGGACAGTGATACAGCCAGTTGAGGTTGAGCTTGACAGAGATGTGACTTATGAAGAGGGTCCTATGATGATCCTTGACAGAAGAGTCAAGAAGCTGAAGAGGAAGGATTTGGTTCTTGCGAAGGTTCTTTGGCATCACTGTGGCGTTGAGGAAGCCACGTGGGAGCTCGAGGAAGAGATGAGGAGGAAGTATCCCTCGCTTTTCTCTTCGGATTTCGGGGACGAAATCCTTTTGTAGAGGTTTATGGCTGTAAGGACCCTGACCTGCGTTTAGGGTTTACCCTGTTTGTTTTGCTTAACCTTAGTGGTTTGGTGCTCGCTAATCACCTTTGAGTGGTGATTAGGGTTTTGTTGAGCTTTGTTGAGAGTTCGAGGGGCTACTTGCAAATAACCCAAGTTTAGGGTTTTGTGTGCAAGTTTGCCATCTTGTGAGGTGTTTTCCCCACTTTTGCTTCCTCTAGGGTTGAGAGGAAGGCTTGGGCTTGTTGTTTGAGTTCTTTGGGCCTGAGTTGAGCTTGTTTGGGCCTTGGAGTTCCTTGTTTGGGCTTGCTTGAGCCTTGTGTCGCCCAGGGCAGGCTGGTGTGTCGCCGAGCAGAGGTGCTGCCTGTGTCGCCCATGATGCTTGATCTGGTGTAGTGGACCCTTGGTGCATGTTTTGGACAAGTGTCTCTTGCCTTGCTAATGTGTTGGCTGGAACCCTAGGACAAGTGTCCCTTGGGTGGGCGACACATAGCATGGTTGTACCTTGGTTTCTCCTCCCTTCCCTCCTATATAGGTAGCTCTTGTCCTTGCCTTAGTCTCCTTTGGTCCTTTGGTCTCCCCTCCACCCTTGGTGCACGATAGCCCTCTCCATCTAGCTTGTGGTGGCCGATACACCCTCCTGGAGCAGCCTGGTGGACGATAGCTTTGGACCCTGAAGTGCTTTGGAGCTTGGAGCTTAAGGCGAGTTGCATAGCTTCTAACCCTAACTCCTTTACTTCTTGCCTGATCTTATGCATGTTAGTAGTTTAGCTTAGCTCCTTGCTTTTATACCTTTCCTTAGCTTCCCTTGGTGGCCGATATCCCCCTTAGGGTTTAGGGCTTCTAGTGTACCTTTGCTTTTTAGGGTTTGTGCTCTTGGTGTTGGAGGTTGAAGATGACCCAGGGTTGGGCGATACCCCCCCCTTCCTTGTGAGTGTGTTGAGCGACACACTTGCCCTTATGTTGAACGATATGATGCTTTAGGGTTTGAGTTCCTTGAGTTGGAGGTCGATAGGTTGACCTAGCTAGTGTGTTGGCCGACATGGTGACCATGGTGGGCGATACCCTAATAGCCGATAGCCATGTTGGGCGATAGTCTTGATGGGCGATACCCTACCCATGTTGGCCGATATAGTTGATGGTCTGGTTGGCCGATATGATGGGAGACATAGTGATGTCCCTTGTGTTTTGGTTAGTACAATGGTGGACGATACTCTCTCTCTCACCCTCTCTCTTGATGGGCGACATGCCTTGTGCCTCATGGCCGATAGGGTTAGTAGCATGTTGGACGATACCCTTGCCCATGATGGGCGATAGGGTGAGCTTAGTGTGATGGCCGATAGCCTTGGTGGCCGATAGTCCAGTTGAACGATACCCTACCCTATTAGCTAGTGTGTTGGCCGATGGGGTTAGCTAGTGTGTAGGCCAATAGAGTTAGTAATGGGTGATGGCCGATAGGGTTTAGGATGGTGGCCGATACCCATGCTGAATAGATAGGTTTAAGTGAGGGTTGTGAAGTTTTAGTGAGGGTTTGAGGTGCTTTGGTGACGGCCCCTCATGTGATGGAAATAATTAGCTAATTAACCAAGGAAATGATGGTGATATTTATCATCAAACAGGATGCTAATGATAGTAATGTATATGTTGATAGCCCTCATGTATTAGGTGCATGATGTGACCTTTATGCTTAATTATTAATAATAATGAAGGTGACGATAACTACTTTAGTAGTTTGTTTAATGATGATAATGATGGTAATAAAGATGCTAAGTGACAGTTATGTTAAAGGTTGCTTCATGATAAAGATGACAACAGTTGATGGCAATAATAATGATCTTGACAATAACAGTGTTGGTTCTGTATACTCAACATGATCTCCATATGCCTCGATTGTTTGTATAATCCTGAGATTTAGAGTAAGCATCAGTATGGTTGATAATGATGTAACTAATATACCTGGTTACCAAATAAGTGTCACATTGATAAGTACAATATCTTGAATGATATTTCATGATAGTGAGCATATTCCTTATGTTGAATCTACGATTATTGTGTACTCTAACCTTGCAGGTGAAGTCTTAGCCATAAAAGGGCTATGTGACATATGTAATGAGTAACATTGCTTTGATAATTGCCCTATAAGATTGTGTATGTGATGTGTTGGTCCCTTGATGATGATGTGAGCCTTAAGAAGCAGTGACAGTGCATGATGAAGGATTGAGATCCTGTGGTATGTGATGATCCTTGAGATGGATCTGGATGGTTGGAAAAAGGCCAAGTGGTAACATGTGATGTTGGATCCTTAAGATGGATCAGGTTGATATGATTAGACCAACATATAATGTTCTTTACTTTCTATTATATCTTGCATGTTATATAACTTGGTTGAATCCTGCAATCCATCTAAAAGATACTAATTAATCACAGTGAAATATATCATGTAGTTTGCCCTGGCCATAGATCCATCATCGTCAGGACTTGGTGATGGTGAAACGGGTTTTCCTACGGGTTAACCTGGAAGCGCATATTGTTGAATATGTGTAGGTTGCTCCTAGCCTGAAAATGAGGAGGTAAGAGTGTAACTTCGGTTGCAGACTCAGATATGTGTTTAGAGCATGGTGAACAGGCCCATGGCTCAGGATATGTGATGTATGGAGCATGAATGTGTTCATGGATCAGAGCACGGTGAACATGCCCGTGGCTCAGTTTTACTAGCGCCGTGACCTGTACCAAGGCGGGCTAGCGAATGGGTAGCCTGTGGAGCTAACCCTGTGGCTTAGACCACTTCAGCATGTGACTGCGGTCCTGCTTGTGTTGTACTCATGTACTGACCATGAGGTGGGAGGTCGTGGAGTCCGGCTCTTCCATTGACCTTGTATGGCACCGGCTTGGGTTTCGTAACCGAAGGTTGGATTTGAACAGTATGGTTCAAATCCTCAGGGCATAATAAAACGTAATACAGTCGTTTAGTATTTACTGATCAAATCAAACACGAAACATTGGTTGAGGCCTTGTTTGTGTAATATCTCTGTTATATCTTGCAGGTCATGTGGTAATCTGTCTTATCTTGATAATCAGGTTATGTGACTATATTTTGTTCTAATAATCCTGTTACATGTTGATATACCTTATCTTGATAATCATATTCTTTTGAGGGACATCTGGTTATAAGTTCAGTACAGCTGGTATGTTTGTCGGTAAGAATGATCTTGCTACATATATATATAACTGCTTCTGATATATCTGCTCATGTTATGATTGCTGTTATAGCTATCTTGCTGAGGTTCTGTAGTTGCGGTGGGGAGCTATGTTTCCCGCTGGGACAATTGTTCAATTGTCTCACTCCGCTGGTTTACACCCTTTTTAGGTGGTCGAGGTAGACGTGGTCGTGGTTGTGGTGTTGCAGACGAGCAACTTGAGGAGCAGTAGAAGGCAAGCGTTGGACATGCTGCTGTTTTGGATGTTTTGTAGTAGAGTCTAGAGTCATCCCTGTACTCTCAGGTCCTTGGCAGTGTTTTGACGTTGTTTCACGATGATATCTGTATATCCTGCTGTTGGCCGGATGTGGGCCTTTATGTATATGAACAGGTGGTGAACTCATGCGATAGATGAACATCTGTTCCTGAGCTGTGGACACGTATCAGATCTTGTGTATATTTATATGACATGTTTCTGTGCAGGATATGGACTGGAAAGTAATAGTTTCACAGTTTATCAGTTTTCCGCAATCGGTTTTAATTAACCCGTGTTTTGATAATCTGTGGTTATGGTGATTTCCGCACGTTTTCGCGTAACACCTCGTTATCTGTGGGATAATGGGATGTGTTGCCACATTATCATTCGGGGTATCCCGAACCTGCAGAATATATTTTCCTTCACAAACCTGCACACTACATTAGAATCATTAGTCCTTGTGGGGATTGCTTCCACCCACTTCGACACATAGTCAACAGCTAGCAAGATATATAAATTTGAATTCGAGGACACAAAGGGTCCCATGAAGTCTATGCCCCACAAGTCAAATACCTCAACTTCCTGAAATACATTCAGGGGCATCTCTTGTCTCTTCGAAATGTTACCTGCTCACTGGCATGGGTCACATTGCCTTACAAAATCGTAGGCATCCCGAAACAAAGTTGGCCAATAAAGGCCGCTTTCCAACACTTTGGCTGCTGTCTGTGAACTGGCATGGTGTCCTCCCGTAGGCGACGCATGGCAATGGTGGAGAACACTCTCGTACTCCACCTCCGACACACACCTGCATAGAATACCATCCCTGCATTGCTTCAAAAGAATTGGGTCAAAGAATGAAAGAATTTCTTTTTCTCTTGATATGACCAGTCTTCTGGGATGATCCCGCAAGTCAAATAGTTAACAATTTCAGCAAACCACGGTTCCTTAGAATTAATTTTCAAAATTTGTTCATCGGGAAACGTCTCGCTTATGGGTATGTGCAAATCTTGTTCATCTACCCTGTCTAACCTAGACAAGTGATCAGCCACTACATTTTCAATTCCGGATTTGTCCTTAATTTCAATATCAAATTCTTGTAAAAGCAAAATCCACCTAATGAGTCTAGGCTTTGCATCCTTTTTCTCCATCAAATATTTTATCGCAGCATGATCGGTCCACACAACTACTTTAGATCCCACTAAGTACTGCCGAAATTTTTCAAAAGCAAACACAACGGCAAGTAATTCTTTTTCTGTAGTTGTATAGTTCAATTGAGCATCATTAAGCGTTTTGGAAGCGTAGCAAATCACAGCAGGCTTATTATCTACCCTTTGCCCCAAAATGGCTCCTAATGCATAATCTGAAGCATCAGACATCAATTCAAATGGTTTTGTCCAATCCGGCGTTTGAACAACCGGAGCCGAAATCAATTTTTCCTTCAAAACTTCGAACGCGTGAAGACACTTATCGTTGAAATAAAAAACTGCATCTTTTTCCAACAATTCGGATAAAGGTTTTGTAATTTTAGAAAAATCCTTAATGAATCGCCGATAAAACCCGGCGTGTCCCAAAAAGCTTCTCACCTCTTTTACAGAATTCGGTGGGGGTAGCTTAGAAATCACCTCAATTTTCACTGGGTCTACCTCAAGACCCTTGCTAGACACCTTGTGTCCTAGCACTATTCCCTCCATCACCATCATGTGACATTTCTCCCAATTGAGGACCAAGTGTGTGTCCTCACAACGCTGCAGCACCTTGTCCAAATTATATAGACACTCATCAAAAGACACACCGTAAACCGAGAAGTCGTCCATGAAAACCTCAAGACAACGCTCTACCATGTCAGAGAATATGGCAAGCATGCAGCGTTGAAACGTCGCCGGTGCATTACATAGTCCAAACGGCATTCGTCGGTAAGCGAAAGCCCCATAGGGATAGGTGAACGTAGACTTCTCTTGATCCAAAGGATCAATCGAAATCTGGTTATACCCCAAATACCCATCCAGAAAACAAAAATGCGACCGACCGGCAAGACGTTCCAAAATCTGATCGATAAATGGCAAAGGAAAATGATCCTTAAGAGTGGTGGCATTCAGTCGACGGTAATCAATGCAAACTCGCCACCCGGTTACCAATCGGGTGGTGACAGGTTCATTCAATAGATTTTTAGTCACAGTAATTCCCCCCTTCTTAGGGACTACCTGTGTGGGACTCACCCACGTCGAATCTGATATGGCATATATGATCCCTGCAGCAAGAAGTTTTATGACTTCCTTCTTCACAACCTCCATCATGCTCGGATTTAGACGTCTTTGAGGCTGAATGACTGGCTTGGGTCCCTCCTCGAGCCGTATCTTATGCTGGCAAAGTGTAGGGGAGATCCCCTTGATGTCTGCAACAGACCACCCAAAAGCTCCACGGTGGTTCTTGAGCACTATCAGTAGTTGCTCTTCCTCATCCGCACTCAAGTAAGCAGATACAATCACCGGTAACTTGTCCTTCTCAGCTAGAAAGATGTACTTAAGATGCGGGGGCAGCGGCTTCAACTCCAACTCTGGCGGGCAAATGAGAGATGATTGCAGCGGTGGGGGAAGTGTACCTAAATCTTCATAGTGCCTCGTGTAGAAACATGGAAGCATCTGAAGCATTTTGGCACACTCCTTGAGTGATTTACTCCGCATCCAATCATAGGTGACATTCAACAAACATGCTTCCAATGGCAATTCCGGATATGCATCAACAACTGAAGTAGTAATCACATCATCCTCCCAAGAAGGTGGAAGGTCCTCATTCTCGTCATTCAGAAATCCAACAGCTTTGCACAAAGAGACAACTTTAGTTTGCTCCATGATGTCCACAGCTAAGGTTCCATTATCCATCTTGCTCATCACATGAGCCATGTCCAAGAATGGTTTTCCAAGGCAGAGTGAGATATTTTGATCCACATGCTTCACCATGTTACAATGTGCTTTTGCTTTAGTAGATGCAGTGCCAGAGCGCATGACCATCTCAAATCGATCATCTGCTATGCCCAAGGTCAAGCGACCTCTTCCCATCTCCAAGATCATATCGGCTGTAGCTTGGAATGGACGTCCAAGTAGCATCTCATTGCCATGCTCATCCTGCATTTCCATAACCACAAAATCAGCCGGAAAAACAAATCGGTCCACCTTTACCAAGACATCTTCGCAGATTCCATAAGGTTTCACCACAGAATTATCGGCCAATTGGATAGTCATATTGCTCGGCCGTGACTCCTTTAATCCTAGCTTTTTAAATGTAGAAAGGGGCATCAAATTGATGCTTGCCCCAGAATCACATAGTGCCTCTCCAAATTTGAACTTCCCGATAAAACAAGAAATGTTGAAACATTTGGGATCCTGTCTCTTTGGCGGTAGAGTGCCTATAATGAAAGCATTCACTTGCTCCTTCAACACCACGACCTCAGTGTCTGGTATTTTCCTCTTCTTGGTGATGACATCTTTTAGAAACTTCCCATATGACGGGATTTGCTCAATCGCTTCCAACAACGGAATATTGACCAAAAGCTTCCTAAAGTTGTCCAAGAATTTCTTGAATTGTGCATCTACCTTCCTTGCCTTTGCACTATTCGGATAGGGGACCAGAACGGTATGTGCCCTTTGATGGGGTGGCACATAGGGTGTCAACTTCTGCGGTTCCTCCTCAGTAGCTTGTTCTTCATTACCATCCACAACTATGTTTTCAGCTTGCCCTGTGACAGGTGTGGGCTGCTCCTTAGTGGTTGCATCTTCAACTTTATCCTGCGGTGTGCTTGTGTCAACCGTCCTTGGATTCAACACCTTCTTGCCGCTTCTCAGTAAAATAGCCTTGGCCTGCTGGTTTCCCCCGGGAACATTGGTGTTCCCCGGAAAACCCGGATGTGCTGGCTTCTTCAAAATTGCAATTTCTGCTGCCATCTGCGCCGTGGAGGTCTCTATAGTCCTCATTTGAGCCCCATGGCTCTGCAAAGTCTGCCCAAATTGGTTCATATATTCACCCTGTTGCTTGATTTGTTGCCCGGATGTGTTCATTAACTCCTGGTTTTGCTTGATGACCTGATTGAGCAACTCCGTGCTCTTGTCCTCTGTGGCTGGTGCAGGCTTGGCGTCCGGATCCTGTAGAAAATTGTTTGGATCCTTCCATGAGAACTTTTTGTCCTTTCGTCATGAGTAGTCATTGTTCCTGTACCCTTGTTGTTGCCTGATGTACTTGACTTGAGCCTCATCCTCGGACTCATTGTCTTCCTTCTGCAGTAACTTCTTTGTGAGAAGATCCATCTTCTCATTAAGCTCTCTTATTGCCTTTGATTCGCTGGCGACTCTAGCTTGCTCAACTGGGCCTCTCTCTCTTTCTCCCCAGGATTGCTTTCTTGCCATGTTCTTCAGTATTTCTTTACATCTTGTGTCAGTGTTATTCAGGAAAAATCCTGAACCGGCTGAGTCCAAATTACTCCTATCATGCTCGGAGAGAGCAAAATAGAAGATCTTCACCTGTGTCTCCTTGTCCAACCCATGATGCGGACATCTCCTCAATATGACCTGAAATCGCTCCCAGGTCTCAGAATATGTTTCACCCGCCTGTTGGGTGAAATTGTGAATCTTCCTAATCATGTCGTTGGTTTTCTCAGGAGGGAAAAACCTCTCGAAGAAAACCTCCACCATATGATCCCATGATTCAATGAACTCATCATCGAGGTTATGTAGCCACTCTCTTGCTGCTCCCGCCAAGGAACTTGGGAACAGCTTGAGGTACAGAGCATGTTGTGGAAACCGGTCTATCTTCACCATATCACAATTTTCAACGAACTGGCTGATGTGTGCAACTGGATCCTCATTCTTCAGCCCGTGAAATGCATTTGACTTTACCAAGTTAATCAATGTCGGATCGATCTTGTATGTTGGTATGTCAATCCCCTATTTCTTTATAGGCCCCTTTGAAGCTGATGAAGAAGACGCTTTGATCTTCTCCCATACCGTCTGTGGCTCTGCCATGTCTTCTGCTTCAGATTCAGAATCTATCTCTTCTTGGTACTCTTGCTCGGAATGCTCCTCGTCCTCAGGTCCCGGACGTGGAACCTCGGGTGTGCGATTCGCGTAGTTCGTACTACGTGTATGCACCATGCAAAGTACCTGAAATAAGAAAATTGGGGTTCAGTACTATGCTTGAATGAGTAAACACAATTATAAAGAAATTTAGGAATATTTAAAGTTGTTTAAAAATAAAAAAAATGTGGCCTAGAGTGGCCGCTCTTAGCACTCAAAGTGCCAACAATTCGCCGTATGCCCGGCAACGGCGCCAAAAACTTGACGTGTATTTTACTACGCGTTAAAAACGCAAGTGTACGCGTCGAGTAATATAGGCCTTTGTGAGGCCCGAGTCGAACACAGGGATACGTGAATTATTGGAGACTCCTACTAACTAATTGCAATCAGCTAGGCCAGATAACAAAGTAGGGTTTGTTGTCGAAATTAAAAGAAGATAAAATAAAACAAAGAAAACAATCGATTAAAGGTTAATTTAATCAATTCAAAAGGGTATCTTTAGGATTGCGGTTTCACCGCGGGTCAACATTGCATTAGGTTTTATATAATTCCTCACTCTTCTCTCTCTATCCGGGTAGTGGCCTGAAAACAGAATTACCCACTGTCGTGGTGTAATTCACTACTTAGATTTAGGTTGATTCCACCGTCGTAGTAATCATTCCCCTAAACTAAGCGCATTACAAACGGTCTCTCAGTTTCCACCATTAATTTTACAACTCCTTTGTCCAGGGTTTTATCGATTAATGTAGGTTTCGTCTCTTTTCAACCGTTAATCCTTCTATCGAAGTGATTAAGGGCATTAGGTTATTATTATGGTGATCAGGCATAACAATATATATGGAGAAAACGAAACTATACCACGGATTTAAGAGAGAAAATATGAATTATTAATATAAAATTGTCATACAATGCATTCCCGGGCTACTCCAGGTCCTAAAGATGGAGGGTTTTAGCCTCGCATGTTCATCTCGCACAAATACATGGTAGAAATAGGGGAATTCAAAAGAAAAATGTGAATTAAGTGGGAAAACCCCTGAACGGAGAAGAACCGGTCGATCCTTTGCGTAGAACATGAGCTTTCCCGCCTCTCGGTGCTGAAATTCGTCTTCGGCAGCGTCCTGATCGACAGGGATGAGCTTCTAGCCTCCATTCTCCTTTCTCTCCTTCCTCGGCACTCGTGCAATGTCAAATTAGATAATCATCTCGTGTGGGCGGCCGTCATTAGGTATAAGTCCCTAATTAGGTCGTCCAATAACTCCAGCCGTCCGATTGAGATCAAAACGAATCCAACGCATATCTGTCGGCGTCGATAACATCGACGCGGGTCGATGGTATCGACCCAGCGTATTAGCAGCAGCCTTCTTTTCTTTTCGTCTGAGTGCCTGTGATTATCTCGATACCATCGACTTGGATATCGATGGTATCGACTCTCTGTAGCGTCGAGTTTGTCTTTTAGCGACGTTGTAGCCTCCATGTGTCGATGGTATCGACAGATTCCTCGCCAGCAACCTGAAGGTATCTCGATGCCATCGACTTGGGTGTCGATGGTATCGACTCTGTGCTGCTCCTTTCGGCTGGCAACCTGTGGCTTGGTCGATGGTATCGACGGAAGCAGATACTTGTTTTTCCTGAAATTCCAAAACAAGACCAAATAAATCCACACAAATTATGATAATATGATAAATAATGCTCAACATGATGAAACTAAGGGGATTTGACATAGAATGATGGCAAAGACCGAAATGAGTGAATTATGAAATATTATTCATAAAAATGACTAATTAGAGCATAAAACACATATGAAAAAGGTCTATAAATGTGACTTAAAATCATCGCATCAGCATGCATCTAAGTCGTTGGTTGGCGATTCATTGAGATGTGCTCCTGTGGGTGATTGGACTTCAAAACAGTAACATATAGCTTCCAGAAAATAAAAATTCAAACTGAGAGAAAGAAAGAGATAGAGATATCAAAAGAGAGAGCTGGCGCATACATCTCGCAGGCACATCGTCCTCATCTCAGCCTCAGCATGTTATTTGCTTATTTGTTGTTTCTCCAATTGCTACCCTCATGTGTGCATCTTGAACCAAAAGGACCATTAATCAATAGTCAAAAGTGGACAGGAACACCGTGGAGACACCTTTCTCAATCTATCAACAAGCATAGATGGAACTAAATCAGTTGGTTTAGATTAATCCATTTTGACAGGTGGCATTAATGTGATAAAAGGTGTAGATTTGCATGGTCACAAAAGACTAAAAGATCCAGTTTTTTTATTATAAAAAGAAGACAATCCAATTTTTTCACCACCCAATATAACCGACACATGCAGACGAACCCGTTATTTCCTTAGACACCTTACCTTGTGTAATTTGAAAACGTAAGCATTAAGCAATGCCAAGAATTAAGCTCTGATTTGACTGAATACCATTATTGGTTGTTATGATACTTGAGTTTAGTGTCCACTTAAAAATAATCATGTGAAGAACCCTGCACTTCAATTATTCATTGTGGGTTCTGACGTCATCAACTTCATGCATGTCTACTCCCTTGTTATTTGTCAAAGTATACAATAGGTCTAGATATTTTTCTCTAGAGTATAAAGTAGAGGTATGTTTTAGTAGTAAGTGTTGAATGCTCATTGGTCTCATACAAAAAAAGAATAGAAGACCTTCAATATTATAATTTTCCTCATTAGAAGAACAAAGCACAAGTGGTGTTTGACTTACCTTATGTCGGAGGAGGAGATTGTGGCAACATAGGAGGTGGAGGCAAGCAAATGTGTAATCTGTAAGTGGATGACAACACCGAACAAACCCGCCAATTGGGCCATCTTAACCAATGCCAAGACAGCCAACAGGGAAAAACCACCTACAACTGATGTTAACTTCGTCATCAACTTCTAATGTGTGACTATGTGATGTCTACCAAACATTACCTTCTCAGTATGCATACAATGGTCATCACTATTGCATGCTCACACCTTTTATTTTAATATTCTATAAAAAATTGTGAGATTGAGACATAAAAGCATATCTTCTATTGGAGAAGCATCATTATAGTTGAAAAAATGAAAAACACAATGTTCAAAGATATATGGCAACATTATTTTTATATTTAGCCCACAGTCGTACCTCAAAATGCTCATTTTTTTAATGCATCGATTGCTCATATTGTAAGGTTATTAGTTTAACAGATCATTAAAGAAATGGAGATTTTTTTCACCATATGATTCTATTGCAACACACATATATACCATCAAAACTTTGATGGTAGATAACCCATCACCTTCAGGTGGATAATTAATTACATATATGGATATAAGTCTGACATATTTGTGACATTATTTTGAATGATCTGTATAGATCAATGTATTAGTGGTGTTTGATAATTTGAATGTATCACCACTAAATATAGAATATTTTATTGCAAGCTCAAAACTAATGCATGATTCAAATATACAAAAAAGTCAACAAAAGAACACCTTTTAGATTATATCTACATCTTACCAGATAAAAGGGTAGCTTTGTTTAATAACTATAGTTGTATGTTCCTTCCTTAAGTGTTTATAGTATATCTTCATTTTCATCATGCCTCCTCTCTCACTCCCATATCTCCTCCTATCTCTCTATCTCTCAATAATCATCCATGTCAAATTATCCATAATATCCTTTCCATTCATCATGTCTTTACCACTTAATCACTTCCCTCTCTTTATTCTTATGGAGAGATCCTCTATTTGTTGTTTTCCTTCAAGCTCACTTCCTCTAACTTACTGGAAATCTGGTGAGTTGCCTGTCGCCACAACAACATATTTCAAACCACGAAGTCACCACCATTATTATGCAAGTACCAAGGATAAAGTCCAAAAACATTATTATTAGATAAATGTTCATACCAATTATATTTGGTTGAGGAAAACAATACCCAAATCTTGTTCTATTGAAACTTTAAAATAAAAACTATTTTGTATTATGTTTATCATTTATGTAAAGATTGAGTTATTTTAATCTTCAAAAATATTATATCTTAGTTGTTAATTATATCATCTTAGAGATATATATACATATGTTTTTTTATATAAATTAAATTCTTTGCTCTAAATGTATTATTATTATTTTTTAATAAAATTTTACTTTTTTTATACATAAGATGTCACATGCATGTGCACGTGTGCGTTCACTAGTCAAAATAAAAAACCAAATAGACACAGCAGCCTGGCATGGCAAGCAATTTCATTAGAAAATATAAAAAAAAGAATGATGGTGAATAGAAAGAAAAAGAAATAAATATCGAAATTATTATATTATCTAATCTAGAGGAAAAAGTTGCATTCTGAAATAGTCTCCCGCTATACTGGATAGCTATTGCGAACAAGTTCATTTGCGAGTATAATAGATGGTTTTTTTTTATAATAGTCCATGCATTAATATTACAAAAAAAGACATTGCTTACAAACACAGGACGTCTGCAAGCAAGACACTGAAAAAAAATATGGTGGGCGTCAAACATGGATGCGACCCAACTATCTAAGCAAAATAACCAGCCATTGAAATACAGAAGATGGATTGTACGTGGTGGAGGTACCCCTTAAACATATGCCTCTGATGAAAGTAGTTCAATAAAGATGTAAATAAAGTAGTAATTAAGATAGAGAGTTTCAATTTATGCGATGAGCAAATCTTTGGAAGCCAGTGTCATATGCGATAATATCCTCCAGGGAGTAACATCCACCTCCATTGTGATCACCAAATATGTTGCCCGGATCGACTTCAACAGATATCACCTGAGTTGATGTAGAGGCCTATCCTATAGTAAAATTATATAAATAAGGCATGTTAATGTCAGTTAGCATAATTCGGGTGTGTTTAGAGATGTTATTGAACTTTCTATTGTTTCTCTCTAGCCAAATGTTCCAGAAGGTATGAACAATCAAGTATTCTGGGAGATGTCTATAGTGTTGAGTTAAAGATTTTAGTCTAGTAATGAAGGTTGGTCAAAGGAGGTTTTTGATGTCTGAAATTTTTGGGAAGAAGTTTTGCAGGAGGTGTAATGTGACACTGCAGTTGGTGAAGAGGTGTTGTGTGGTTTCTTCATCCATCTTACAGAGGTAGCACCAAGTTGGTCCCAAAAATCCTCTCCTGGTGAGATTTTTGTCAGTGAGAATTTTGTTAGATGTGAGCAGTCAGAAGAAGAGTTTTAGTTTTGCGGTCATTTTGTTTCCCAAAAGTGAACCATATTTGATGTATGGCCTCTATAAGTGAGGTGGGTGTAGGCTGCTTTGGGTGTGTAAAATGGTCCCCAAATCCAGGAGATCTTGCTATTGATGTTGTATTCAAGTTCATGGACTATGTCTCTCAGAGTGTTTTTGTCCACATGGTTTTGAAGATATCTTTTGACAGACTTTTGTTTGTTGCTGGTAAGAAGTTTAAGGACTTTGGCATTGTTGAGTCTATGCAGCGGAGAGGGAATGAGCATGTGTGTACTAAGGTTCTGAATGGTGTTGTGCTGGTACCATGGGTCTTCCCAGAAAAGGATATTTTGGTGTGCATGTGGGGATGTATATAAGGTTCTTTATGATGTCCAGGTTTTTGTTGATGTATTTCCAAAGTGGGGAAGATATGTTGTGTAGGATTTGGTGCCATAACAGTTTGTTTTTGTAGTACTTCTGGGGATAAAGTTTTTCCAGATCTTGTTGGTACTGCCAGTAAGAATGATTATAATTTTTGCAATGAGGTAGATGCCATGAATTCTAATGTTTATGATGCCCCATTCCTCATATTTAATCAGAGCAGTGATGGTGTTCCAATTGACTATATGAATGTTTCTAGGTTGTTTATTTTCTATGTGGTTGTTCCAGAGAAAATTTCTTCTAATTTTGTCAATCGCTTTGAGGGTCTTGCTAGGTAAAGGGATGCAGCTAAGGAAGTGGGTAGTTATAGGTGTAATGACATTCTTAATGAGGATAAGCTGGCTAGCCAGATTGAGAGAGTGATTTGTCTAAGAGTTTAGTTTTATTTGGATTTTATTGCTATGGACAAAATTCTAATTTTATATTTTTAATAGAAAATTTGATTCATGATAATTCTGAGGACATTGGTTTATATTCCTTTAATCTAGACAAATGGCACTTTCAAAAAAGCTATCAAAATTTTAACTAGTTATGAGTTAGAAAAAAAGCTGATCAAATTTCCTAAAAATCAGACTAGAAATCGACTTAGATTTCAGCCACTCTATACAATCAAGAATTTACCCAAATTGTAGACTTTGAGCTTGACTGCTCCTGAGTCTAACTCAAACTAGAATTTTAATATGTTTATCTAAATAAACTCACATTTTCATAATTGGATCCTGACAAGACCAATTTATGTGTCTGAAAGTATGATTAACAATACTAGGTTTTGTGTTTGATTAAATTCTAAGACAACTTAATTGAAATATGAAAATTAAATAAATGGATCAGTGGGAAAAGAAAATAATTTTGTAAAATATAATATAACATGAAAGCATGGGCCATTAACATTGAAAAAAGAGGAAAGAAAGAATTTGTTAAAAGCTCCTGCCTCTTGAATTGCATTATACACCTAAGTAATTAGATGTAAAGTTGGGATTAAACAAAACAACAAGTACAACAACAACTTGAAACAACAGAATTCAACACTACAAGGGGGTGGGTCTTGAAGTTAGATGTAAGGTTGGGATTAAATGCAACAACAAGTGTAACAACTTACAACAACAAATTTCAACGTTGTAAAAGGACGTTGACAGGTATACAATTCGGTTCCGAGCCACATCTACTGGACCGTTGGTGGGTTTACACCGTTACAGAAATAGGTTTATATTAGACTTGTCAAACGGGTGGGTCGCGTTAGATTTTTTTCAGGTCATTGAGGGTGTGAGTCTCATAGGTGGAGTTGAAAAAAGACTCACTTTTAAATGGGTCATAAAAAACTTCATTCCAAACCCAACCGGTCTGGTGACAGGTCGACCAGTGGATACCCATATAACTTGTAGTAAAACTCAAAGATCTTGTTAAAAATAATATAAGTATATGTTTCTATATTATTTTCTTCACGTGTCTTATTTGTGTGTGTAACACAGACTACAATACTTAGTTTATTATATTTCACATCAATTATAATAGAAAACTATATTTTGTTGTTACAAATTAATACTTAACACTAAAAAATACTCAATTGTTGTGTTTAATATCAAATAAAAAAGAGGAATATTTTGTTGTGCATGTAAATGTTCAACACACATAAAAGAGATAGTGTGATTTAAAGATAAGAACAAATTAGGATGATGTTATAGTAGAGATGTTTGTTACTATTGTAAATACACAAATATTGGCAAGACAAACACATAGAAACACACACACACACAGATATATATATATATATATATATATATATATATATATATATATATATATATATATATAAGTTCAAGTATATCATATATATATGACACGTAAGTACAAAATGCAATACATTCAAATGCTTATTAAGTATATAATTATTTTTAAAATTTTAAGAAGCACTCATCTATAAAATTTCACTTTTAATTAATGTCATTTTTAAATGTCACCCGTGGATGTGCATGAGTCAATCTATGAGAGCCACCTAATATATGAGTTGGGGCGAGTTTGACCCATAATTAAATGGGTGGTCGAAATCCCCAAACCCATATTAAACGGGCTGACATGTGGGTGACGCAGGTCAATGACCCATTTTGACAGGTCTAGTTTATATATGATGCCGTTACATCCATTACAAAAACGGATTTGTATATCATCGCCCGTCTGAAATAATAGTCCACGTCGAGTTAATTTATCTAGATTAAGCTAGTTGATACACGTATACCTTCCGATAATAATCCAAACATCAAATTTACCCACGCATAGAACACGATCACACTTAAATTGGATATAAACACACGTGTCGCACAAAAATTGGATAGAACAAAATTAAATGTCATGCTTCTGACTAGATTGAAATTTAAAATAATGTTTAGAGCATGGTTGAGTTTATTCGGATCCTGATTGATGTGGACCAAATTAGGAAAGTGATCTCCGCCTAGAAGACCCGAAATACAAGCCCTAACCTGAATTCAACCTAGATTTATAACCTGAATTCAACCTAGATTTAATCTCCAAACAGACCCTCTGCAACCAATATTCTAATTTATAAGGCTTGCACTTCCCGTGGTTTTCGTACCTGGCATTAACTGTGTATGGCTATAACAGTAGCCCGAAGCTTTTTCCACGAAATCAGAGACGAATCAGGGGCACCGGCTATACAGTTTTAATTATAGCATCATCATCATATATAATAAGGTCTTTGATCAACTTCCCAACGGAAAGATCTCTAAGGATTCTCAAAATTAGCTATCCTTATTATCAACATGGTCTGCTCTAATTTGACAACTCGAGTAGGGAGCCCGACCTTGTGTTCTTATCTAGAGAATACCAAAAAGTGCACAAGATTTGTATAATGGATCTCTATATTATGTTTGCAATTTATTAAATCAATGAGTCAAAGCACTGAGTACAATACTACAATGCTACACGACAATATGTGAGAAAGTAAATAAACATACATACATACAAGTTTGCAAACAAAAAAAATAGATTCATATAATTATTTAAAGCTTATACTTATCGGTTGTTACGGAACTGACGGTTAATGATGGGGGAGTTGCTCGCAGCGTAATAACCGCGAAGCTTAAATTTCCCATGGTAGTGGACACAGAAAGATTCGAGTTTCTTACTTGAGCAACAATAATTCGCTCGCCGCGACCGATAGTCTTAAGGCCCCAAGAATCCGGGCCCGCAGCAAACGTACTTTGCTGTAGCGCCAGAAGTACGTACCAGAAGTCCAGAACGGCATGTTTCCTGTTATTTGACATATCTTGCGTTCTTTTTAACAACGATGGGCAACAGCGGCCAGCTGGGAAAATTAGCCATGCAGAATAGTATAATTCTTACTTTCATATGCTGATTCCTTTATTTTCATTTTGACGGATTCTTTTGTTTATTCATAGTCATCTTTCAATCTATGCATATATTCGGTGCTTTCTTCTGTCAACGACGTGGAGAACTTGCATGACTTGCTTCCACTGATACATGCGTGCCATATGGCTTCGATTCACGGCCACAACCACACGTCGCTTAATGCTTCACGTATCAATTCCAGTAGGACTGGCAATCTAGTACCACCATGGGGAAATCTGGCTGTAGTGGAATATTAGGAACAAGATTAATGAACGGCTAATCTAAATCACTATCGTCGGTCGAATATCTTTTTAGATTTTTGAAGAATTTAATTATGATAAGGCTTTTTGATATAGCCACCATAACCATGATTATTGTTAATTATCAATTCTCTCTACACTAGGATACTCTCATTTAGTAGAGAATCATCTTTAGTTGATTGATACCTATTAGAATTAACGTTCATGCTTACTTTCCAATCTTTAGTCTCAAATCCATCTCTAGAAAATCAACAGCATTGGTCTTCTTCCAAAGTAATTCAAGAAATCTGAATTGGACGGCAGATCATGGCAATTTCAAAACTTAGATCTATTGAGATTCATTATGTTTTCTCAACTCTCAAAATCATGATCGTACTTTCATAACATATTTTTTTAGTTTGAATTTTAGATATTTGACATTGAATTTAACCTATTTACTTGCACACCATTGCTTGGATGCTTATCCAAATAAATCAAATAAGTTCCATAAACTAAAGAAAAAACAAAAGAAGTTTTCTACACAGTAATCTAAAACATGCTTAATAATATAACATTAGAGTCATCACGATTCACATGCGTCTCGCAGTGATAACATGATGAGGAAATTACACATCAGTGTCAAAATTTAAACCACACGACACATTAACGATAAGTTAGAGGCTAGAGGAAAACAAAGAATGAGAATGTATTCTCAGTAACTTGTAGAGTAGTTAGATGATGGCCTAATGATGGAACTCTACAAGTCAATTCACGTTCTCAATATCTGTCTTATTCTATGACTACATCATTTCACGTATTAAAGAAATGTTTATCCCAAAAGAATCATTTACCCCATAAAAACTATTTTAGCACCTTTTATAAGATAAGTACAATCGACATAAAAAATTAGAAACTATCCACTAAATAAACATTCAGTTCGTCGTAATGAGCGTGAGGAATAGTGATGCGTTTTCATTAGGAGATTGGCTCTTCATTCTTCTTCAATTTATTATATATCGAATCACCTCCCTGGTCCCATGTCTTGGTCTGCCTGGCTGGCAAAAAGCCCAAAAATCCTGACTTTTGGTGTTTTAATTCCTTTCTAAAGGCCTTTTGAGCTCATATGGCCCCATCAAGAACGGATACCCCAACCACTCAAATTCAGCCACTTAGCTCGAATTTACATCTTGGTTAAGCCTGTTAGATCAAATATTTGAATTTAAGCCTTATTTTGTAAGAATCTACTAGTTTCGACAAGAACTTCTTATCGAATCACAAAGTGCTGCAACAAGCAAATATGATTATTTTGATATTTCTTTGATGTGTGAAACTACTAAAGTCCTACCAACAAAGCAACTTACAACTTCTTGGACAAATTTTATTCCTTCTATGAGAATGCTCTTGCTCAGACATCAGTATATATCATGTCTCATCAATGAGATTTCCATGATGAAAAATGATTGTCTACTAGTTTGCAAACTTTGGCCCTTAACATGAGTGTATATATCCACCACAACCCAGACCTCTTCATGAGCGGGGGAAACTATTGATACTCTACTTTTTAGTCATCCTAATCCGATTATCAAAGGAATGAAAATGAGACAAGTGTGAATCTAAAAAATTGAAGAATGGGACGTAGTTATGAAAACAAACTTCAAAATCAGAATTGATTCAATGATAGACTACATGCATAACTATAGTCATTAAAATTTGGTGATAGGATGCTACAGGTCACCCTAAAGTGAGAGAAAGGAGTATTAACATATTACATCCATGATTAACATGCTAAGGGATGTCAAGATACAAAAAAGATGATGAGTACTCAACAATCCAACTAGCAATGGGAATTCTGATGAGGTTTATGATCAAATATTAAGAAACTATTCAACTTATGGACTATCTGCTCCACACTACCTTGCTTGGATGGTTTTATTAAGGACCTAGCCCAAGATAGTTCCATAACCTAGTCACTTTCAATAAAGACAACTTTTTCCTCTCAGTTCCATGTAGTGTAACATGACCAATATGCCCATAGGGGCTAAAGTCAGTCATGTTTTCTAACTCGTAAACACTTTATGTTCTCCACTTGATCCAGGATCACCAGAAATCCCATTTCCATGCTTAGAATCCCCTAGAAAGAGGGAAGGTAATAGTCAAATGCCATGCACTCATAAACTTTCCACTTTGACAAAAATTAATTAAACTACATCAAAATGCATCCTAAAGACTACCAAAAGGAGGTGGGGAACATTTGACACACTTTTCCCATGTTCACTATGCTCTTCATGTTGGCTGAGTTAGCTAGATTGTGTTAACGCATCTAGGAGACACTAGAGGGAGGGCCCATTTAATGGGCCCCAATCCCCCTACCCGCACTCTCAGTTGGACCCCAATCCCCCTACCCACTCAGCTGCCTTTGAGGCCTCACTCTTGAGCCCTAACCATGTATTACCCCTAGCCACTATATGTGTATGCCCCCAAAATTCATATACCATGTTGGATTTTTAGTGAAATAGAAAAGTATGACACCTTGAGAGAGTTATCCCAAAGGGTCCCCACAAAGAGGTTAACCTACCTTAAAAGAGTGTCATCCCTTTCGAGATCCAAACACCTTGATGTATCCTTTTATACTTCTAGACTTAAGAGAAAAAAGAGAGGAAAGGCTTACATGTACCCCTTTTGATGCCACAACAAAGTAGTTTGGACCTAAATACCATGTAGTTTTTTCCTTCCCTCCCTCTTCCAACCCTAATTGTGTGATGATATGAGCACCCAGGGTTGATGAACATTAGTATTATATAGTTACCTATAATCTCTCCTTTATATGGTGTTCCCTTGTTATTCACTGAGTCATGTCCCTCTCTAATCCCCCTTGTAACCCTCAATGGTTTGAGGATTTAATCAACTGAGGTTAACAATCACCAGTACAATCTTATTACATGTTGTCTTTTTCCATGGTTCTTTTTTATCATTTTATCATAAATATACAAGACATATTTTATAGAAAAAAACTATTTGACCTCACCAAGACTTAAAATATCGCAATGGTGACATGGGTGCCTTATTCCTTCATCACACATAACTTGATGCCTTACCAAATCTCTAACTTTTAAGTTTTCTTTATTCAAATGATTTTCATACTTTTCCACATTTTTTCATTATAAACATGGTTGTGACTCCTCTTTCCTAACCAATCCACTGGGATCCCCCCATTTTGGATTCAAAAATGATGTGCAGTCGCTTTGCTCCTGAAACAAGGGGAATTTAGCATCAAAATTATTGACGGTTTGACAAAATCTATTTTTTTCCTCAGGCTTCTTCTTAAGAGTGTGTATTACTCGAGTAATCCACAATATTTTTTTTGTTTCATATATTATTATAGGATTTGTCATTTTTTTGAATGACTCCTCTTAAATGTACAAACTTTGTCCATAGGACGGGTGATTTAACCCATTATTGGAACCATTACTTTTTTATCATGTGGCCTTTTCCGCTACAAGCGTTGGTTGTTCACACCACTAAATGAAGTTCCACATACCATCAAAAGGTCATTTTCTTTCGATATAGGATTTTATCATTTCATGAAAGGGGTGATTGGGCCCATGACCAGAATTGTTATATAGTAATCATGTAGCCTACCGCTCCAGTAACATTGGTCATCTACACATTTAAAGGGTTATTTCTCCCCTTTTGTCATGCATTTAGACAATAATGAGAGGGAATGACAAATTTATGTGATCAGATATGAACATCATTGGTCGAAGGACATGGTAGTCATACCCAATTTCATTTCATATTAAATGTGACATGTCCTAGTACGTGTGTCCATTTACAACCACCAAGGATTGTTTTCATCCTTTATTCTTTCTTATTTATTATTATTTTTTCCATTTAGGAGTCATTTTTATATCCTCACTAGAGTAAAATAAGAAAGATAAAAAGAAGATATTTGTCATCATCTGAGATAATACCCATACCTACAACCCTTCAATGATTGATAATAACATGATTGTTGATTATGTTGCGTATAAGATATTATGTGTGGTCGCAATGCATTATATTGGTTAACAAATGCTTTCATAAATTTACATAAAAGATTTGTTACATTTCTTTTCGTAAAATATCAAGTGATTTTGAACACCCTTATATCACCTTTTTATTAAACATGAGTTTCTAGTTTTAAAAATCAATGCATCACACCTCACACTCTTGATTTCCTATGGTAACAATACTCACATTGAGATCTGAAGGACACCAGAACATTAGTAGTGACAAGGACCCTGCAAAAGTGGGATAATCCTTAGCTTTGAGCTTGTCCATTCCCTTATTCCATTGATTGATTGTAGTTAAGTTATATTATTTAAGATGAGGGAAATACCATATCCTTGTGAATTCAATAAAAATTTTCTCAAAATTCTAAACCCTAAACCTTGGCCTAGACCCAATATATATCATTCTCACATAAGGTATAGATTCCAATAATCATTTTTTTTTCAAAATCCAACACTACATCAAAATGCATTCAAATGTATGACCCTCCTTTGGTAAACCCTTTTCGAAAACCTAAGATAGCATCAAAATGCCGGAAAATGTTTTACCCCTTGGTAAACCCTTGATTAAATCCCAAGAAAAAATTGAATACTTGCAAAAGTTTTGATCCCTTGGTAAAACATTTTTTGAAAACCAAATCTACATCAATCCTTTGCAAGGTATTAATCTTGGTAAACTATGTTTTAAAACCACATAAAACTTTATAGTGTTGTTGAACATTCAACCCCTTGGTAAATCCTTTTCTGAATAACCAATATCTAGAATGTCATATAAGATGTTGAATATTTTTAAACATTATTTAATTAAACAAAAATAGCTTTGAAATGGTGTCCAAGTTTCAACCCTTTGCTAACAATCTTTATTATAACCACAATATATTGAGGATTATCATCTTGATCGTTTGGTAATCTTTTTCTACAAACTCATGCCACATAAAGCATACTTAAGTCTTGTTCTAGGAAAATATAGCTTTTCAAAGCCCCCAAAAAGTACATGAAAGAATTTTACCAAATTTCCTTTTGGCGATAAAAACCCCACAAAGATTTAAAACTATAAAATATATCAAACTTCTGAGATGAACTAACATGATCCACAAGATCACAAGAGCATATCTACTTGGAATCCTAGTAGCATGACCCCCACAAATGATATCAAAAACCTAAAACAAAATTTTAATACAAATTCAGAATAAGAAATAATCCCTAATTTTCTATAAAGAATAAGAGTTTACACATTTCATGACAAGTTATCAGAATGAGAAAATATACAAGACAATCACCATCTCTCCCACCTTTGTGATCAATGTTAAGGAAGATTTGATAATCTTAATTTTGACATACAATGATTTATCTTTGTTATTTCAAGATAATGAGAGAAGGTATGTGCTTGCACATGCCGTCTATGCTGAAAAATGGAAGTAGAGAGGAATAATTCTGTGAATTGGTACCTCATCCCATGATTAAGTTGTCTACAGACACACTTAATTAAATCATACTAGTATCCAACCATGAGAGGAGGACTATAAGCTATGTTTCTGTAAGGATAACCATCAAGTGTTAAAATAAGAACCATGAGGTAACCTGTAAGGAAAGTAATCTCATCCAATTATTAAGTTGCATAATCCTAGGATCCCATGAATTCAACTCAAGACCACTTGACAATGCCATTTCATCCATACGTGCCCCATCCTTAAAAAGGGAAAAATATATTTTTCCTATGTTTACTAAATATAAACATGAGAACAATTCAAGAATGCCTATATCATATGCTTTCCATGTATTAAATATATGAGTACCCTTTCTTGATTCATGAATTTCCCCATCCTTACCCCCTAGTCATGCAAGGTGAAATTTTAAGTTGATGTAAATTTCTACATTCCATTTCAACCCTCCTTTTCAAGGGGCATTTTAAGTACTTTAGTTTTCTGAGGCTTGGAAATCCTGACACTTACATATAGAGTACCACATGTACTTTCACCCTAAAGCGTGTGAGCAATAGTCCAATCCTAAGAAGAAGCCCTTATCTTCTCTATTGTCACTTATGTCTATCATCATTTATTAATACAATTTCTGGAACTAATCCTCAGGTCATATTAAATACCATCAACAAACTGATCCTCTAGTTTGAATGTGTTGGGTTCCAAATACAAAATTATTGGGGTAAGTATGTATACTACAAGACTCAATGTGAATAGTTCAGCCAATGGCATCATAACTCAACCTTTATGGCCCCAATAGCTATATTTAGACCTATATAACTTATTTTAGAAAAGTTCAACTGATAAGCCTCATAACCCATAAATTATTTAGAAAATTTATATGTGATGAAGTCGATGAAGAGTTCACAATAGATCCTCAAGAAAACTATTTTGCCTTAAAAATGTGGTATATAGGGACACCAATCTATCTTCAAAAGTACGCATTACAATGCCTATTATGAACTCACATTGGATAGGATATGTTATGCCCCCACAACGCATGCAAAACTCTACTTCTAACTCTACCTACACCCATTGCAAACCATTCAACCATGGAAGGATTCCCAATTCAAATAATATTGAGAAGGGCCCCAACATCCAACAATCAGAGGACCCTACTCCCTCATTAATAATCCCATATCTATCACCATACATGCCTTTATGGTCACACCAACATGCTTATCCTCAAGATACAATACTGGTGATGAAACCACATAGGCTCCTACTAACTTATGCTAGTGCAAGTTCTAATGTCATTCAGAAGTTTTTTGAAATTACGTTGGAATGACTAGCCATGTAGTTGAAGGATATGTTAGGATACGAAGAAGGAATAAGAGTGTTTGAGGACTTCTAATTCTTACTAGAGGCATTTATTCCATACAAATTTAAGGTCTCTATATTCACAAAATAGACCATCTAGACATTTGAATCTCTACATCTTTCCATATTGTTCTTTCATGGTTGAAGTGAAAGACAATGACAAGATGTTGAATAGGGTCTTCCAAAGGTCACTTGTAGGAATGAGTGTAGCTTGGTACATCTAGCAAAATACAGATACAATTAAGTCATGGGCCAACTTCGATAACTTCTACATCAAGCATGATGCATGAAACATTGACCATCCACCAACCAAGAATGACCTTGAAGCCTTTACAAAAAAGGTTGATGAATCTTTTTGCAAGTTCTGATGAAGATGGAGAGAGTTGGAGGAAGATATTTACAACAAGAATATTATTAAGGAACACATACATATGGTTACCAAATTAGCATTCCTAGAACTATCCTCTATATTGATATTCCATTCATACATAAAATATTGTTGGTGTTATCCAAGCAGGTACAAACATAGAAACATCAATCAAAAAATGATTTTATAAGATCTTAACATCACACTCGGTACTACCACCATCGATAGGAATTAGGTAGGTATAATACCCACAACCTTAGCCATCTATTCCATTTATACTCCTCAAACTTTCAATGCAAAACAAGAAAATGCAATAAACCACATTTGTTATAGTGACCTCTCCCGCACCAGCAAGCCCATCGCAACAACAACAACAACTGATGATAATTGAGTAAAGATGGAAATATTCTCTACCAAACTACAATGGTGGGTAGCAATCTAATATCTTGTTGCATTAACCAACTCATGATCCAACATCTTCTTTCCATTTGGCTCTGATACTAAAATCAACACTAACTACTAAGTGTCGATAATAAATCGAAGAACTCGACTTAGGGTGTGATATGATAGGTCCTCACTCTGAACAATCCTATGAAGGTCCACTCTTCTCGGGTGCAAATTAGCATCCCAGTTCCTCATATCACAATTCTTAGGTGATAATCAAATCAGAATTCATTGTGAGCATATCAATGTTATCCATGACACCTCATAGATCAATGTGTGATACTTCAAGCATGTGGTGCAATATCTTATGAATAATGCCACACTTGGGCTGACTCATGATACAAACATGGGGCACAATACATAAGTGATTCTAGAGAATATTCCTAATGCCTCAACTATCTCTCAATGTATCACTCATTTGATAAATTGGAGTGTATAGGGTCCATGCACCAAATGGGGAAAAGAGAAATGATCCTTCTCTTATGATGAAATTTGGGATAACTATAATAGATGGATTGGATCTATATATTTTGAAGGAATCCTAAAAGTTGTGATTGGACATTGTAAAGGGATACATTAAGTGGCCTACTATACTTCACTGCCTTCATTTAGAAGATGCTATAGATGAAACATGTGCAATAGTAGCAAAAAAATCATATGAAAAACCTAGCCTTGAGAAATGGCCTCCTCCAACTCAATATTGCACATCATGACCAAGGGCCCAATACCACCTCCATGTTCATTAGAATTTTGAATACCAAAATAGGTTGAAGGATTTAATATCTAAAAAATGAGCTCTTTATAGTATTATTGGAAGAACTAAAATATTCGTCCAATTTACCAATCAAAGAGTCGCAACATGCATGTCTTGTTTTTCTCTCATAGGCATGAAGGTCATGACACAAATGAGTATGAGGCCTTATAGAGTGAGCTCATTTGATATAGGGAAGACAATATACCTTTGACTAGTTAAGGAAGTCCATCGTTTTTAAGTTCCCTATGATTATTGTGTATATCAACATACCTAGTCAAAGGAACATGTCATTAAGACAGACCACAAAGATCCCCACATTTCCTATAATATAGGTACCACCTTTGTCACACATCTTGATTTTGGATGCCACCCTAGATACACTAGAGAAGCATGTGAGCAAAATTTGTATTAGATTCCCGTCCATGAGTCCACTATCATTCACACCTAAATAAGTTATTATGGTCCTTTATCTCAACCATGTACTTATCTAAGAATTTCCATCCAAGGCATGATGTCTACATGGATGGATTCAACTCTACAACTACAATTTGGAGAGCTAGACAAAGTCAAAATTCACCGTAAATCTCCATCATATGTAACACCACCATCTGGAGACAAGCTATCTGTCAGACCAAAACTACTGAGAGGAAGACAAAGGTCATTTCATATATGTGAACAACTTCAACATTGAAGTCCAACTCTGCTTTGCAATCTTGGCTAATACACCCATCAAGATATTTGACCTATTCAAGTTCCATCATGTTCCACCACCACCTGAGTTTGTATGCTCCCACATATGTTTGGATGCATCATTATACCAACCACATAAATACCAAATCCTACCACATCCCATGTATCCTAAAACGTAGTAGGACACTTGATAAAGACATGTATGGATAAATCCATAAAGGATCTCATCCAAACCTCACAAGTTCATGATTCACCCATTCTAGAGATCTAGGAGGGTTTCTTCATGTCAAAGGGAATCCAACAAGAATTTAGGTGATATCATCAATTTGATTTTCAATCAAAAGATCATAACCTTTTTGAAAGATGACCTTCCAATAGGGATCGTGTTAATCGACAATTGTATATTTCAATAAAGCATGGAGACATAAAGGTGATCCACATATTTATTAATAATAGTATTAGTATCAATAGTCTATCCATTGAAGTCCTTTATCATGCTCAACATAAAATGCAAAAAAAAATCAGTCCATGATCATCACATATGTAACATTTTATGGATGCTTAAAGGAACTTAAGGGTGAAGTACTACTACAAATACATGTGGGCCCAAAATTGTGCACATACATGTTCATTTTTATCAAAATCAATTTCTCTTTCAACTTCTTGTTGAGGTACCTATAGATATAAAAGAATAAGTAATACCTTGTTCAATAGATTAGATGCACGAGCTTTGATGTTACTAGGGCTTTCCTATTGAAAAAATGTAATACACATTAGCTTTGCGGACATGGAACATTGATTTTATTCATGGATAGTTGAAATGTTTAACTATATGCCTATGAAATTATAGTAGTCCACTCTAATGTTGTAGGATCATGACCAATACATGAAGGGAATGAATTATATGGGCATGCAATTAAGCTAAGTATTGGGCAAGCTATGCAAAGGAAATGTGGAATGTGAGAAAATTTATATGGTAAGACATTCTCATATGGAACCTCATCGATGATAAGGGGATCATGTTGCTTACTAGTCTCCATACTAGAACCCTTCCACAATATGGCCAACCCAAGAGCATTTGAACTACTAAAAGAAGAAGCACTTGTGATCTTTCCTCAAAACATCCTTTGAATTCCATAATGATTAGGAGTATGCATGGTTACATCATGAAGTTTGTGAAGGAGACTAATATATTCAACCCAAGGGAGTAGAAGAGAATCAAAAACATAATAAAGAAGTCACAATCATCAAACATGGGCCAAAACCCCACAACTTTCATAAAAATGGTCCCCAAGAAGTAGAATTCAAGATTTGTACACCATGTATCATATCTGATGTGTCTAAACAACATTTTATTGGTCCCAAATAGGATAGGTGTTTATTCAGGTGTGTGAACTACATGAACCTCATAAAAACAAGAAAAAAGATGACTTTCTACTTCCACACATTGATACACTCATAGACAATCCAACTAGACATGAATGAATTCTGAAGTGTTGGCTCAATGGGATCTAGAGGCGGGGGGTCGAATATATCTAAAACACTTAAACAAGATTCATTAAACCTTCAAATTACTTCAAAAGATAAGGTTGCAAATATGGAATTTGTGTCCAACTAAACATACATAGCAAGTATGAGAGAGATAGAATAAGATCAAGAACAAGAAATGGATAGTGGTTCCAAACTCCAAACTAGGAGATTGTATGACATGCACTACCTAGAGAGGTCAACTTCTAGGATTTTGCAACCATTGCATACATATTGTAAGGCCCCTGAACTTACTTAATGAGTTGAATAAGATTAATTACAATAGTTTAATGCTTTGAATCCTAATATAAACTTTTGATATGCTTTTAAAACATAACAAAATCTTAAGTTTCAAATTTGGTCCAATTGGACACTGTTTGAGCAAGTTATGCAATTTTATGTACATTTTGGATTTTTCTACAATTTACCCAATTGAGAGGTTTTCTTTGCAATTTATCACTTGTTTATGTTCCTTGGATATTCTATCATCATTCTTAAGCTTTTTGAGACATGGGGCAATTATTTAAACCTTGGTTTGAAGATGTTTTCTTGAAGGGTATTTTAGGGTTTACCCCTTCATGGATGAGTTATCTTTAGCAACTATCAACCAATGAATTATTTGATTGGCTGGGAAATGTGACAAAGGAAAGATAAGAAGGTCTATATTGATAGTGGGGGAGCTTCTTGTGTGTGTGTTTGTATATTCTTAATAGTTTAAGGCCATACACACATGGGGAAGCTACTTTTACACCGCATGCTTCCATCCGTATCCATGGGCTATATTTACCTCTTCCTTGCCCAAGTACAAAATGTTTCTTGCTTTCTCTTTCCTCTAACCTGAAGCATTGACTCCAATCTGTTTTTCTATGGAACCAAGCTCTCTAAGGTAGAATACAACCTCTTTTTGGAGAAGAAGGTCTCCTAGAGCTCCATCTAGCCCTACCTAGGATTTCCAAGGTCATCTTCTAGGGATTTCGACCAAGGCAAGTTGTTTTCTTCCTTCCTTCTCCATTTCTCTTTATCTTCTCCTTCCTTAGACCTTCCTCCAGGTCAAAACCTTGATGTTCCATGGTAGAAATTGCTCTAAAGATCTAAAACCCTACCTTTCTTGCTTCTTATGCTTAGGGTTTGATGATGAAAGGTGCTAGATGGACGAGTTCACAACTTATGATTGGATTTTCTACGCTAACTGCTCATGTTTTCTTATTTATTATTAGTTTATATTCTCATTAGAGGCATGTTTTATAACATTATACACGTTTATTTCTTACCATAAACTTGCTAGCTCATGTTCTTGCTTGAAAATGATGATCCACGCACTAAAAAGCTATGCTTGACTTGGATTTCAATTTTTATAATGTTCCCTGTTCTGATTTTAGTTATAGATGAACTTGTGATCATGTGTACATTATTCCTAAGGTATAATATGACTTGGATCAGGTTGGTTTGATAACATATGGTGCTAAGCACCTATCAACCAATTGTCAAATTCAGGGTTTAAAGCTGATTTGTTCTATAAACCCATGACCCAATGATGGTACTATTGCAACAACCCTATGGTGTTGTCTTCATGACAACTTATGGTCGGGATCAAACGTGTCAAATGATGGTGAAAACCTATGGTCACCCCCGTAGGTTAGGTTTTGGATCAATTAGAAGTTTAATGATCAACCATTAAGTACCCTACTGATGTTATCAATCAATGATGACATTAGCTTAATATTTGATGTTGATTAATGAATATAGTGTTGATCTAACAACCTATGGTGATTTAATGACCACTAATGATGGTGGATCAGGTCTCTACAACCTATGTTGAGTTATGCATTGTAGTTGTAGCATCAATTAAGCCATAGACCAATGGTTTCTTGGGACACTTGATTTAATGGTCAGACCTATACTGTAATTGATGGTTTTAACATATGAACTTGACCCAATGGTCAAGATCTAATGCTTATTCCTCCAATAAAGTGGAATGATGGATATTTTAATATTTTAGTCATAATATTATGATTTAGATGGTTTCCTTTATATGATCTACTTAAGGAGCTTACTTGTTGACAATGGATGGCTTGTTTTAAATGAACAATCGATTGTGGGTTTTACCCTACTCTCAATGGAACTTTTTATGTTGTTAATCAAGGGATGTATAGGGTTATATGGTGACTCTTTCTAGAGCACAAATCAATGACTTCATAGTTGGTTTATCCAAGGTGTTTACTTATGTAAACAACCAATGGTCTTACCTTTTATACATTCAATGATTCTGGGTGACATTGTGGTATAGTGAGATGGGTTGAATGATGATGGAACAAATGGAGGTTTACCCTTAACAAGGTAGTCTTACATATTCACTCATATGAATAGAAGGGATGATAACCATATTATGTTGATATGTAACCCTAATGAGGTATAGCTTGTTATACCTAGCTTTAATATTGGTAAATGATGGTTATTATATATGAGTAGTCCATGAATGATTAATACAATCATAGAGTACTCTCTTATTGTTGTTGAAACCCTAGTATGCTATAACTGATGGTTACACCTTGATTTATGTGTGGGTTCATACTTGAGAATACTATGGAATGTGATGGTAATGCTTCACCTTATGGATCCATGATCTAATGGGGATGCCATGAGTTAGGGTTTGGGTATGAGTGTTGATTAGTAACATTAATATAATTTATCTTGTTGAACCTAACTCTAATGCAAATAGATAAATATGAGTATTCATGTTTAACCTTTTTATATGATGGCATGGTGGTGAAATAACCTCCTTAATATGATCATAACCTTAATGTGTTAATTGGTAGTTATCATAGTCGCATGGTTGATACTTTCTTATGCTAAACATGTGCATTATGAATATGATGAGGGTTAATAATATCTAAATTCCTTCCATGTTTATGTAATAAAGGAATGTTCTTAATGTTAATATAACCTTTCTATGATTGTTTACGAATATCTTCAGCTCATTAATACAATATTGTGTTGATCCAGTGTATTATATGTAAGTGATGTTGTTGAGCCTTGTTATAAGACATGGAATGATAATGATGATCTTATAGGGAATTGTATAATGGTCTTAATGACCTTTGGGCATGGTTGAGACCTGAATGAGGTGTAATCCTCTTGTGTTGATAAGGGTTGATACCCTATGATATTGTGAAATGGATTTATATCATGTGATAGTATTATGGTCTTAATGACCTTTGGGCATGGTTGAGCCCTGAATGAGGTGTAATCCTCTTGTGTTGATAAGGGTTGAACCCTGTGATATTGTGAAAATAATTTATATCTTGTGATAGTATGATTATTAGTTTAGCCTCACAAATGGCAAGTGAACAGTACCATGCGATGATGAGATGAGAAATTATGTTTTACATGTTTTATATCTTTTGATGTTGTGATATTTATATGTTTTCTAGAAGTGAATTAGGGTTTGTATGTCCACTTGTTTGATGCAGCCTAAATTCACCCAATTGGCATAACTAATCAAGTGAAATTCTAATAATGTAGTGTCGTGTGCCATAGATCCATCTGAGTGTCAGAACATGCCAGATGGTGAAACATGTATTCCTAAGGGAAACTCAGAGTGCATACTGATGAGTATGCGGGGTGCTTGTCATCCTGAATTCAAGTGTTTAGGGAGGATGACTGTGGTCATACCTAGCCCTTAGTTTGAGAAAGGGTGTGATCGTGTCTCAATGATTTTATAAGTAAAGATATTAGAGGACAACCGTGGTTGTACCTCAGATGGTAGGGTATGCGTACCCACCTCCTTTCACTAGTGTTGTGACATGTACCAAGGACAGACTAGGATGTAGTAGCTTGACCTTATGTGTCGTGACCTGTACTAAGGACGTACTGACTGGGGGCAGAGAAGATCTTAGGAGTCTAGCTCTTCCTAGATCTTGTATAGCACTGATTTCGACTTAGCAGTGGTCAGTTGGATTTTGAGTGGTATCCTCAAATTCCTCAGGGTATAATTAAAGATGTAAGAAATCCATGTAACATATTTGTTTAGGGTTATACAAGACACTTCACTTTGGATGATAACCATTATTTGTTCTCTTTACATAAAGATGATGCTTAGTGCAATTGAGAGATAGTAGATATACTTATGTTGTGGATATGCTTAAGATTGTAAATGTGTACATACAATAGTCATTCTTATGTTAATATCTATACTGCTACATCTGATTAGAATAATGATGCTAGCTATATCATGTTGTTATTTGTGTTTAGCATTCTAGCCATGCCTTTGTAACTAGAGATGCATATACTACTAATCATGCTTATCCAGATAGTTGTGCTTATGTTGTTAGCTCTTCTTATGATGTTGATATGTTCAACCTATTAGACATGCTAATGTTGTTAGCTATGCTTATGTGGCTAGACTTATTCATAATGATAGAGATTCTATGTTACTAGACTTCCTTATGATGCTAGATATGCATATGCTAATAAATTGCTAATATTGTCAAAAAGATAAAGGGTGATAGTCTGGCTAATGATGATAATTATTATCTACTCCGTTATGTATTCTATCAATCATCCCTATTATTGAGCCTATTTATTATATCTGATTAAACTTCTTAAACCGTTTAATTACTTAAAATGTTGTGATCAATAAGCGTTGTTGGAGATATATCTTTTGCTGGGACATGGGTTTCACCCTTGTGGTTTGCCATATTTTTTTTAGGTAATCAAAAGTGATGATAACAAACCTGTGGTAGCAAAGAGGATCTACAGTAATGAATATGTGAGAAAGTTGATTAGATGTCTAGTGTGTCCTTGAGTCATCGATGTACTCTCAGGTCCGGGCTAGAAAACTTTGTATATGATGTTTCAAATGAATCAAAATTTTGTTAGCATGTTAATATTTGTTGTGTATCATATACAAATATTGTTCTACAGTGTATATATGTTGTGGTTAAGGCGATAGAACAATTTGTATCAAATTATCGGCATAGTATGGATATAATAAAGATGTTGGGCTCTTATGAAAATGTTTCTGAGCAGGTGTTGATGTTGAAATTTGTTTTAATTTACCCATATTTTTGGGTATGTGATTAATTAGTGATAGATTGTGCTTTATGTTTTGAGTAATCTCGTTTAGTGTAATAGGTTCTCACAAGTTGGTATTAGAGCTTTAGGTTCACTGAGTCTACAGGGACACTAGGACTTAAGACTAGGATGATGTTTAAGTTAATAACGTGACACAAAAACATGGTGCATACTGCCTAATCTCAGTATTTGGATGGCCTGACCAGGTATTCAATCATTGAAGAAATGTAAATATGGAACTCTTATATTGTTATCTTTCTAATTATTCTGATCAAGTAGTCACTTTGAGACAATCTAAAGAGCATAATGAATAAGAAATCATGGTGTGAATATCTCAATCCTACCTTTAAGAATATGATAATTGTATCATTATCTATCAAAACTTGAATGTTTGGTAAATATAAGAGAAAGATGCAACACCATGAAATCTAAATATGAATACAAATAACGAAAAGGGGAGTTCTTGAAGATGTGATTCCAGAATATTATAAAGTAAAAGATAGATAAGTCTATGTTTATAAAGTGAATGAAGGTATGAAATCCACATAAGCTAGAGAGAACTCCTATAACAAGTACAAAATGAGAAGATCAATGGGAACAATGACAAAGAAATAAGTGGAACCTGAGTTAATGTCAGACCAACCTATGTGTGTAAGAAAGTGTTAATGTAAAATCAGCATGGCATGTGAAAGATATTAAGGGAGATGATCCCTATTTAATAAAGAAAATGAATAATATGATGATTTACCTATTGATAAGTGGTTTGAAAACATAATAAAATAAGAGAACATACACTAGTGGGATAAATAGTCATCAAGGAAGGAGTAATGAGATATGCTAATCATGATGATTCCTATGCTAATGGCAAGGAATCCGAAATGAAAAAGGTAAAATGATACATTAGAAACTGTAACTGCATAATGAAAATAGAATTGGTTACCTTTTTGCTTGTGACCCTTGAAAAATAATACTATGGTATGGGAAGTGTGTTTCCCTTTATGTCTTACCTTTCTAGGGCACATCTTTCAGGTGGATCATTGCCACATGGTATGTGTGGATTCACTGTACACATGAGGGTGGATAGCTTATTATAGCATTAGGTTGCTTGGACTATGGTTCCAAGATCATAAATTTTGTGATGAGTTTGTTTTTTAGCCTTCCAATAATTAGGAAGACTCCTCTTATATGTCTTGATATTTGTTATGTTGGTAAAAGTATATGAGATAAGGACATGAGTTCCTTATAGCACATGAGGTGGATACCAAGGTAATGAATCCTAGTATCCAAGATGTATCAACAGTATGGGAAGCATGTAAAGGTTGGAGATGTTTATTAAATGGACAATCCAAGTGTTCCTCCCCCTTAAAGAGAGGGAGAGAGAGTTGATGATGACCCTCAAAATGTTGTTTGGAAGGAAAAACAAAAGTGATTCTATAATGTTGTGTATGGTTCAGTGATAGCTGGGCAAGACCACTATCAAGGATAGATGGTTTGTTGGTCAATAGATATGTGATACTGTGTTCCTTTAAGATAAACCTATGATCAAATATAAATGCATAAGATTTATATTGGATGACATAATTCACATGAACATGATGAGTTTAGAGTTATGTCCTTTAGACTAAGCAATGTACAAATAGAATTTATGAATAGGAGGAACAGAGTGTTCTAGTCATGTCATACAAGTTATATCAAGCTTTGAATGATGACATGTCAAAGTATTTCAAATATGGTCAAAAATATGATCAATATTTCTTCATCAACCTTAGGGTTGTCAAAGCAATAGCCATGAGACAAGTTGAACAAGAGTGAGATGAGTTTGATTAAATGTCTTTATGGGATTATGATATTGTAAGGACCCTGACCTCCATTTAGGGTTTATCCTGTTTGCTTTGCTTAACCCTGATGCATAGTTGCTTGCTAATCACCTTTAGTGGTGATTAGGGTTTGCTGGTGCTTTGTTGAGAGCTAGAAGTGCTACTTGCAATATACCCAAGTTTAGGGTTTGTGGTCAAGCTTGTCACCTTCTGAGGTGTTCCTCCCTCTCCTTGCTTCCTATAGTGTTGAGAGGAAGAGTTGGGCTCGTGCTTGTGTTCCTTTGTGCTTGGTCGAGCCTTGTTGGGCCTTGTTATGCCTTGTCTTTGCTTCTTTGGACCTTGTGTCGGACAGGAGTGCCCTGTGTCGACCTAGGTGTGTCGGCCTGTTCTTGTGTCGGCCATGGTGTGGGAGTGTCATCCATGGTGTGGGTGTGTCAGCCATGGTGGAGTGCAGGTGTGTCGCCCATGGACCCCTTTGACCTTCTTTGACCTCATTTGTATCACCACTACTGGACACTTGGTGCTTGATGCTTGCATGTGGCAATGGCTTTGGACATGTGTTTATGACATGCTAGAGTGGTGGCATTGCTCTTGGACAAGTGTCCCTAGGTGGGAGACACCTTGCTTTGTCTTTCCTTAGTTTCTCCTCCATCCTCTTCTATATATGTGTTTCCTTTCTCTTGCTAAGGATCCCTTTCGTTCCTTAGTTTCCTCTCTTCTTTGGTGCACGACATCCCCTTCCTTTGCAAGCTTGGTGGTCGATCCTTCTTTGAGTCTCCTTCTTCCTCTAGTGGTGGCCGAACCCTAGAGTGCCTTGCTCTTCTTCCTTGGTGGTGCTTGGAGGTAGGAGCTTGGAGCTTGCTTAAGGTGGGTTACATAACTCCTAACCCTAACTATACTACCTCCTTTTATGTTCTTATATGTTTCTTATGATCATGATCGGCTATGTATGTTGGTAGCTTAGTTTCTTGCATAGTTGTTCTTGTTGGCCGAACCATGTGTTCTAGGGTTTCTTGGTGAGGAACACCCCTTTCTCTCCTAGGTCTTGAGGAGTGAGCTTGAGTTCTAGTAATATGGGCAATACTCCTCTCTCGTTTAAGTTGAGAGGCGAGCTTGTGTTCTAGTGGCTTGAGCAACACCCTCCTCTCACCATGGACTTGAAAGGTGAGCTATGTGATGGTTGTGGACCTTGGATGTGGTTGTACCTTGTGTTTCCTGATTGGTGTTAAGAAGCTTGGCAAGACCCCTCTCCCTTGATAGTTGAGAGGTGAGTCATCTTCTTGATCCATTAGGGGTTTGGTGCCCTTGTTCTTGAGGTGGGTGGTGATCTTGTCGGGTTGCATCTTGCCCGATATGGTGTTGGAGGTGATGATGCCTGATATCCCCTATTGGCTTAGAAGTCTTGGACAACATGATGTAGTTGTTGTGTCAGGCATCACCCTTATTTCGTGCCTTGTGTGAGTGTCGGGTGTTACCCCTGGTCGAGTTCCTTGCTCGATACCCTTAGCTTAGATGGTTGTGTGGTGCGTTCTCACCTTGGACGTTTGGGCATTGTGGCTGGCCTTGTGACGGGCGTCACGCCAGTTATTGCCTTGTGTTGGCCAAAAAGTCATGGCTAGGCTGGTTGAACGACAGGTTGAGTTATACCTTTGGACATTATGCCTTGTCTAGTGGTGTTGCACGATACACTCCTTAGCCTGAGCTGCACGTTGCATGTGGATGATCATTGCACCTGATGAACGACATGCCCATAAGCCCAGTTGCCTAATAGGCTTTGTGACCGTTGTACCCTGGATACCCAATGCAGTGTTGCACGACAAATGATGGACGTTGCACGACAAACCCTACTGCACGTTACACTTGGAAGTGCATGGCATGCGTTGCACGTTACACATGAGTGCACGGGATGGTTTGGTTTCTTGGTTTCCCGATACATGTAGTGGCCGATACTTTGCTGAGTGCTTGGCCGATATGTAGAGTGGTTGCTTGGCCGTTAGGGGTTGTTGTGTTGGGCGACACTGGGGGAGTGATCTGCCGATATCATCTCTAGTGAGGGTGCCCTACCCGTTGCACCCTTTGGTGAGGGTAGTGGGTGTATCTAGTGAGGGTGCCCTACCCGTTGCACCCTTTGGTGAGGGTAGTGGGTGTCTCTAGTGAGGGTCTTGTCTCTAATGGATAACCTATATGCTAATCTTCTATATGCTAATCTTGTTCTATGATGTCACGTTTGGTTGACAATAGTAACCCTTGATATACGTGATGGTAATTGCTATAGTAAGTGCACATCTATGTAACTTGTCATGACATTTTATGTATGAATGATCATCTAAAATTATCTGCTTAATGCTGAATAAATGATAAGCATGTAAGAAGCCTTGCATGATGATGTGACCTATGTCTATGGTCACAGGTTGAGGCATGAATGATAATGTATATAATCATCAACGTTTCCTTATGTTGATAATATAATTCTTCTGATAACCCATGATGATTGTGCATACTAACCATGCAGGTACAGATGCATAGCCAGGTAAAGGGCTATGAGGTATATATATATATATATATATATATATATATATATATATGCTTATGTAACACTGCTTTGATAATGAGATAACATACATTATGTGCTTTGGTCTGAGGACCTGAGTTTGACTAAAGTGCTTTGTTGAGGTGTTACTCTCTGATGATGTGTTTGGGATTGCTATCCTATGATGATGATGTAAGCCTTGTGAGGCAGTGGCACTATGTGATGAGGGATTGAGATCCCATGGCAATGTGATGATCCTTGAAGATGGATCTAGATGATTGGCAAGAGACCAAGTGATGACATGTAATGTTGGATCCTTGTGATGGATCGGGATGATGTTGATGATAGTAAAAGCATGATACTGAGTTCCATGTTATTTATTTTTGTTATTTGCATGTTATACAACTTGGCTGAATCCTGCAATACACTTAAAAGATATTAACTAATTATAGTGGAACATATCATGTAGTTTGCCCTGGCCATAGATCCATCATCGTCAGGAGCTGGTGATGGTGAAACGAGTTCTCCTATGGGTTAACCCGGATCGCATATTGTTGAATATGCAAGGTTTCTCCTAGCCTAAAATAGAGAGGGAATTGAGTGCAGCTGCGGTTGCAGACTCATGATATGTATAGAGCATGGCGAACAGGCCCATGGCTCATGATATGTGATATGGGAGCATGAATGCGTTCATGGCTCAGAGCACAGTGAATAGGCCCGTAGCTCAGATATACTAGCACCGAGACCTATATCGAGGTGGGCTAGGCATAGGGTAGCCTATGGAGCTGACCTTGTGGCTGAGGCCACTTAAGCATGAGACTGTGGTCCTGCTTGTGTTGTACTCATGCACTGACCATGAGGTGGGAGGTCGTGGAGTGCGGCTCTTCCATTGACCTTGTATGGCACTGACTCTGGGTTTTGCAGCCGTCAGTTTGATCGGAGCGGTATGGCTCACTTCCTCAGGGCATAATAATACGTAATTCAGCCGAATAGAATTTATTGCTTAAGGAAAAACACGGAACATTGGTTGAGGCCTTGCTGGTGTAGTTAACCTTGTTATACTTGCAGTTACTTATACATTCCTTATGATATGTGGTAAGATCTTATAAATCTTATCTTGTCAATCATGTTCCATAAGGAGATAATTGGTGATATGCCTTCCGTACAACTAGTAATCTTGATGGTATGAATAAGCTTTGCTATATATACTGCTCTTGTTATACCTTGTATCAGTAATCTGCTGTTGTTGCTTTATCATTCTTTGGTTTTATAGTTTTGGCGAGGAGTTATGTTTCTCGCTGGGACTGTGTGTCTCACCCCGCTGGTTTATAACCTTTTTAGGTGGTCGAGCTAGATGTGGTGGTGGTCGCGGAGTTGCGGCCGAGTAGCAAGATGAGCAGTAGAAGGAAAGAGACGGACATGCTACTGTTTTGGTCGTTTAGTAGTAGAGTCTAGAGTCATCCTTGTACTCTCAGGTCCTTGGAGGCGTTTTGACGTTGTTTCACGATGTATAGCCATTGTTGTTTGTGTATCCTGCTACTGGCCGGATGTGGGCCGTTATGTATATATAACAGGTGATGAACTCATGTGATAGCTTGACAACTGATCTCCTAAGCTGTGGACACGTGTCAAGATCTTGTATATGTTTATATAACTTGTTTCCTTGCAGGACGATGACTTGAATGTAATAGTTTCTTGGTTTATCTGCTTTCTGCAATCGGTTTTAATTAACCCGTGTTTTTGATAATCTGTGGTTATGGTGATGTCCGCACGTTTTCACGTAACACCTCACTGTATGTGTGATGTGTTGCCATAGATATGTCTTCTAATTAAGTTGTGTGAATCCTAGTAAGGTGAAGATAGTGTTGTTGTTTCACCCCTAACAAGGTTGACTAGGAATGATGTTTCCTTGTATGGAATGACAGGTGCCAGCGTCAACATTTCTTTTGATGTTGAAAAAGAACTGGCAAGTGTTGCAGTGTCAGTGTATCTAGAAAAGAAAAAAAAGGTATGGATACATCACCGTGTTTTTTAATGCTTCAAGGAATGGTATGGAACACATGGGATGATTGGTAAAAAGCTAGCAAGTATGAGTTAAGAGTAATGTGTTGATACAGTAGATGTAATTTTTGGATGATAGATAGAATTTAAAGTTGAACAATACTACTAGAGTTGTACAGATCACATAATAAGTTTCTACATTTCATATTGAGAATGTCTTCTTTGGTGGGTGTCTTTGTGCTGACCCAAGATGAGATATGTATGAATCATGTGACATCACCATGATATGTAAGTTACCATGTGAAGGTAATAGGATGAGGTGCAAAGGAAGTACCCATCTTTGTTTACCTTGGATTTTGGGGGCGAAATCCCTGTTAGGGGTTTATAGTTGTAAGGCCCCTGAACTTGCTTAATGAGTTGAATAAACTTAATTACGATATTTTCATTCTTATAACCCTAATATAAACTTTTGATATGCTTTGAAATCATAATAAAATCTTAAGTTTCAAGTTTGGTCCAATTTGTACACTTTTTGAGCAAGTTATACAATTTTATGTACATTTTGGACTAGTATGCAATTAACCCAATTGAGAGGTTTTCTTTGCAATTTATCACTTGCATTATGTTCTTTGGATATTCTATCATCATTATTAAGCTTTTTGAGACATGGGGTAGCTATTTAAACCTTGGTTTGAAGATGTTTTCTCCAAAGGTATTTTAGGGTTTACCCCTTCATGGATGAGCTACCTTTACTAGCTATCAACTAATGAATTATTTGATTGGCTGGGAAATTCGACAAAGGAAATATAAGAAGGTCTATATAGATGGTGTGGGATCTTCTTGTGTGTGTGCTTGTATATTCTTAATAGTTTAAAGCCATAGACACATGGGGAAGCTACTTTTACACCTCATGCTTGCTTCCATCCTTATCCATTGGCAATATTTACCTCTTCCTTGCCCAAGTACAAAATTTTTCTTGATTTCTCTTTCCTCTAACCTGGAGCAATGACTCCACTCTATTTTTATGCAGAACCAAGAGCTCTAAGGTAGAAGACAACCTCTTTTTGGAGAAGAAGGTCTCCTAGAGCTCCATCTAGCCCTACCTAGGGTTTCCAAGGTCATCTTCTAGGGATTTTGACCAAGGCAAGTTGTTTTCTTCCTTTGTTCTCCATTTATCTTGCTTTTTTCCTTCCTGAGACCTTCCTCCAGGTTGGAACCTTGCTGTTCCATGGTATAAATTTCTCTAAAGCTCTAAAACCCTACCTTTCTTTCTCCTTATGCTTAGGGTTTGCTCATTTGATGAAGAAAGGTGCTAGATGGACGAGTTCACATCTTATTCTTGGATTTTCTACCATATCTGATCGTGTTTTCTTATGTGTGGGAGTTTAGCTTCTCATTATAGGCAATTTTTATAGCTTGCTTCACATTTATTGCTTACCATAAGCTTGCTAGCTCATGTTCTTGCTTGAAAATGATGATCCACACACTAAAAAGCTATGCTTGACTTGGATTTCAATTGTTATAATGTTCCCTAATCTGATTTCAGTTCTAGATGAACCTGTGATCATGAGTAAGTTATTCCTAAGGTATAATATGACTTGGATCAGGTTGGTTTGACAACCTATGGTGCTAAGCACCTATCAACCAATTGTCAATTTTAGGGTTTAAAGCTGATTTGTTCTATAAACCCATGACCCGATGATAGTACCATTGCAACAACCCTATGGTGTTGTCTTCATGAAAACTTATGGTCCAAATCAAAGGTGTTATATGATGTTTACAACCTATGGTCACCCCCTTAGGTCAGGTTTTTGATCAATTAGAAGTTTAATGATCAACCATTAAGTACCCTACTGATGTTATCAATCAATGATGACATTAGCTTAATATTTGATGCTGAATAATGAATATAGTGTTGATCTAACAACCTATGGTGTTTAATGACCACTAATGATGGTGTATCAGGTCTCTACAACCTATTTTGAGTTCATCATTGTAGTTTTAGCATCAATTAAGACATAGACCAATGGTTTCTTGGGACACTTGATGCAATGGTCGAACCTATACAGTAATTGATGGTTTTAACATATGAACTTGACCCAATGGTCAAGATCTAATGTTTATTCCTCCAATAAAGTGGAATGTTGGCTAATTTAATATGTTGATCCTAATAATGTGATTTAAATGGTTTTCTTTATATGATCAACTTAAGGAGCTTACTTGTTGATAATGGATAACTTATTTTAAATGAATAGTCGATTGTGGGTTTTACCCTACTGTCAATGGAACTTTTTATTTTGTTAATCAAGGGATGTCTAGGGTTAGATGGTGACTCTTTCTAGGAAACAACTCAATGACCTCATAGGTGGTTTATCCAAGGTGTTTACTTATGTAAACAACTAATGGTCTTACCTTTTAAACATCCAATGATTCTGGGTGACATTGTGGTATAGTGAGATGGGTTGAATAATGATGGAACAAATGGAGGTTTACCCTTAATAAGGTAGTCTTACCTATTCACTCATATGAATAGAAGGGATGATAATCATATTGGTTTGATATGTAACCCTAGTGAGGTATAGCTTGTTATACCTAGTTTTAATATTGCTAAATGATGGTTATTATATATGAATAGTCCATGAATGATTAATAAAATCATGGAGTACTCTCTTATTGTTGTTGAAACCCTAGTATGCTATAACTGATGGTTACACCTTGATTTATGTGTGGGTTCATACTTGATAATACTATGGAATGTGATGGTAATGCTTCACCTTATGCATCCTTTATCTAATGGGGATGTCGTGAGTTAGGGTTTGGGTATGAGTGTTGATTAGTAACATTAATATAATTTATCTTTTTGAACCTAACTCTAATGCAAATAGATAAAGATGAGTATTCATGTTTAACCTTTTTATATGATGGCACGATGGTGAAATAACGCCATTAATATTATCATAACCTTAATGTGTTAATTGGTTGTTATCATATCCGTATGGTTGCTACTTTCTTATGCTAAACGCGTGTATTATGAATATGATGAGGGTTAATCATATCTAGATTCCTTGCATGTCAATGTAATAAAGGAATGTTCTTAATGTTAATATAACCTTGCTATGATTGTTTATGCATATCTCCTAGCTCATTAATGCAATATTGTGTTGATCCAGTGTATTATATGTAAGTGATGTTGTTGAGCCTTGTTATAAGATATGGAATGATAATGTTGGTCTTATAGGGAATAATATAATGTTCTTAATGACCTTTGGGCATGGTTGACCTCTAAATGAGGTGTAATCCTCTTGTGTTGATAAGGGTTAATACCCTATTATATTGTGAAAAGGATTTATATCTTGTGATAGTATGATGGTCTTAATGACCTTTACACATGGTTGAGCCCTGAATGAGGTGTAATCCTCTTATGTTGATAAGGGTTGATACCCTGTGATATTGTGAAAAGAATTTATATCTTGTGATAGTATGATGAATAGTGTAGCCTCATGAATGGAAAGTGAATAGTACCATGTGATGATGAGATGAGAAATTATGTTTCACACTTTTTATATCTTTTGAAGTTGTGGTATTTATATGCTTGCTAGAAGTGAATTAGGGTTTGTATGTCCACTTGTTTGATGCAGCCTTAATTCACTCAATTGGCATAACTAATCAAGTGAAACTCTAATCATGTAGTGCCATGTGCCATAGGTCCATCTGAGTGTCAAAACTTTCTAGATGGTGAAATGAGTATTCCTAAGGGAAACGCAGAGTGTATACTGATTAGTATGCGGGGTGCTTGTCATCCTGAATTCAAGTGTTTAGGGAGGATGATTGTGGTCATGCCTAGCCCTTAGTTTGAGAACGATTGTGTTTTTGTTTTGATGATTTTGTATGTGAAGAAATTGGAGGACAACTACGGTTGTACCTCGGAAGGTATGGTATGCGTACCACCTCCTTTCACTAGTGTTGTGACCTGTACCAAGGACAGCGTAGGCTGTAGCAGCTTGACCTTATGTGTCATTGTGAAAGACCCGTACTGACCGGGGGCAGAGAAGATATTAGGAGTTGGGCTCTTCCTAGATCTTTTATGGCACTAATTTTGACTTAGTAGTGGTTAGTTGGATTTTGAGTGGTATCCTCAAATTCGTCAGGGTATAATAAAAGATGTAAGAAAGCCATGCATCATATCTGTTTAGGGTTATACATGACGCTTCACATTTGATACTAACCCTTGTTTATTCTCTTTACATAAAGATGACGCTTAGTGCAATTAAAAGATAGTAGATATACTTATGTTGTAGATATGCTTATGATTGCAAATGTGAACATACAATAGTCATGCTTATGTTGTTAACTATACTGCTATTGTTGATTATAATTATGATGCTAGCTATATCATGTTGTTAGTTATGTTTAGCATGCTAGCCATGCCTTTGTAACTAGAGATGCATATACTACAAATCATGCTTATCCAGATAGTTGTGCTTATGTTGTTAGCTCTTCTTATCATGTTGATATGTTCAACCTATTAGACATGCTAATGTTGTTAGCTATGCTTATGTGGCTATAATTATTCATAATGATAGAGATTCTATGTTACTAGACTTGCTCATGATGCTAGATATGCATATGCTACTGAATTGCTTGTATTGTCAACAAGATAAAGGGTGATAGTCTGGCTAATTATCATAATTATTATCTGCTCCTTTATGTATTCTGTCAATCATCCCTGCTATTGAGCCTATGTTTTATATTTGATTAAACTACTTAAACTATTTAATTACTTAAAATGTTGTAATCATTAAGCGTTGTTGGAGATTTTATCTCTTGCTAGGACATGGGTCTCACCCTTGTGGTTCACCACATTTTTTTTAGGTAATCGGAAGTGACGAAAACAATTTTGTGGAAGAAAAGAGGATCTATAGTAATGAATATGTGATAAAGTTGATTATTTGTCTAGTGTGTCCTAGAGTTGTCCATGTACTCTCTGGTCCAGGCAAGAAAAGTTTGTATATGGTGTTTCAAAGGAATCACAATTTTGTTAGCATGTTAATGTTTGTTGTGTGGCATATACAAATATTGTTCTCCTGTGTATATATGTTGTGGCTAAGGTGATAGAACAATTTGTATCAAATTATCGGCATTGTATGGATATAAGAAAAATGTTGGGCTCTTATGCAAATGTTTCTGAGCAGGTGTTGACATTGAAATTGGTTTTAATTCACCCATATTTTTGGGTATGTGATTAATTAGTGATCGATTGTGATTTATGTTTTGAGTAATCTCATTTAGTATAATGGGTTCTCACATATATATTTCATTATAACACATACAATAAGACCTTTCTTTTCCAGGGCAAGGATACCTAGGCTTCCTTTGTAAGGAACAAAAGGATCCAATAAACCTTAAAAGGTATTACTTATCATTTGAGCTAGAATCTTCAACCTATACTAGGGCTTACCCACTCTTGCATGAGTTGAACACCTTTTTCCAAGGAGCTCCCCTCTTGAAATGAGTCTTTTTCCTCGAAGCAATTACCTACTCTCCTGGAGTATCTTCAGCCTTCACCTTCTCCTTCAACTTGGAGAATCTTTCACAAACTTTGCTCCTAAGAAAGGGATTCAACAAGGGAAGATTTGAGATATTTACAATAGTACAATTGAGTAGATATCTCACACATAGCCTATTTCATTCATATTTACATTTTGATTAGTAATCAAGAGAGAAAGGGGCTCTTAATAGACAAGTTCAGTCAACTATAGGTAGGAGCACAATGAGAAAACTTACGAGGAAGCCTAAGAGTCCCTATTTATAGTTGGGGATTGTCTACTAGCTAGTAGAATCACTTCGAAACAAATTCTAGTCATTTGGGATGTTGCAACAGATCTATTTTTCATGTTTGCAACACTTCAATGGATAGAAACACATTTTATGCACATTCCATACAGTGCGGTCAGTTGAGTTTCAATAAAGCAAACCCGACCAATAGCACTATGCGAAAAAGCAAATTTGAAGTGTCAGTCAAGTTTATCCTAGATTAATCTCAACCTATGTCTAAAATTTAATTTCTTCAGTGCAAGGTGTCAGTCGAGTTTGTCCTGAGGAAACTAGGTCGACCCTGGAAGTTCCCAAAATCCATTGAGGGTTTTGTTTGAGTTTATCAAGGATGAAACTCGCTTGAAAAAACTCCCTATAATGAATTTTTGAAATTGCCATTTGAGTTCTTAAATATTTTCTTTATGTGCTCCTAATTTTTTCTTAGCTTGATTATAAAAATTGTCATAAGGTTTTCAGGGCATTTTCCACAAAGCATTTGCATTGAACTTGGATTGTATTTGGTCAAGCTAGGACTTGATTGGATTTGATCCTTTTTATGAACCTAATACTTAAAATCAATCACAAACAAACATATTAGTTACATACAAATGGAATTCTTAAGTCATCATCAAAATATGGACAATGTACAACTTTTAGGTCAACATTCTCCCCCTTTTAGAATATTACAAGCCATTCCTCAACATAATGAAAAGGACTTAGAATTGAAATCTTTACCTTGTGAATTGTAAGGGGTTGCGTGATTGAACAATATAAATTGTTCCCCCTCAATTCATGCTTACCTTTTTTGTATGGCTAGTCTCTCCAAAAATCATAACATATCACATATATTCTAATTGACGTCACATACATAGACATAAGATATTTTAGAGAATTAACTAGAAAGGATCACAATTCAATGTGTACTTCATCTCATTTCTCCCCATTTGTAATATCAAAAAGGAAGGGGGTAGAAGAGATAAAAACACAAGTCTAATCCAAAGGCACATACTACACAAGCAACACAATATGCAAGAACCAACCAAAAGCAAGAGATAACAAAACATACCAGAGTCATAATCAAAATATGGAAGAACATACCCAAAACTCATGATATATAACCAAACATAGAGTTAAGGTAGATATAATCAGATTACAACAAAAGATATGTTCTCTCTAGATGAAAACTACAAAATAGCAAAAAATATTGAAGAGATATGAAAATATAACCCTTAGATACAATGTTCAATGTTCGATACATGAAAGTCTATATATATATATATATATATATATATATATATATATAATATGAGCATTCTATAGACATAAGAACTAAACATCATGAAAATCTATTGTAACTTCCTCCTCATCATCTGACTTCATCACGATCAGAAGGTTCATCAAGGGCAGATGGTGTAGCCTCACCACCATCTCCATCATTATCGGAGCCATCATCACCATCCTCATCGCCCTCTACAATATCCTCATATACCATCTCCTCATCCTCATGGGGTCCAAAGGAGTGAGTAGAAATCCACTTGATATGTTGCTCCGCCTAAGACATACCACAAGAATGAAAATCATTGGCTTGCTCAAAGGTGGGTGTAGAAACCCCATGAAAACCAGCAAGCAAAGTGGAGGTAGGTCCAGAAGGAAGAGAAAGTATCTAAGAGGCAACATCGACAGTTCCACTATCAAAGGTAGGGGGTACCACAAAAGCAACATGTTGGTAAGACGTGTGGAACTGATTCTATGCATAAGAGTCATAGTCAACAACTGGTAGGGATGGTAGGTGGGATAAGGATGGGTGCAAGATGAGTTCATGTTTGACATTGTTTGAATGGATCCTAGTGTAGGAGATCCTAGACCTATAAGTTTTATGCCTGTTGGTGCATCATGTAGCCCATGAGGGTTTCATTAGACATCAAAAAGGAGGCATGGTCAGGTCTAGGAGGTGACTGGGTGGAAGTCAAAGCACCAAAGATAGAAGAGGAGGTGTGAAAGGATTTCTTCACTGTGGTTTCACTAATATAAACTCCTTTCCAATTGACTTTGTAGCGAAGGTCTTTCAAAAGAGATTGACCAATGTGATCCTAAAAGACACCACAAATAATATTTGGGTAAGGTTGGTGGGAGTCTCTAGTATTCTTATCTGTGTCAAAGCAAGTCATGTGGTGAAGAATGTATCTTGCCCAATTGATATGGATATTTTTAATAAGACAATACATGATCAAAGCCACGTTTTTTTGCGATATCGGTTTGATTCTCTTTTGTATGGATTTTACAATTAACAAGGAGAGAAACCAAGTGTGTCTTAATATCCAGAGAAGAAGATAGAATGATGAATTTCTTCATATATGGGACCTCAGGCTTCTTGAGAATTTTGTGGATGTCAGAAAGAAATAACTCATGGTCAAAACTCTTGTAGAAGGCTTCTAGGTCAAGGAGATCTTAATAGGTAAGATACGAAGTCATCCAACTAAGAAATGAACAAGATAGATAATTATTCAAAGATTGCTTAGAGGTAGAGAGATTGACTCCACCTATCATGGATGACAACACACCTTTGGTGTTAGTAGGAGGCACCATTGTGATGTAGTTCTAAGTTAGATTTGTGTAGAACGCATACACCGCCTTCTTGCTCGAGAGGGGTTTTTTATTGGTACAACATTCATAGCAAAGAGCATTAAGTTTTTGGTTAAAAACGAGTTTCTTAACCTCTCTGAGTAGCTCATTATTGTTGGTATGTATGCCCAAAGAGCCAATCATATGATGATTGGGGTGTGGCATTAGATACTTGATTTGATAATAATAATGGTAATTCCTTCTATTATGTTTGTCTTAGCATGAGAAGATGACACAGACATAGTAGATGTCTAAAGAATGATGTTACTTGAGGATATATGTTTTTAGGTTGAGGACAGGAAGGATGAGATCATATGTATGATAATAGTACATACATTTATGTTATTTCCATAGTCAAATATTACTATGGAAGTAAAATAGACAAAAATAATACATAAGACTAGAGTGTGTGTTGACTGATGACATAATCTCATTAGTCATGATATGGGATATGAAGTCAAGCACACATATATATGTTAGAGAATAATATATCAGAGAGACCCACCATGAGAGTGATATATGGAGATCATGGAATGGTAGTCAAAATCATCTCCCATAGTGATAGTGGTGATCGTGATTCTTAGACCTAAAGTCACTACATCCATCACATGTCATTCATGTTTGTTGACATCATCCAACATGATCCTGAATAAGGATTTCCATAATGGTGATGATTGAGTACACTGTGACACATGGGGACTAAATATGAATGATGTAGATGGGATTTGTCCCTCCTACATGGGATTGATATCCAAGGCCTCTTGATAAGCAGGACTGAGAAATGTACAATTTTACTCATGTGACTCAATATATGTTATGTTAGCTCACGTGCATCTCAGATAGTCTGCTCTAGTTCAAGGAACATGGATTGAACATTGAGATGATGATGATTCCATGCCTTGAGTTCAGTCTGAATATTAGAGACAAATGAACTATACGATCACGGTAACACTTATGACAAATTGTAGGTTGAAGTTGTTCTCCAACTTTCCAAATTACCTGGGTAGAAAGGATGAGTTGATAGATGCCACTCTTTGCTTGTGATGTTGTAAGTTAGTTATGAACATTCACTACCAATGGAATTTTGAACCTATAGGGTCACACACATAGGATACTCTTGGATTAAAGGAGTATATTCATGAATTGTGTTTAATTTGATTATTTAAGGTGTTTAGGTATTCAATTAAGCAACTTAGGTCTAAAATTGAATGACTAGACTCTGAACTGACCGGTTCACCCTGACAACCGACTGGTTGGAGTGTCAGGTCAATGGGAATCAACATTGGTTGATGAATGGATGAATCAAGGAGTGAAATGACTAGGTTCATAGGTCCCAACCAATTGGTTCATGGGATGAACCTCATGGTTTGATGGTCAATTTGATTGGACAAGGGATTGGTGTTGACGTCATGTGGTGCATTAATTGTACATTAAATACCAATGTGATTCAGAACTGGAAACTTCATGAACTGACTAGTTCTCTTAGCAAACCGACTGGCTCGCACACCAACCAACCCGTTGGGTGTGCGAATTGACTGGTTCATCATGTGTAGTTTCTAGAAAATTCATGAATTTGACCCTTTCGACTCTAGCACAGACTTGGAACCCTAACCCTAACCTTCCTATAAATAGAGGGATACTAGGAGCTTCTCATAACACAATAGTTGCTCTAAAAATTGTTGTCCTCTCTATTTGTGGTGACCAATAGAGATCTCGATCAAGTCCTACCTGATAAAGGGAGGGATAACAAGGGAGAGACAATTGTGGGAGAGTGTATCAATTCTATCAGGTTGACATTCGAAAGGGACAACTCCTTCCTATTCACTCTGGTAGAGCAACGTGGAGTTCCAAATGGTTTGCATGGACTACTCTAGAGGTGGGAGGTTGTTGTCTAATGCTAGGAGGACACCATCAACTGCTGACTGTGGTGTTGTACTAGGAGACCGGTGGAGACAAATTTTCAAGTGTTGCTGCTGAAGAAGGAGTGAGTTGTTACCTGAAGAAGAAGAAGCATAATGCTACTACAAGAGTAATGTCACTGGACTTGCTCGAGGAACAGGTATAACCTTGCATCCTTTCCTTCCTAGATACATTGTTGTTGACATGATCTTGCTGTCCAGGCGAACCAAGCTTTAAATTTTTGATTTGGCTATCTGTCTCCCCGATTTCCCTATAGTGGTATTAGAGCCACATCAATTTACAATGTATCTGGGATTTTTATCGATATGATTGCATTTATTTTATTAAATACGATGTGAATATTAAATTGATTAATGTTCATATCTATTTAATTACCACATACACTCCACAAACTTATATATATATATATATATATATATATATATATATATATATATATATATATATATATATATATATATATATATAATATGTATGCAATTTACACACATTGCCCTAAAATCAGTTTTAATGGTGGATGTGAAGCACGATTATGGCCAATAACCCGAGATCTCTATGTGTATGGTTTTGCTTGTTTATTCTTGTTTTTATCTTGTTTTTTATATGGAGCCTTTCTCTCCTATCCAAATGTAAATTAATGATCTTCTTCTTATTTCCACTCAAATGTAACTTGAGGTTTTCTCTTATACAATGTAATAAGAAATAGGATAGTTTAATTTATGTTTTGTCATGAGAAGAGGTTCCACACCAGACGAACCTGCCGACCCGTGAGATGAATCGATCGACTAGATGACCGTGAAGGACAAAAGATAGGAGGATGAACTGATCGATTGGTGGCCCAGCTAACTGACTGGAGGAGTCTAGACATCAGTAGATACTGAGAATCAGACGACCATTTCAAGAGCCCAACTGAGCAACTAGGAGGCGCCGACCAGTTCAAGTATTGAACAGATCAACCCGGATTGGTTTGAGCACATATTTTCATCTACAATAGGTTGCATATGATGTGGACTCTAGGTGGTAGTAATTCCTTGTGTCTCCAAGGAATTACAATAGTACTGCCATAACCATCGCTTTTGCATTTAAATTATTGCATGTTCTCAATTGTAGTCATAACATATATATGATACATACTAAGTATATGGAAATTGGATATGTATATGTATATAAAATCCCTTAAATACAATATTAAGTCTAAGACCCTTTCCATATGAAGCACACATGAAAATCTTGATTGACCAAGCATAGGTTTTGCCAAAGCATGGTGTGTTGTCTATCTCATGGAAGTGTGATGGTAGGTATGTAGATCTTCCAAAGCAGGGTGCATATTCTATCAAGTTGGCTTTTGGGTCAGGCTTAAGTAGGTGATGTTAATGGAATTAAGCACCCATAAGAATAAATATGGTCAATGAAAAATAGTTGTGCACACCATCTATCCAAGAGTTGCATGAGTTGCAATTGACAAACATTGTCTACCTAAAATAGCCAAGTTGTGGGTGATCCACCAAAGTTGACTCATGATATGATGACAGACAGATCTTGGCTCAGTAGTAGATTGTATACTGCAATCTTTTGAATTGATACATCAGGGTTATCAATTTGAACAAAATAGTGCAAGTGTTAATTAATTAAAGGCCTAATTAATATTGTTAACTAATGAAATCAAACAAATCAAAAATAGTTTGCAAAGTTGCAAAGTTTCTTTTTTAGAAGAACACAAACATGTTATTATTGTGATCAATCCTTGAGAAGGACAAAAATAAATGAGATTTACTTCACATCGAGTTTAGGACTTTGAGAAGCGTTCTCACCTATGAGCAAAAGCCATATGTCAATGAAAGACCAGAGGCAGAGGAACCCTCTCCAAATGTGCCTATGGCTGAATGGATGTTTACTGGAAGCATGCCAATTATGTAAAAGACATTTGAGTACCTTATGACATGCTTTATGAACTATGAGTTGCATGAGCAACATGAAAAACATGGACATTCTTGAGATGGTAACACATCTTAAGAATTATGTAAGGAAAGTAAGGTGTAATGTCACCAAAGCATTGTTTGAGTGTGAAATGACAGAGGGAGATCCAGTAGAGCCCCGTGTGCTCAATATGATGGGTTATCTGGAGAGATTGGGATTTCTTTTAGGTCAAGAGTTGGCTACGATTTGATTCTAAAATCATTGTTAGAATCATATAGTTAGTTTATCAAATGCTTGGCATGTTTCTTAATGTTGAAGAATGGAAGAAGAAAGGATAAATCCATGACGGTGATCATTGAAAGTGAGTCCAAGGGCATAGAAAAGGACAAGAAGTGTTTTGAGGCTAAGCTAAAGTCTAAGTCTTTTGCACTCAAGTTATGGATAAGGGTAAGTGGAAAAGGAATATGTCTTTTTCACTTGAAGGAACAAAGAAAATAAAGGATAGAGATCTCTACTTCATGACCCATTAAGGAATAAGATAGAATCATACGGACCAAGAGTTTTTGCCACTACAATTGGAAGTTGTCATTATTGGGCATGTAATAGAATTAGTGAATTACTATCATGTATTTTCCATTAATAAAAAAAATCATGTATCTTTTATAAAAAATAATATTGTATTGATGTATCACTTTTTAAGATGAGATCTTGTATTGCAATGCCCTATGTCTTATAAACTATGCTTGATAGTTGAAGAGACAAATGTGTATGAAACATACATTGAATTACTTGATAACTTAAACAATGAATACCTAATAGCATTGTCATCTAGAGTGCATAAATGAGAAATACATTTCTTGAATCCATATGATGGTTATCTAAACACTTTTGGTTATTGAACTAGTAGAGACATCATATCTTATTTGTTGTGCAAAATGAAAAAAACATCTTCACTAGATGTAGTGGTAGAGCGACTATTCTATTAGGGCTCATACATACTGATGTATGTAGACCTTTTAGAATAAATTCTATAGGCAGTTGCAAGTACCTCATCATATATTTACTGATGTTATCAGTAAATGGAAATTTGTATTTAATGACATACAAGTATGAATCTCTTGAAGTGTTCAAGGAGATTGTGAATGAAGTATGTAACTAACTTGGTAAAAGTATTAAGATACTTTGATGTGATGGATATTTAAATATTTTAAACAAAGAGTTTGAGAATCTTGAAAGGAGATCATGATAATGTATCATGATGAACTCCACATAAAATACAATGATAGTGTATCAGAAAGAAGGAGTCACACCTTCTTAGGTCATGGTGCGATTATCAAGAAAATCTAGTTGATGTTCTAATTTGTTTTGGGCACATGCTTTACACTAAAACAATGTACTGCTTAAAATGGTTCAAAAGATACCATATGAGATATGACTTGGGAGGTGTCCTGATATGTCTTCTATAGTGATTAGGATTGAAATCTTATGTAAGTAAATAGTTTCTTAAAGCTTTGTTCATAAATGACATAAATGTTATTTTGTTGAAATACTACTACCCCAATCCAAAAAAAAAGTTGTTTAATCTGGATGGTTGTATTTCTAAAGAGGAACTTATTTCCAAAGGAATTAGTGGGAGTAAAAGTAAAAATCCAAATGTTCTAGATGAATAAGAAAACATTGAACCTAAAATAGGTATTGTGGGAACAATGAGAATCACAAGTTGTTTTAAATTCTCAAGTTCCTTATGTATCACAAAATCTTATAGTTCTAGTAGAAGATGCCCTGAGTTTGAAAGATTATGATATCTTATAACTTAGAAAAGTTATGTGTTGATCATAGATGATGAGTCAACAAACTACCTAGAAGCTATTGAGGGACCAGAGTCTGATAAATGGCTTGAGGCCATAAGATCCAAGATGCACTCCATGTCAACCAACAAGGTATGACCTTAGTTGATCCACCTGAAGGGGTAAGACCCAAGGTGTGCTTTTGGGTCTTCAGGAAGGATACCAACAAGGAAGGGTATAATGGTTGCAAATAGTTTCAAACAAGTTCAAGGTGTTGAACATGATGAAGCCTTTCACTAATTACCGTGGTTAAAATCCACAAGGATCATGCTTGCAATTGCGGCTTAGTATGAATGTAATATTTAGTATATGGATGTTAAAATTGCATTCCTTAAATGGAATAATTATGAGGACGTGTATGTGACACAGTGACCGACCTAAATCGCGCGTCCTAAAATTGGAGGCGGATTTGAAGTAGTCGGATTTTTACATTTATAGCCCGAAACCTTCTAGGCCCCCGCAACTTTGTTTACAGGGTCGAAGTAGATATACGGGGTTGAACACAGGGACAAGGGTGGTAGTGTTGAGAACACCGAATCGACACGTTACACTCCGGAAGGGGTAAAGAGATGGTAAAGTTCCCCAAGGGAACAACAGGAGAAGACTGATAAAACAAAAGAAAACTATCTCTAACTAGAGCTACAAGCAAGATTAATGTTTTAGGCATTTATCAGTTTTTAAGGGGTCTTCATGCAACAGAAACAGAGAGATAACACTAAAGCTAAAGCAAGCTACGAAGGAGAAAAACTTCAGTAAAACAAGCGGCTGCAGGAACATCCTGTACCCCTACTCTCGGAGCGGGTACCTCTAACCAAGCATCAACACCACTCTCGAGGTCGCTGGACTTAGGTTAAAGTGGAAAGGTTACTACAACAACTCCGATTCCGAGCACTCTCGTACTCCAGAATTGGACCATACACTAGAGCCACACCACCTCTTTCAAGGTTGTTGCAACGGGAAAACACGATTCGGTAGCTAATCGAAACGTGATCCAACATACAAGCTAGAGTTCAGATGTTAAACATAGCAATCATCCAACAAAGGTACCAAACATAGAGAAGCAGATAATTAAACTCTTCTATTTCCATAAACAAATAAAGGTCTGATTACATTGCATAAAGGAAAGAATTAAATGACTTCAATAATAAAGATAAATGTCGCCTTCTTGATATAGAAGGACGACAGACTACAATGGACCCTCCAGCCCGATACCAAGCAGGACCCTAGCTCGATACAACCGTGTCAGGCGGCACACCCTCTCAGGCGACACACCATAATGGGCGAACTATATCGTGCAAGGAGCCTTGGCCGACGCAACCATGTCGGGCGGCACACCCTCTCGGGCGACAAGCCATGACAGTTGATGCGCATTGGGGTTCAGTATCGTGTCAGGCTAGAGCGATGCATCTAGTATCGGTCACTTGTGTCAGGTATCTATGTCAGCCAATATCAACCTGCAGTGGTTCTCGAGACGACACTAAGTGAACCATTCCCTCCTTCTTGGGATGGGGAAGTGCTCACCTAGAATCTCTCTTCACAAGCACTGAGGCACGATACACTAGCTCTTCGTAGCTTCCTGAGGTGACTTGTGTAGGGTTCTGACATATCTTTTCGGCTTCCTGTAGCTTCTATTTATAGGCAACGGTTGGGGAAGTTATGGTGCACAGGGCGCCACGTGTCCTCCCTATCTTTGCGTAGTCAGTGGACGACAGATATTGGTATCGCCCGTCACAAGGATTGTCGGTTGTCGGTCACGTGACGAGCGGCGCCTGCCGGTGGGTGGCCTGTGCCGCGCGACAAGCTTTGTTGTCGTGGCGAGCTCGGCTCCCTGTCGGGTAGAAGACATATCACCCGTTAGTTTCTTCTTGTGCGGCATCCTTATATCATGCGTCGGTGTGTGGTGCTACTCTGTCGGGCAGTGATCGTATCGGCCATCTGGAAGGCCGATGCAGGTGGAACTTGTTTGTGGGCCGGGACATCCTTATTGATGATAAATGGGTCAACATTTGAGGAAAACACTGCAAAATATGATAAAATTGAGTTTAGAGCATAGCGAAGCCGGTTTATTCAAAAACACTAATAAAAAGAGAGGAAAACAGTTTAAAAGGGAAGTTTTGATAACAAAATAAGGGCCAAAAACATCACAAAATTTGGTGTTATCAACTCCCCCAAACTTAGCATTTTGATTGTCCTCAATCAATATTTAAACTTTATTTTGTAATGCTTCTTTTTTCATGGTATAGCTTTCAGGCCAAGAGGTAAGACAAGAATTGCGATGCCTTTAGAGATAATGTTGTCCCACTATGAACAAAAGACCTTACGTTTCCAGCCTTATTCTTTCAGCAAAATTTTTCTCTACAGCTTCGGCGAGACTTTGGTGCATGATTTTGAAGTTAGCTTTCACACCAAACAGCTTTAGGGGCATAAAGTTGTGTGTTGGGTAGGCTAAGGATTTTTGGGTTTTTTTCCTTGTTTCCAATCAGTCCTTCCAGGTAAGGGTCCGTTAGCGGGCGAGTGGTCCCTACAGTCCAAGCCAGTTGGCTTTAGAGTAGTGATTTCACATCCTACGCACCACTGCCCCAGATCTACCATGCCTAAAGATGGGTACTTTTTGGAAGACATGTGTGTATATATATTTTTTCTTTTTCTTTTATTGGGCACAACTCTCATGCTTTTATTCACTCTCATAAGGCTACTTTCTCTTTTTTGGGATTTTTTTTGTTGGGTAAAGGGGAACAAGAGAGATTTTTGGCTGTTTGGGCAGCTTTTTCCTTCTCCATGCACACCTCTTAGATGTAGCGAGATTATATATCGAATTTTTTGGCGTGGAAGTTCGTAGTCTTTTTTTGTTTGAGGCAACATTAACAGAAAGATATAACAAAACTTGCATCTCATTAAGCATATGGAAAACAAACTTGGCAAGAAGTCGCATCAGGTTTTTACTAATATAGGTACTTTGTACATATGTAAGGAGGTAAGATAAGCAAATTTTTCTTTATGAGCATGGCATTTTATACGAGCATGGGTACATACACATGATATAGGAGAAGAACGAAATGACACAAAGGGTGCAAGTGAAGAAGAAAATTTTTATACCCCCCTCACCGGTACATGGGTACCCCCCCAAACTTACTCCACCCTCTGTCCTAGATTAGTGAAGAGGACAGGGTGAGGTCATGTTAGCCCAGTGAGGGTTAGATGGTGGTTGCTCTTGTGCCTTGGAGAAGCTGCAATATATTCTCCTTATTTGCAGTCTCCATTTTCTTTCCCAACTGGATGCAGCTGGAACAAGTACAAAGCTCTCAAAATTATTTGGCCTCCCCTTAATACTGGTACTTCCGTTATGTACACGAACAAAAGGATTGATCTTCAATCCCAGTTTCAGTCCACTTGAGTCCATTTTCTTTCCCAGGAGGGTGCATCCGGAGAGCCTCTCTATTTTTATTATTTCTCCCTTTTGGAGATGGTCCTAAACCACCGCAGAAGACAAACTATGATAAGGAAATGGGCTTCTCTTGCTCTCTTTTCGGCGGGTGGTGGCCTAGCTGTCTCGGGATTCTAGCGTTTCTATCTGACTGTTGTTGCTTCAGCTTCGGCCACAGTGTCGATTCTTCTGCGGTGTTTGTCAACTCTTCCGGAGGTTTGCTGTGTATTATCCATGCCTGTTATCAAGTTCATTGATCATAAATGTTAGGTAGGAAAAACTAAAAAACTCGATAAAACTTGTCTCGTTGCAAAGTCCGGGTATCGTCCATCAAAAGAAAATCCGAGGCGATACGAAATTGGACGATATGTGGAGAACTACGCGGCACAACACGTTGCCCAACACGAGTATGTCGGGCGATAAGGTCGCATGAAACAACTACCCGACAGGACGTCACGCCAGAAAAATGTGTCACCTGCTATGGCATATCGGGAAAACACTATCAGTTGACGTGTTGTGCTTTATTTGTGTCGGGCGATACAAGGAAAAATCGACTAAGCTCGTCAACCTGATACGCGGTGCGCGATATGAAGCCCGTGTCGGAAAACAGACTGTCAGGCTGTACCTTTTCTCATAAAAGCTTTTGCCCGACACGAGGGCGAAGGCGAGCTGCTCGACATGTGAGCAAAAGGTGGATTACTACATGTGGTACAGGTGGCTGAAAGAGTAAGTGTAGTAGGCCGACACGTTGAACCCTCCTTACTATATATAGTAAACTCAGCTGGGGGTAAAACGGGCAGTTCTGGGGCGCGCATTGGACGTTGAGACATGCCATTCCCGAGACGACGGTCCCATCAGTCCCTTTAAGGGCAATTACTCGCATGCACGATACGGTGCATGCCACCCAGGAATGTTGTCCGTCACGGCTGTTGCGATGCCTGAGAGATTACAGTCCGATACAAGCGGTCATGTGCGCCAGCTGAGCTGCTGCCCGATATGATTAATAGCAGGCGGCCAAAAACTAAGACAAGGCGAAGAAAAAGAGAAATGACAGGCAAAACATCATCGGCTTAGGGTTAAGTCCCCGTCCTCAGAATGTATTACCCCTCGAAGCTTCGTAAAATACAACAGTGGCCCATAAAACATAAGAGTCGGTACCCTTGGCATGTGCACTGACTTAGGCCTTATTACAGTCCATAAAGTTTGTTTTACAAGGAAGAAAAATGCATCCTACTCTACGAAAGAACTCGGGCTTCCTCCTGAGGAGTGATGAAGTTTGCGTCGCCAGCTCGACCGGTGTAGGTTCTTCACGTTCAGCCTTCGACTATACCCATATCCTACAAGTTGATTTCTGCTCTCTTGACAAAAGCTTCATCTTCATAATACCTCTTTACTCTGTGCCCATTCACCTTGAAGACCTTGTTCGGATCATCTTTGTCGTAGAGCTCCATCATTCCTGATGGGTATACATTTGACACAGTAAATGATCCCGACCATCTTGTCTGTAACTTTCCGGGAAAGAGTCGAATGGAGGATTTAAATAATAGAACCTTATCCCCTTCGCTCACATCCTTTCTTCTGAGGTGGGCATCATGCCACACCTTCGTCCTTTGTTTGTAGATTTTTGCATTCTCATAGGCGTTAATCCTCATCTCTTCAAGCTCTTGCAGCAGCAAAAATCTCTTTTCTCCTGCTTTTTCAAGGTCCATGTTTAAGAATTTGATTGCCCAAAGGACCTTGTGTTCTAGTTCTAGAGGTAGATGGTAGGATTTCTCATAGATCAGCCTGTAGGGGGTGGTTCCAATAGGCATTCCTGTAGGCCCATAGTGCGTCATTAAGTTTCATGGACCAGTCTTTCCTCGTTCGGCTGACAGTTTTCTCCAAGATCTGCTTAATTTGTCTGTTTGAAACCTCTACCTGCCCTGAGGTCTGTGGGTGATAGGGTGTAGCGATCTTGTGTTTCACTCCATACTTACGCAGGAGCGCTTCGAACTGTCTCTCTCCGAAGTGTGACCCACCGTCGCTTATTACAGTGTGTGGGACTCCAAACCAAGGAAAGATCGCCTTCTCGAATAGCTTGATTACAGACTTGGCGTCGCATGTTTGGGTTGCTACAACCTCTACCCACTTCGATACATAGTCTACTGCCACTAGTATGTATTGATTCCCCCTGGATGGAGGAAACAACCCCATGTAATCAATCCCCCACACGTTGAAGATCTCAACTTCGATCCAATTCACCATCATCATTTCATTCATCCGCCCTATATTCCCCGACAACGACGCCAAAAAGTTGACCGGCCTAAATCGCGCGTCCTAAAATTGGAGGCGGATTTGAAGTAGTCGGACTTTTACATTTATAGCCCGAAACCTTCTAGGCCCCCACAACTTTGTTTACGGGGTCGAAGTAGATATACGGGGTCGAACATAGGGACACGGGTGGTAGTGTTGAGAACACGGAATCGACACGTTACAGTCTGGCAGGGGTAAAGAGATGGTAAAGATCCCCAAGGGAATAGCAGGAGAAGACTGATAAAACAAAAGAAAACTATCTCCAACTGGAGCTACAAGCAAGATTAAGGTTTTAGGCATTTATCAGTTTTTAAGGGGTTTTCATGCAATAGAAACAGAGAGATAACACTAAAGCTAAAGCAAGGTACGAAGGAAAAAAACTTCTATAAAACAAGCAGCCGCATGAACATCCTGTACCCCTCCTCTCGGAGCGGGTACCTCTAACCAAGCATCGACACCACTCTCGAGGTCGCTGGACTTAGGTTAGAGTGGAAAGGTTACTACAACAACTCTGATTCCAGGCACTCTCGTACTCAAGAATCAGACCAAACACTAGAGCCACACCACCTCTCTCAAGGCTATTGCAACGGGAAAACACGATTCGGTAGCTAATCAAAACGTGATCCAACGTACAAGCTAGAGTTCAAATGCTAAACATAGAAATCATCCAACAAAGGTACCAAACATAGAGCAGTAGATAATTAAACTCTTCTATTTCCATAAAAAAATAAAGGTCTAATTACATTGTATAAAGGAAAGAATTAAATGACTGCAATAATAAAGATAAATGTCACCTTCTTGATATAGAAGGACGACAGACTACAGCGGACCCTTCAGCCCGATACCGGGCAGGACCCTAGCCCGATACAGCCGTGTCGGGCAGCACACCCTCTCAGGCGACACACCATGACGGGCGGACTGTATCGTGCAAGGAGCCTTGGCCGACGCAACCATTCGGGCGGCACACCCTCTCTGGCGACAAGCCGTGACGGTCGATGTGCATTGGGGTTCGGTATCGTGCCGGGCTAGAGCGATGCATCTAGTATTAGTCACTTGTGTCAGGTATCTATGTCGGCCGATATCGACCTACAGTGGTGTTCGGGACGACACTAAGTGAACCATTCCCTCCCTCTTGGGATGGGGAAGTGCTCACCTAGAATCGCCCGTCACAAGCACTGAGGCACGATACACTAGCTCTTCGCAGCTTCCTGAGGTGACTTGCACAGGATTCCGACCTGTCTTTTTGGCTTCCTGTAGCTGCTATTTATAGGCAGCGGTTGGGGAATTTATGGTGCACATGCGCCACATGTCCTCCCTATCTTTGCGTAGTCAGTGGATGGCCGATATCGGTATCGCCCATCACAAGGATTGTCAGCTGTCAGACACGTGACGAGTGGCGCCTTCCGGTAAGTGGCCTGTGCCGTGCGACAAACTTTGTTGTCATGGCGAGCTCGACTCTCTATCGGGTAGAAGACGTACCGCCCGTTAGTTTCTTCTTGCACGACATCCTTATGTCGTACGTCAGTGGGTGGTGCTACCCTGTCGGGCAGTGATCATATCACCCATCTGGAAGGCTGATGCAGGTGGAACTTGTTTGTGGGATGGGACGGCCTTATTGACGATAAATGGGTCAAAATTTGAGGAAAACACTACAAAATATGATAAAATCGAGTTTAGAGCATAGCGAAGCTGGTTTATTCAAAAACACTAATAAAAAGAGACGAAAACAGTTTAAAAGGGCAGTTTTGATAACAAAATAAGGGCCAAAAACATCACAAAGTTTGGTGTTATCACACAGCCTAAAGGTTTTATAAATCCAATATTGCAAATAAAGTTTGTAACCTACAAAGGTCAATCTAATGATTGAAGCAAGCATTTCAGAGCTGGATTCTTCAATTTGACAAGACAGTCAAAGAGGTTGAATTGAGTAAGAATGAAGATTGAATCTGTGATTACAAAATATTTAGTGGGAGAATATTTGTATTCCACATGATGATGGGGAATAACATTTTATCCTGTAAATGTTAAAACTTGTCCGAAAACACCTTCTCTATGAAGGGTTTAGGTGAAGCATCCTATGTGATAGGAATTGAGATATATAGAGATAGATTCGGAAAGTCTTCTTAACCTAAGAAAGAGCATATACATTAGTAAGATGATGAAAGGGTTCAACATGCAAAACTCAATGAAAGAAAACATGTCAATGATTCCAGTGAGTCAATCTCTCAGGAGCCTAGTGTCCCAGTTCTTGTGAAGAATAGGAACACATGGATAGATGTCATATGCATTCACAATTGGATCTATCTTGAATGCAATGTTATGTAGTTATCTCATTATCTCGTATGTATTGGACATGATGATAGGATATCCAATTATATCATATGTATTGGACATGGTGAGATGATATAAATAAACCTTTCTTGAAATCTTGTATGTATTGGACAAGACGATAGGATATATTTCATTTCCCAGTGAGAATCATTAGAATACCATAAAGAACATACTTAAGTGATTGGGAAGCACTATTTGGTTATGGTAATAAGGAAGAGTTGGGTGTAAAGGGTTACACTGATGCAAGCTTCTGAGAGCACAAGTAAAATTAATGATCATAATCTATATTTATGTATGACCTTAAATGAGAACTGTAAGCTGGAAAGGGTTCTGAACTAATGACAGTTGTTTAAATTTACAAAAGAAGTCAACCATCTTTGTGTTATGAGAACAACAGAGGTTACTATATGGATTAAAAAGTTCATATGGGTGAACTTGTGTGAGGTTCCAACCATTGATGACACACTAGAAATATTATGACAACAATGGAGCTACTGGTTAGGCAAAAGAATCTCAGATAGCATACTTCATCACTTCCATCTCTTAAGAGATGTCGTATAATGAATAAATGTGCAACTTACAAAACACCAACTTGAAGCAAATGCTTCTAAACCCACTATAAAAGTGATGTGCAACAGAAACATGATGGACATGTTAAGATCACTTGGAATAAGATTTGTGGGTGATTGGCTCTATGTGCAAGTGGGAATTTGTTGGTATGTATGCCCAGAGAGCCAATCATATGATGATTGGATTGTGGCACTAGATACCTGATTTGATAACAATAAAGGCAATTATGTCTATTATGTTTGTCTTAGCATGAGATGATGACACAAACATAGTAGATGTCTAAACAATGATGTTACTCAATGACATATGTCTTCAGGTTAAGGACCTGAACGATGAGACCATATGTATGATAAGAGTAAATACATTCTTGTTATATCCCTAGTTAGATATCACTATGGAAAAAAAATAGACAACAATAATACATAAGACTAGTGTGTGTTGACTAATGATAGAATCGCATTAGTCATGATATGTAATATCAAGTCAATCACACATGTATATATTAGAGAACAGTATATCAGACAGACCCACCATGAGGGTGATACATAGAGACCATGGAATGGTAGTCAAAATCATCTCTCATAGTGATAGTGGTGATTGTGGTCCTTATACCTAAAGTCACTACATTCATCACATGTCATTCATGTACTTTGACATCATCCAACATGATCCTAAATAAGGGTTGCCATAAGAGTGATGATTGGGTGCACTATTACACATTGGCATTGAATGTGAGTGTGATGGGATTTGTCCCTCCTATAAGAGATTGATATTTGGGTCTCTTGATAAGAAGGAATGAGAAATGTACGACCGTACTAATGTGAATCAATATATGATATGTGAGCTCACATGCATATCAGACAGTCTACCCTAGTTCAAGGAACATGGATTGAATGATGAGAGGATGATGCTTCCATGCCTTGATTTCAATCCAGATATCAGAGACAAAGGAACTATACAATCACCGTAACACTTATCACGGATTTTAGGTTTAGTTGTTCTCCAACTTTCTAAATTACTTGTGTAGCAACCATTTTTTTCTAGACACCACTATTTACATGTGATGTTGTAAGTTAGTTATGAACATTCACTGCTAATGTAATTCTACACCTATAGGGTCATACACATAGGATACACTTGGATTTAAGGAATATATTCACAGATGATGTTTAATTTGGTTACTGAAGGTGTTTAGGTATTCAATTAAACAATTAAGGTTCAATATTGACTGACTAGACTCTAAACTAGCCGGTCTGCCCTGCCAACCGACTGATTGGTTAGTGAACCAATCGGTTAGAGTGTTAACTCAATGAATATCAACATTGGCTAATCAATGGCTAAACCATGGAGTGAAATGACCCATTCACATAGTGAATTGACCGGTTCATAGGTCCCAACTGAATGATTTATGGGATGAACTGCCACGTTCGATGGTCAATATGATTGGATCAATGATTGATTATAACGTCATATTGTGCATAATCATACATTAATACCAATGTCATTCATAATAGGAAACTACACTAACTGACCGATTCTCTTAGAAAACCGACCGACTCACACACCAATCGACCAGTTGGCCATATGTAGGTTCTAGAAATTCTTGAATTTGACCCTTTCGAATCCCATATAGACTGGAAACACTGACCCTAGCATGTCCTATAAATAGAGGGGTACTGGAGGCTTCTTATAACACAATAGTTTCTCTGCCAATTTTTTCCCTCTCTGATTGTGGTAACCAATAGAGAGCCTGAGCAAGTCCTACCCGATAAAGGGAGGGATAGCAAGGGAGAGACAATTGTGGGAGAGCATATCAACTCTAGAAGGTTGATGCTCAAAAGGGACAACTCCTTCTCGTTGGCTCTGGTATCACAATGTGGAGTTCCCAGTTGTCCGCATGGACGACTCTAGAGGTGGGAGACCATTGTCTACTGTCGGGAGGACACTGCCAACTATTGTCTGTGGTGTTGTACTAGGAGGCCGGTGGTGACGATTGTTCGAGTGTTCCTTCTGAAAAGGAGTGAGATGTTGCCTAAAGAAGAAGAAGCATGATGCTATTACAAGGGTAAGGTCTCTGTACTTGTTGTAGGACCAAGTATAATCTTGCAACTTTTCCATGGCTCAGTTTTCTATACCAATGTGGGCTAGGCTGAGGGTAGCCTGACCCTGTGTGGCTGAGGCCACTTAAGCAAGAGACTGCGGTCCTGCTTTGGTTCTCATGCACTAACCATGAGGAGGTGAGGTCGTGGAGTCCGGCTCTTCCATTGACTTTGTATGGCACCGGATTTGGGCTTCAAAGCTGAAGGATGGATTTGAGCGGTACGACTCATTTCTTCAGGGCATAATAAATGGTAATCCAGCCATAGAGTATATCTACTTAGGAAAAACACGAAACATTGGTTGAGGCCTTGTTTGTATAGTTGCCCTAGTTATATCTTGTAGCTAACTACATGTTCCTCATATGTTATGATAAGTTCTTATTAGACTTGTCTTGTCAATCATGATCCATATTTTTATATGTGCATATGCTTCCTAAATATCTTGGTAAGAAGTTATAGCAAGTTAGCTTTGCTCAGTATGATACTTATATCAGTTACCTATTTTATCTGTTCTAGCTCTCTTTTGAGGTTTTATAGTTTCGGTGGGGGTTATGTTTCTCGTTGGGACTGTGTGTCTCACCCCGTTGGTTCAAAACCTTTTTAGGTGATCGAGCGGGACTTGGTGGTGGTCTTGATGTTGCAGCTGAGTAGCAAGAAGATTAGTAGAAGGCAAGAGATGGTTATGCTACTATTTTGTGTTTTATAATAGAGTCCTAGAGTCATCCATTTACTCTTAGGTCCTTGGAAGTGTTTTGACGAGGCTTCACGATGTATAGTTGATATGGCTTTCTTATCCTGTTGTTGACCTGGCTAGGTCTGTTATGTATATAAACATGTGATGAATCCTTTATGGATAAAGGACAGTCGGATCCTATGAACGGTGGACATGTATCAAGTTAATGTATATTTATATAACATGTTTCTTTGCAGGATGTGGATCTGGTTGTAATAGTTCGTTTATTATCTGCCAGTTGGGCCGTTGGAGCCAATGGTTAAAGAAGAGAAATGGCATGTTGTTCTGTTTAGCAGAATTAAAATATGTACATGTAAAGTTTGCGGAAATATGAAAATTTTGAAAAATTGAGAGGTAAAATTATGATAAAATTGTGCCTCTCAAGACCGTTTATGACCCCTCCCCCAAACTTATCCTTCACCCCGACCCGGGGTGTAAAAATTTGAGTTAGACATAAAAAAGGGCTTTCTTTATTCTATTTTATTAATGATGGAGGACGACTTGGACTCGAGGACCATACTCACGTACACTCCTCGCAGAAGATGATACTACTCGTATTGCATCCCCTCCACTTTTGTGTTCAGGTTGGCTAGGGTTGTCATCCAGGCTAGGCAGTAGAAGCCGCAAGCATTCTACAGAGGCACCTGCTGAGGGATCTTGTGGTAGAACTGTGTCTTCTTGAAGTCTTTGCCCACTGTATACTTGTACCCTTTGTCGTGACTTTTTAGCATATCAATAATCGCCTCTACATGTGGCAATGTTTTCTTCGATTGGAGTCTTTGCAATAGTCATGTTTATCTTCTTGTTCAACCCAAAGGTTGTGTCTGACCTGTTATATAATATTGTAGTCCTTTTTATGATGTTGATCACCAGTAAAGTCCAATGATAGTCGTGATGAATCGGCAGGAAAATGTAGTCCGGGAGGAATGTCGTGAGGGATTGTTGTAGGAATTCCTTCTCACCTAATCTTTTATCTTTTATGATGTCATCTACCAGTAGGAAGTATGCCATATGTGCATTTGGCATGTTGTCACTTAAGAGGGCTTGGTAGGATGACATTGTGCTTATTGATAGGTACCCTCATGTTCTCAGTGTATCTCGAAGGTCGTCCTTCGACACACATATCCCTTCTTTTTTTAATATAGCTTCTGCTGGCATGTCATCAACTTTCAAGGACCTCATTATGATGTTTAGTGACTCTATAGATAGGCTGACACAACTCCATCTGTCAAAGTCCTTGAAAGTGGGTATTATCTCCCCCATCGGTCTGTCTGGTCTTTCTTTTGATGGATCATCTTCTTCTATTTCTCCTTCTTCTAGTTGTTCTACTGAAGGTTGTCCTGCTTTGTCTTCTATCACTGGAGGTTGTTCAGGTTCTTTTACCGGTATGCTTGTTGCAGCTGCTCCAGTGTCTGCATTCCAACCTTGGAAACCTAGATTTCTAGGTTTTCCTCCATAACCCCCCATATTCTCATGCCCATCTACACCATTGGAAGAGGGAGGTCATCCCCAAGCTGCTAGGAGGTGAAGAAGGAAGATCTACCCTGAGCTCCATGGAGTCCTATCCCCTTCTTCCCCTTTCTTTTGCTATTTCTTTAACTATGTCTAGCTAAGCCCCTAGTGGTGGGCTGTTTGAGGTTAAAATGTGACTTTGATACCATGCTGGGGGAAAATAACTTTTAATGAACATGATTTCTATCTATGATGATTGCCTCTTGCTTCTATCTCATTTCTTATTTTATTGCATCTGATTTATGCTTTTAATATGGATTGCTTGCTTTGAGATATTTGATGACACTTAGCTTCTAGGGGGAATTGGAGTGTATATATCAATCATAGGAATGGCTCCTAGGTCCAAATAGTGGATCCCTAGCTAGCCCCCTTTGTTCCTACATACAGATCCCTCCTACGAGTGAGTGTGAGATCTAAGTGGCTAGTGTAAGTGTGATTAGTGTAATGCCTAGAGCTTTCTAAAGGCTAGATGGCTAGTGGCATGAGGTGAAAAACCCTCATCTCTACTCCCATTTCTACCCTTGGCTCTCAATTACCCTAATACCACTTACCCTAGAAACCTAGACTTGGCAAGTCCTACTAGAATTACACCTAACCCTAGTTCTCCAACTAGTAGTATAGGGTACATTCTAATAGAACTTGCCTTGTTTTTTGGTTTGGTAATCTAGATTGAATCATGATAATTGAATGATTTGTTGACATCCCCCAACTAATATCAAAGCATATTCCCAAATGGCCCACCTACCTAATCTCATTGTTCAAAACCTATCCTGCCTTCTTAGCTTATTTATGCTAAACTAGTTTAGTTTTTTTTGTCCAATCTAGTTAATTGCCTAGTCTTGCTCTTTAGAGTTAACTTAGGTTCTTGCTCTCTCTAGTGGTTAACTTATCTCTTAGTTGCTAATTTCTCTACTAGAGTAGTGTATCTAGCCCTTTCTCTTGTTTAGATAATTGCTTAATCTAGTTCCTTATACTTGTTTGCTTAGGATAATTCAAGTTTTGTGATAACTTAGATTTCATACTATCTTTACTTTCTTGTTCACTAAGCTTAACAATAAAACAACCCCTTTTAAACCCTTCAACCTTAGTCTCCACATTAGGAACATAGCCAACATGAACCTAGATCTAGTGCCCCGTCTGTCCCTGAGGATCGAGCCTTACTCTTTCCTATCACCTATACTATAATAGTAACATGTGCACTTGCGAGTGACCTATTTAGTGTTGTGATTGACTCCTATTAGGGTTATTAGAAATTTTGAGAGATCCCATGTGCTTTCCCTTAGGGTTACATCAAGCCACCTTTAGTTGGCTAGTGTGTATCCTAGATAAGAATCACACCACCAACCAACATCGGGATGCCTCTATATGAATCTCTTTATGGACGGCTATGTTGGTCACTGCTTCATTGGCATATGTTGGTGAGAGGACCTTTCTTAGGTCAAAGGAATTAGAATTGTATGTTGGCAAGTTCACTTTAATCAAGAAAAGGCTAAAGAGGGTCAAGGATAGATAGAAATTATATGTTTATGCAAAGAAAAAGGATTTGCACTTCACTATAGGTGATCATGTGTTCCTAAAATTATGACCCCGTAGAGCATTACCTAAGAACTGAGGAAAATTGAGTCCATGATATGCGGGTCCATTTGAAATTATAGAATGGATTCGTGAGGTCGCTTATTGTTTAGCTTTACCGTCACAATATAGTATGATGCATAATGCACCATGTGTCCAATCAGAAGTGCTATGTGAAGGATCCTATCCATGCATTGAAGATTGAGCCTATTGAGCTCCAAGGGAGATTGACATACCCTAAGTCACCTTTAAGGATAACAGACTCTAAGGTGAAAGAGATCAGGAATAAAAAGATAGAGATGGTTCTTTGGAATCACCATGGTTAGGATGAAGGCACATGGGAGATGAAGACGGATATGGAAACGGATCATCCTGGACTTTTTGTATGATAAGTTGAATTTTGAGGAAAAAAATCCTATAAGAGGGAAAGGTGTTATAACATGGTTTTTGACATGTATTTACATAATTGAAATACAATTAATGATGTATTAGAAACTTTCTATGCATTGTTTTAAAAGTATAGATTTAATTTGGAAGTTCACTTTTTCTATGGTTTTCATGGATTTTACCATTGTCAATAATACAATAATAGATATATGGGAAAAAAGTAAGAAAATCCAATTAAGTGAATTACTAAAAGGAATGGGTTATTAATAATTTACATATATAATAGTGTCAATTTTTCTAGAAAATAGGAATTGAAGGAAACTAATGGTGTGGTTTCATTTCCCTAATGCTTTATTGAGAAAAGTAATCGAAATAGTAAATATATACAAGTTCAAAAGAGAAAAGGATTAATTGGATCTGTTATGTAAATGGAATAAAAGGGAAACTTGGATACAAAGAAAAGTGTCTCTAACTTGAGTATTTTGGTCTCGAATCTTGTTCAAACTTAGGTAAAAGTAGTTAAGACATTCTTTAAAAATTTGGGATTAAAAGGATAAAAGAAGAGAGAGATATGTAATTTACTAGATTTCTTGAAGTGAAGAGGATTATAAGGAATATATTAAATGTCACACATATATTTCAAATAGGAAATACTAGGCCTTATATTATTACGTGCGAGTTTCTAGACTAAGAATCAAGATTGAATGATCTGGAAATCATCGTCAACCTTGGGCCAATCAGGGAAACTGGGAATAGTTAAATCCAAATTGATTTCTCAATTTTCTTTTTGTCTAGTTAATGAGATTTCCTAGAAATCTTTCCATTGTGATTAGGAAACAATTTCATGATGACATATCCTAAGTTTTAACATCTTTGGAAGGCAATTTAAGAATTCTAAAATTGTTTGACACCTCACCGACCTATCCACCATAGCCATAGGCTATATAAGAGGGTACCAACTCCAGTGAAATCACCAGATCTTACATAAGATTCAGCTAGACTTGTGGAATCAAACCCATATGCCAATTCCACCAATATCCTCACCTCTCATCTCCCCTACACATCCCTATGCAAATAGAGGAACCCCTTCACCATTCTCATAACCTAGACCATCTTAGTGCAATTAGTTACACCCTCTAGTCTGGTGAGTAGCAGCGAACATAGTCATGTCCTATCTTGTCACTGAGATTACTTAGAGCTTATAGTCAACCCACTGGTTGAGTTCCTACTCACAAGGAAGAATTGATTTGAGCAAGATGATAGTCGATGAAAATACCCCCTTACCACGACTCCTCTTCTTTACATTTAACGACCTTTCTCTCCTTTCCCCCTCATTTTCACCTAACTTGAAAGTATCAACACAAGCAAGGAAAACCTAGATGGCGTGAGCCTGTTGGCTCGATCCAGCCTAGTTGGCAAGGGTAGGACCATGTCTTATCGCCTAGGTGGTGAGCCTGTATTAGCCAGAAATCATTAATTTTTCTAAAATCATAGAAAATTATAGGATTCTCCAATGATAACAAATTATATAGAAAAGTTGATAAAAATGTAATGATTCCAATAAAATTCATTTCAACACCTAGTTTTGCTGCTAATTCTAAAAATGTCTAAAGTTATTAACTTTAATGTATTAAAAAGCATGGAAATGCTAATTTCTTGGCTTTAATGAATATAAATTCTTTAAATGACTTTAATGGATAAAGTCTAGTCTTTTTGGATAAGGTCATCTTTGACTTAATTTGAGTTTGGTAATGGAAAATTAGATTTTATGAGTTAAAAAGACATTAAAAGTGATAAATAGGGTTTGGGAAGACAAAACCCTAATGAAACCCTAATTTGTCTCCAAAACCCTAACTTGGTACCCAATTCAGTGTTAATGATAGGTTGTGGACAAAATAGTAATACTTGGGTGGTATGCATTAATTTTAGAGTGATTTCATGCTTATTCTCAAATTCACCTATTTACTTGAACTTTTAAATTACATCAGTTAAAGGTATGTGGTTTTACCTATGACTAATTACCTGAACCAACTTCCATGGTTTCTCAAAGTTTTCCCAATTGGATTCAAATTAAATGCTTGCATGTGTATTTACTTCTTGTTGTCTATAAATTCACTATGGATATCATATTATATATATGTAACTGGTTCAAACCATGTATCATCTTTGGTGACTTAAAGATCAAGGGGTTAATAAGGTCATCATGGAGATGACTGGTGACCAAGCTCGGAAGGGAAGACCTATCTATGAAACCAATCCTATGTGAGGGAAGGATATCTTATGTCCACTGTGGGGACCAAACCCTAAAGGGAGGGTTACCCATAAAGAGGCTCCCCTATAGAAAGGGCACAACATTGAGAAAAGAGGATAAGGGTGGAGAGGTTCAAATAAGAAAATGCTTATTTAATTTTGTAATCATAACTGTTTCTATGGATGATTATATCATTACACCTACATGCGAATATTTTGTTTCCCCCACATACTAGTATAACTTGTTATATTAACAATTGTTTTTTTCATGGTATTTTAGTTTAAACTGCTATTACTTTGCAAAATGGATATCTAGAGAAGAATGCACCAAAAGGAAAGACACTTAAAGATACGAAGGGGGATTTAGTTAGATAGTTTTTATTTCAAATTTCAAACAATAGATTCCTATATTATTTAACTACTTGGTAAAGATTTTATCTTTCATATTATATCAAATTCTTTTTCATTCAATGAAATTTATAATTACTTTTGATTAATTTCTAAACCTCAATCTTGTAAATATGGAAATTAACCTTGCCCTCTCAGTCCACCTGAATTGGGGATAACACAGGGAGCGGGTCATCACAAAATCAATTCCCTATGAAGTTGGACCTTCTAATTATGAGAGTAGTTCAATATCCTTAACACTAATATAGATGTTTGATGAAATTTCATCCTCAAATTCTAAGGGCCCTTGTAACTATGATTCTTAAGGTTTTCAAAAAGTGAATCCAATGAATACATATCCTCATAAATTTTATAAAAAAACTATTTGTAGAATATCTCAAAGTAATATTAATTATGTCTTTTTTTCTTTTTGGGACAATCAATGATCTATTTTTTCATCTTGACATCCATGTGCAAGCCAATATAGATTTAGAATACATTCTTCCTCTGCATACAATCAATTGGTAGTCCTAATACTTATATTCAAATCTGAATGGTACTCATTCACAATACTACTTGGGGGGATTCATAATATAAGTGATCAAAACTTCTCTTTTGGTGTAGCTAGACCATCAACTACTTTATTTCTTTCCCTACAAATATACTACACTATAGTATCACATCATAGACTTCTTTATTCTAGCCATACAATACTTAAATTTGGGTATCTTCCTTCATCTTACTTCAAGATCATCATTACCGACTGACAATCTATTTCAACTATTGCCTTAGACCACCATTTCAATGTTATCCATTCAACTGCCATGAAAATCCCATCCAATTCAACTTCAGTGGCATTAGTAATACATATGTTTTTTCCTCGGTCCCACATCCATTCACCACAAGCGTTCCTGGCCATCATAACTACCACCATTCTATCTTTTTTAACTGTAGCATCTACTTAAATTTAATTGTACCATGATTAGGGGGATTCCATTCATCTGACCTATTTGTTCTTTGGCATGGTCCCTCGTTGCTCCAAGCACCCAGGTTAAGATGGATTTCTCATTATATGCACACTACCTGGTTCTCTACTCGCAGGACCTCACCTTTGAAGATCTGTATATTACTATAGATCCATAGATAGTGACAATAATCCAAAACGTCTCCTTAGATATCCATACCCACTCATTCACAATATTCAACCATCTCTCCATGGTCATAGGGAAAATGAAGGTCACCTATTTCTCTAGTATGATAAATGTGCACCATACTCCTTTTACTGCATCATAGTCCTACGGTGCGTGGATGATTGATTTATCTAACATGAAGCATCTCCTGCATTTTCCTTCAAGTGTCATATGCCTAGACCACCTTATCTCCTTTGTGAGAAATGCTTTATGTCATACTATCCATGCAAACATCCTGACTCATGTAGACAACTTCATTGTCCATATTCTCTCCTAGTCGTCCTGAGATACATGTTCCTTTTGTCATCTGATCACACTATATGTTGAGCTAGTTGAGTATCTACCATCTGTTGTGTGGATCCGGGCCACTGATCCACATGGTATCCCCTAGTAGTGCAAACAACTTGAATATGAGTTGTACCATATCCTCTTCCAATCATTCATTTAAGAAATCTTCATCCCATCATGTTGGATCCAGTACCGGACTACTTGCCTACAAATCATCTGGGTTGTCTGGGACTAGCTTTTTTGTGTGGTTTTGTAATGAACCCCAAGTATCACCCAGATATCATCCCATACATTCACCAATGCAGCATTGATAGACACCATCATAAAGTTTTATAGAATGAACTATTTTCCATCAATTGTGGCTTGCCTGGGTCGAGAAGCTATCCTCTTCTTATCAGGTTTGGCTTTCTCAAATAGATCCTTCATCGCCTCAGACCAAAAAAAATCTACCCACCGCCAGCTCCCACAAATTCTTTAGTACAAGGGCCAGATTCCAAACATTCATTGATTTGATTGCCAACCCACCATTCTTCTTCAAGCTTGTTACCTTCACCCTTGACACTAATGAGACTGGCCTTACGTTGTATCTTCCACCCCATATAAACCTCCTTACAATTCCGCCTATTCTATCGCATAGACTAAGAGGAAGGAACGTTGTCTGCATGAAATTGATGGGGATGGTTGTTAAAGTGAATTTGTATAAGCATACCCTCCTTAAGAAGGATAACATTTTCTCTACCTAGACATTCACTTTGCTTTCCATTTTATTGATAATGTTAGAGTATGTAGTTTTTGTGACTCTAGAATAGATAATCAAGACTCCCAGATATCTTCCCAAATCATTCATTATCTGAAAGTTACTTAGAGTGTGTCTACACCTCCTTGTGGCTCTTGGCACACTTCTGAAAAAACATTTGAGACTTGGATAATGATATCTCTAGTCTAGAGGTAGTTTCAAATTCCTTAAATAAGATTAGAATTACTTTCATTTGATCCTAGCTCTCCTATGTAAACATTATCAAATCATTTGTGAAGCAAACATAGGCCATATCTACTCTACTTCTCCCCATTTTTATCTATTTCCAGCTATTATTGTTGACTGTCTCCTGAATCATCTGGGTTAGTCCTTCAAGGCACAAGAAAAACAAGCAAGGAGAAAGCAGATCTCCTAGACTTAGTCCCCTACTTGCTTTAAAGGGCCTAGATTATTTCCCATTTCAGACTATTGTGGTACTTCCACCTGCGATTGACTTCATGATGAATCATTTGGTATTCACTTGGTAAACTTACATGCTCTAGTGAATCCTCAATAAAGACCCATGACATCTGGTCATAGGAGTTAGTCAGATCAATCTTTAGCGCCATAGTCTAAGCTCGTTTTGTGCTCCTCATTCCGTTTATGATCTCCTACACCAGAGCTATAATATCTATAGTCCTCTTTCCTGGTACAAAATTGCTTTGCTCGTAGAAAATCCATTTTAGAATGAATCTTTTCAACGTTTCAACAATTTTGTCTCCTTTAATATGCCTAATAGGTTAAATAATTTGAAAGTGGATAAGACGAAAAATAAGTTAAACTCAACATCATTCGGGATTGTATTTCATCCTTTCAATAAGTCAGACCATGGCTTTTTTATGGTAACTACAATGGTCATAGTTCATCCTTAACTAAAAGATGGAATATTAGTTTCATATATTACACAAGAAGATACCAATGGTGCATTCCATAGTTTTAACTTGCAAAAGGTTGATGGGTGTGATGGTTTCAACTCTATTTTTATTATAAAAGCTTGGTCTCTTATTGTATCCAATACCTATCTGCCCATTGTTGATCATATAATGGGAGAAAGCTCATGGAAACCAACAATAATTGTATTTTACTTTAATTCCAAAAAAGCCTAGACTCCCCAAACACCAAACTTTAAGTCATATATCTTAAAGAGAAGTGGTTTATGGAATTATTTTGTATATTTTGGATATAGGTTATAAGATATCCTCAGGAATGTTATTATCCGTATTTTTTTAAAAGGGGGGGAACACCATAAACTTCATTATTATATGTAATGTGATTCTTGATGGCATAAATATATTGAGTATAGGGAGTACTTGTATCTTCATGTTGATACTTTTGAGTCTTATGAGTCCATTCATTAGAGTTATCTCCATTATATCATATTCAAGATGGGTTTTACTCCTACTTTGATTAGGTGGGTTAGAAATGTTTAACTCAATTTCAGTGTTGTTAAATAGAAAATCTTATGGTATCTTCATTAACACCAATAGTTATAGAGGAGATCATGTTTCCTTATACATTATTATTCAAGGGTTTACCAATATAATGAAAATTTTCATTTTTTAATGCAATTACTTCTTTTAAGGCTTCATAAGATGTGTATCTTTCCCATAAAAATTGTGTAAACTATTTTATTGTTTTTCCTATGTCTAATTATCCAATTGCAAATATATATTAAGATTCTTCAAGGGCTTGGGAATCAAAATGGTCTAACAATAAACTTTTTCAAGAATCCAAATCCTTTTTGGAAAGGGATTTGGAAAAGTTAAAGTAATTGTATCTTTGGTTTCAATAAATGCAATGTTCTGTCAAATTACTTAAGTGTTATTTTACTTGTAGCGAAGTCATCTATGGCTTCTTGTGCATCCCTACTTGATAAAGTTAAAGGGAGGTGCAATGGAAGGAAGTAAAAAAACATTATATTGGAAACTGGGATTGAATTCAGTTAATTCTATCCTACATGCATTCATTTATATTGGACTTATGACTTTACTTTACCTTGATCTTCTATTTATGATATTGGAAAAGTATGTAGATATTTGCTCTAGGTCAAGATTGATAGTAAGCATGTTATTCACCTTATCAACTAGAGAAAGGTCACTATGCCAAAAAAATAAAGTGGTTTCGATATAAGGACGACTAAACAAGTGTGCAACACATGCATACGTCTAAATGCCTATATCATATCAATAAAAAGGTCTTCTTGAGTCTAATAAATTAGTCAAAGGTATTTAATAAAGAAATTTCCTAGAATATTCAACATGCCCCTAATATGTCTGGGTTTTTCTAAAAAATGTTAATGCACAAAGCTACTCTGATTTAATTTATTCATTTTAATTGCAAGATGAAAACTAAGTTATTCCTTATCCTTGGGTGCATTGCAAGAAATTTATCCATGATATTATTGTAATTATACTATCTAGAAGTCAAACTCCATTATTATTGTTGCATCAACAAGATAATATCCAATGGAAAATGGAACATCCCTTCATATCATTTTAATAAAAAGATATTGATTTTTTTATTCCACATCAAGGCCCTGATCTTGGAGAGAAATCTATCTCTTTTAAAGGAAAAACAAGTTCCTAAACATTATTTCATCTAGGAAATATTTACAAATAAAGAATTAGAAGATGATAAATTTAGATTTGTAAAGGGAAGAGTACTAAGCGATTCCAAGTTCTTAAATGGAAAGATGATAATCATAAATTAACTGCAGCTGACTATGAAATAGGAACGCACATTCAAATACTGTTAATATGGTTTCTATTCAAAGGTGAAAATGGAAGAACTTACAAGCATTTTATTTGGCTGTCCTTTTGTTTATTCTTTCCATAATTTGGATAATATGATACTTGTATCTATAAATGTGATAAATATTCAATTGGGGATGTCTATCTAACTCCATACTCTAGATTTCTCTTCATGCAAATATATTTCAATGTGCAAAGGAAATGGACCACCAGAGTGCTTGGAAATAATCCACTTATGACATGAAAAGATATTTCTATATTTAATACATCCAGTTTGGATATCTTTGAAGAGTAGGTGGTTTAACTCTGTTGTAATGGTATTGTGGAGCTTGCATATTGGCTTCCTATCAGTGTCCCTTAAGATTTGTTTCTAGTTTTTTATTTTGTTTTCAATTCTAGTTCTTCTAAGTGTTTTAATCTCTTATCATTAAGTTCTCCTTAAGGACGATTCTATTATATTGGCCTCTACTAGATTGCATGGAAAGTATTTTTTGATTAGTGATGCTTGATAGGGTATTACTAGTCATTCATATGATGGTTTATGATAAGGTAGAGATGAGGAGATTCAACTGACTTTTGTTCTAAAAATGCTGGATGAGTTTGGCTCTAGTTTTTTTCTTGATTATGAAGCTAGACATAGAACAATTTTTTTGCAAATGTTCACCATAGTCATGATTTACCATTTTGTTTCTTTATTATCCTCCATAATGTTTGAATTTATAAATAGATATAATCTTCTTCATCTGCTTACGTCCTATATATACTTCAACTATACATAAATTACTACAAAAATGAAAAACAACATTGGGATTTTAATGGACCAAAACAATTGATACCCAAATGTTATTTAAATCCAAGGTTCATTAGGGGTCCTATACCTTTTTAAAGTTTGTATACTAGGCTTGTGTGATAGAGAACTATTACTTAGATAACGACTATCATGACCTCTCCAAGGTTCATTAGCGGCCCTATATCTTTTGACGACTAACTTAAGCATGGTGTCGAATATCTTAGTCTCTAAACAAATAAAAGATCCTCGAATAACCTTGGTAGGGGTTTGTTATGGTGTTCAAGGAATACTAGTTTTATGAATAATGATACTAAGAAGGAGTTTGAGTTCATTGAGATTAGGAAGCATCAATTGATAGGCACAATATATTAAATGATGATTCAATTCCCTTAGGAGTAGAAGTAGTGTTTCACAAATTCATATGGGTGCTTAAATTTGAGTGGAGATTGTCCCTATTTGGGAGGGCTATCACCACACAATACTTACCATTTTATGTTGAACTTGAGTTCAAGGTAGCTGAAATTGGAAGGAAAGAAGACCACATAGGAAAAACAACAAAAATATTGGAATATGTAAAAGAACAAAATAACCACCTCAGGAAAATGTCCAAAGATTTACTTCCAAAGGTATCAAGTACAAAAATACCAAATAATTGACTTGCAAGTTTGGTAACACTCTTATTTACCAATAAAAATAGATGCAACGTTAATCATATATGTCTCAAGTTCTTAGATAATTAAGACAATAATCCCGATTCCAGTCCTAATGTAGATCATATGGAGAAAGACAATCTAGGGTTTTTACCATGGTAAATTTAAAGAAATACCATAAATGAGGTATGATTTATCTTTGAAGTATATATTTGTACCTATTTAATTTTTCCTTCATGCATTATGATTGACATGAAAATCACTTATGTTTTTATAGGGTTACCCATGAAACTCTAATCATGATAGTGTAAAAACATGAACTCTTTCAATATCATACAATAAGAATTAAATAACTAATTTAACATTATATGAGTGAGATCTTAATGTTGGAAGAAACATGATTATTGTGGCTGAATATCAAATCCAAAAATCTAATATGGTGCCTCTAATTTCTTACATTCCAAAATGTAACATTTTTAATTCAGTTTTGACCAAATTTTAAATATATCCAAAGTGGAACCCAAATGTAAATAATATGTACAAGGCCTTAGTTTAAGGGTACAAGCTAATCCCATCCAGACATTTGCTGATATACAAAGGTAAAATAGATTTTTACCCTTAAAAATTACAATTAGTAAATTTTTTAATGATGATTGATAAAGAAAATTAACATTTTTCATATTTACTAAATGAATTCCTTTACTTCTATGGTTAAAATTTAGGGATAAAAAATGATACATTTCCAATAATTATAGTCAATAAGTGGTATTACAAAAAATTATATTTTAATGTATCAAGCCCCATGGTCCTTGGAGAAATGTTTTGTTAAAAAGGAGAGAAAGTCATGTACTTTTAAGTTGGAAAAAAAGTATTTTTGAGAAGTAATACATGTGAGGTGTTTTTAGCATATCTAAAAATGTGGATAACTAATAGAAGTCAACATAATTTGAAAATATTTGGGATTAAGTTTTAGCTCAATAAGTTGTGTGTGTTTTTCTAACAAATAGATTATACTTAAGATAGTAATAAATGAGATAACTTTTTTCACCTTTAAAGAAGTTATCAATCAGTTTTATAAGAATTAGCAATATACCAAGGGCGTTATATATATATATGTAATACATGAAAAGATTTTAACTTTTTTTGTCTCAATTTAATGGTTGGAATAAAGGAGAAAGGATGGATAAACATAGTGAAAGTGGAGTGGATTATATAGAAAAGTTGGAGATCATTTTATTTATACATCGAGAAGCTAAATAAGTCAGTTTTTGTGTGGGTCAGATACTTGGAGGATGCCCAATTTTAATCTATACAAGTCAAAACATCAATATAATTTTGCAAAAGTTGATAGAAGTTTGTGAGGCATGAGTTTGATCAATCTTAGGAAGTATTCACACCTTCCTTCTACTATTATTCTCAAGGGGTGGGCAATTTATTTTCTATACAAATAGACCTCTAGGATGCAGACTAACTTGTTCCAAAAGTTTGCAAAATTTATTAAGAAGTCATCCAACCTTTGTAGAGGTTAGGGAAAAATAAAGAATTAAAGTTCGCTTAACCCTAGTACATCTAGTAATGTATGTATGTCATCAAAACACTTAGTTTTCACCAAGAGAGATAAATATGGAGTCATGAAAAAACAAATAAAGCTTTTTGGTGAAAACTAAGTGTTTTGAGCTAGATAAAGGTGTTGCTACAAATTTTAGTGAAATCTTTTAAAACATTAGCTCTTAAGTAATTTTTATTTTAACTTCATTGTGATCACTTATTTATGAGTTCTCCCAATTCCTTTAATTATCCTTAATATAAATTATTATCCATATATCTTCCAAGATTTAACCCAAAATGATCAGATATATTGTTTGAATGGTTAAACATGGATCTTCTCCTGGTCGGCAAAAAGATTAAAATAAATGTTTTCTTGAAGAAGATATATCTATGGGTGAGTAGTTTAATACTATTTTAGAATTTTCAGTATGTTCACCTTCAATTTCAAATAAACATATTTCATTTCAATAAGTATATGATTATAGGAAAATTTCTAAAGCCTTTTCAGGAATTTCATATCTATCAAATCGAATCATATGATTTTTTAATCTAACATTAGTTTAACCATGTCTTTTACTTTGATGAGTAGACATATCCTAATTGAATTTCTTTAGTTTTTCAATTGAATCTTTCACACATAACAAATTAATGATGTTTGATTATAAGAGAATGGATTTATGGATTACACAATACTTAGTGTTTTCAATTATAGTAAATGTGAACATTCAATGTATACTACCATTTGATGATGATCGAGAGGGTATATTTTTAATAGAAATCATGAGAACAATTTTATCACCCTATACAAGAATGAATGTTTGATATGAATATATTTAATACTAATATATGATACGAATTATATCATATGGATAAACATGTGTCATTTGTAGTTCTATGTCCCTACTCTCTCATTACTTTCAATATCTAAAAATCCATAAAGTTGGGTGTTGGTTCCATAATCCTATGTTCTAAATTGAACTTTAGTTGATAGATAGTGATACAAACAGAAGTATCTAATTAATGTTAATATTCATTGAACTATTAAAAACTATGCATGAAAATACTTTAAGAAGTAATCCTAAATCATTCCTTCTATATGAATTATACAAAAACTAATGCATGAACCATTAATTACCAAATGTCCCCTGATATGAAATTTGTTTCAACAGGAGTATCTAAGAGTAAATAAATAAAAAGGAAGAGCAGAAGGAGTTGAGAAAAGTAAGAGATGAATAAACATCACTTAAATTAGTTTAAACTAGAAAGTGATATATGTTATCAAATGTTATCAAAATTGAGCATATTTGATGTAATGTTAGTAATGAATAGCCAAAATGGATGCTTAAGAGAATCTAGAAAAGGAGAAACTAAATTTATTGAGTCTAATGTACTTGTATTCAAAATATAATAAAACATGAATGGTAAGAAGAAAACAACCAAATATTTGAAATTGAATAATGAATTAAATAAATTGTGTTATTTGTTAATATTGATATTATATAAATTATGGAATATAAGTTCCTTAGAAAATATTTAAAAATTAAATAATATATTTCTAAGCAATATTTTGAATTTAAATATCAAGTTTGTTACTACTTTAGGAGGTTGGTATTACATTTTTTAACTCAGAGATGTACATCATACTTATATACAAACTCATAAGGCATTTATTAAACTCTAATTGGATGTATGAAATTTCATCATATAGATTGGCATTTTTTTCTTATAGTATATCCTCTATAATTAAACATAAATGTGATTCAAGATGACTTATTTGTACTTATAGCAGTCCCTCTTAGATTTATCACATGGAAATGTTTTGGGATAGTATGTATTATTTAGAGTTCTTTTGAAAAAATAATGTAGTAATATGTGGTCCTCTACTAAAGTATGTCATAAATTGATATGTATTATAAAACTATAATACTATTATTTTAGTTTTTAACATATGTTATAGTCATTAAAATTAAAGAGAATTGTACAAACTTGATATTTTAGTATCCTATTTAGAATATTTTTAGTAATAAATATATATTGAATACATTTATTGTTGTTACATTTTCAAATAGTAATAATGAATTGTCATTTAAAGAAAGAAATGAAGTAGGAATATATAGAAATAATTATGCAAGTTTAGACATGTTCAAATGAGTTTGGCCCAAGTGTTGCTCCACTCATTACATTTGAGAACTAAAAACACAACCAATCCAAACTCAAATGTGAAGTATTAGAAGTGTCAATTATAGCATCAATTATTGAATATTACATCATTTTATTTATAACACTGCTCCTCTCTAACATGACTGGAATCACAAAAACGAATTTTATAATTTAAACTAAAAAAGGTTAGATAAAGAGGGAAATCTAGACATGTAAACTCAAACATGAAACTATTGTCATGTGGCATGGTTCACACTAAAAATTGTCCTCTAAGCTTTCCACATGGGTAGTTTGGGGAGAAACACCCATTTGTGGTAAAAAAGTTATATGCTAGTAAAATTATTGGTATGTGCTTTAGTTCGTCCAATTTTGACAATAAAAGATTAATATCAGCAAGAGAATTCTTACCATAATATAGAAAAACAAAGTGTCAAATAGGAAAAAATATGATAAAGTATGTCAAAAGGTATTTAGACATCATCAATAGTGATAATCAAAAAAGGTATCTTTCCTTTCCGCAATCAATTTCATTTGATAATCCATTCTTGCATTATAGTAAAATAATCATCACACACCAATGACTAAGTATTGAAGAACATTCATAATGGGGTAAAACCTATGTAACAAAAGCCAAGTCTGATGGAGCTGCCCCAATAGTTTTCAAATGGGGTGGGAACCATATAAAACAACCCACATAAACATCAAAAGATGAAATAGATAGTGGAAGACATTTCAATGTCATCACCGCCAATACCTTAATAAGAATGGAAAACATCCCAAAATCATGCCACCTTATACTCTAGGCTTCCATGTCTAAAGACTGTAAATGTGATTCAAAAGGGATGACTCCTTTGGTGGTGTAATGTGGACTCATCCTCCTTAAGATTGCATATTCACCAGGGAATTCAATTATCATTTTTGGACAAATTCAACTCAATACATTTAATTTCACTTACTAAATGACAAAATGTGTAAAATTACTTAATTGATTGAATTATCATGATTTTAATTGAATTTATGTTGATTTGATGCAGGTCTTGATGAAATTGAACAATCAGCTAGGTCCCACCTTCACTCACCCTTGGTCCTGACCATTCGGTCTGAATAAACAGTTTCGACCATTCGATCTGACCAAACGGTTTCGACCATTCGGTCTGACCAAATGGTTTCGACCAAACGGTTTCATCCATTCAGTCTCAAGACCGAATGGACAGTTCCATTTCAAGACCGTTTGACGCAGCACGCGAAGACCGAATAAAGGACTGCAGGACCGTTTTCTCAAACCAGTCACAAGACCGTTTGTGGTGCAAGAAGTAAAGACCAAATGGAAGCCTACGTGAAAACCGTTTGAAGAGTTTCAGTCTGCGAGACCATTTGAGGAGTTTCGGTCTGCTAAACCGTTTGAATTTCCAAAACCGAATGGACCTGGGAGAATACAAGACCGAATGAGCACTTGCACGTAGACCGTTTGTATAAAACCAGTGCAAGACCGTTAGCTATGCTCCACATGCATGAAAACCAAATGAATCGCATAGACTGAATGGACTTGTTGTGAAGACCGATTGGATCAGCAGGGAAGACCGTATGGATGGTAGCAATGCAAAAGAATGCATGCATGGAAACTGTTTAGGCAGTGAAAACCGTATGGAAAAGTCAAGCCAGTGAAGACCAAACAGACTTGTCCAAATCATTTGATATCAAACGGTTTACAAACGGTTTGCCTCTTGCTCGAAGATCGTTTGAGTGAACTGAAGTGAAGACCGTTTGGGGGAAATGTGAAGACCGTTTGATACTGCTGACTTGAAGACCATTTGCCCTTTTTGCACAAGATCGTTTGGAGGAAAGCAAATGGTATGTGAAATCGTTTGGACTTAACAATCCAAGATTGTTTGCTCCTCTAATTCTCAAGACCATTTGGGCAAAAGTCCTCAGACCGTTTAAGCACCAAGACCGTTTGGTTAAACTTTACAAAGATTGTTTGAGCAAAAATATCTCTCAAACCGTTTGGACTGGAAACACACCAAAAGCATGAGGGCCAACCCTGTGCCTATAAATAGGAACAACAGGGTCTTTATTTCAGCATCAGTTCTGGGACACCGACAAGCTGTCTGTACACAGGTCCGATCCAAATCCAGTGTCCTCCACGCCAGTTTCATTCTACCTACTGCCCGTGCTACGCCAAGGAGGCTGAGGAGAGAAGGAAGACGGAGCTAGGGAGACTGTCCAGTCTGTCTTGGCATTTCCCGTTCACATCCAGATCTGCTACGATATGACATAGAATGTCATATCTTCTTCACCGAGCTGTGACTACCTTCTACACCGAGTTCATGGCAGATTTCTCTCTCTCTTTCTTATTCTTCTTGTTTCTCGCATCATGAGCAAGTAGCACCTTTTTGCTAGGGTGCGGGGACTAGCCCCGCTGCCCATGCAAATCATGTTCTTTTGTTAAACTCTCCATGGAAATGTATATAACCTTCCATTTCATTGTTAATTGATATGTTCGTAGTTGATTATCTGCTTGCTTTCATCTTGTTCTTTCTTACATTGTGAAATATTCTATATGTGGGATAGAATGGTGGTTTACAATGTTCAACTCCTTGACGAGAACTTCTGATATGATTCCTTGACTTCATAAGTGTATGATCCGTGAGGGGACGAGACATTTAGCCTATGGTGACACTTCTGTGGTCTAAACATCTCTCAGGGAGGACCGCAACCTTAGTTGGATTTTGTATCATCTTTGTTTATCGTCGAATGTTAGTTTGTAGATCTATCACCTACTCGCTTATCAATTAATGCAGTTGACTCCCAAACTAGATATAGAATAGGATTTCTTTGTGGTCGTAAGTGTATGATCTGCGAGGGGATGAGCCATCTAGCCTTCAGTGACGCTTCTGTGTGCCTAACGCCTATATAGGGGGCCCACAACCTTTGTCAAATTTATTTATCTTTGGATCTGTAAGTGAGTGATTCGGTTGGTGATGAGACATCTGATGCCTAAGGTGATGCTTACGCGAACCTAACGCCCATATGGGGGGTACCGCATCAGCTCTATTTCGATTTTTATATCATGTCTGCAATGTTTGCAATTGAATGTGTTTGCGTGCGTAGTGGTTGTGAAACCCGATACCATCCCAACGATTCCATATCATTGATCTAAATCCAAACTTTAATTCAACTTTTACTTTCTTGCTATTAGTTTAATTAACCTCAAATCTATCAATAGTTTTAAATATTAGCCTTAACTCGATCTAGATTCGATTAACAAAGATTCTTAAAAATGTTGTCCTTTGTGTTCGATCCTTAACTACACTGCGATAAGACCCGTCTGCTTGCGGGTGGTATTATTGCACTTTGATTTTGGTAAAAGCTCGAGGATCTCAACCCCGAGTGAGTTTGTTAGTGTGATAAAGTCCCACGTAAAATTCTGGCGCTGTTGTTGGGGACAACTGAATCAGTTAGTTTAATCCAGTTCTTTTAAGGCTAATCTAGGATTTTGTTTTTCTTTTGATACAATCGATCATCTACTTGAATTTGACTCTACTCTGTGGTTCTCACTTTTGAAATCTTTCTATTCTCAAGTACTTCAGAAGGATTAGTGTATGCACCATTTGAACAGTCCCAGACTCACCGCCATCTTTGATCCAGAGATTGACAGAACCTTCCACTGACAAAATAGAGAGAACCAAGCAAGAATGGCTCAAGAGGAGGAGATAGCTCGAAGGGTGGCTGAAGCCCTTAATGCACAGAGAGAAAGATTCATGCAAGAAGCTAGAGTTGTGGTTCAAGAAGAAATTCAAGCGGCACAGGAAGTAGCACAAGCAACTGAACTACAAAAAGATCTTAGAGAATTCTCAATCCCAAAAGTGGCAAATGTTCATCATTCAGTACAACCTCCTCCCATCAGTGCTACCAACTTTAAGATTAGGGCACATTGGATCACATTGCTTCAAAACAGCCCATTCTATGGCAAACAAGGAGAGGATAGTCAAGAACATCTTCTGAGGTTCATTGATCTATGTGCCATGACAAAGCAAAATGGAGTGTCTGATGATGCCATTCGACTTCGTCTCTTCAAGTAGTCCCTTGCTGATAGAGCAATAAGTTGGTACAATTCATTGCAAAGTGAAATACCCGTCACCACTTGGGAACAACTCTAAAATGTGTTTCTAGAAAAGTTCTACCCTCCATCTCTCACCTATGAAATTAGAGGGTGAATAACAAATTTCACTCAAGTCCCTGGAGAAACTCTTGCTGAAGCATGGGATAGATACAAAGAACTTCTACGCAAATGTCCACACCATGGAATTCCTAAGAATCAACTCATAAAAATTTTCTATAGGGTGTGGACGATGATATCAAGAGATTCTTAGATTCCTCATATGGAGGAAACTTCATGCGTCAAAGTTATGACAACGCATGGAGGGTCGTCACCCTTGGAGCAGAAAATCAAGCTAATTGGGGTAGATCTGTAGGTAAAGGAGTTTTGAAAGTAGCTATGGCCGAAGCTACTCTCGAGTACAAGTCTATCACTGAAACCTTGAAACTCTTAATTGCCAAGCAAGACCATATTGAATCATCTCTTGCTACTATTGGAAGAGGATGTTTTCCCACTTGACAACAAGAATAGATCAAGTCAGCTTCATTGATTTGTGAAGCATGTAAAAGTACTAATAATTCCACATTAGCATGTAATGTTCTTTACGATGTTGTTCTAAGCAACATATGTGGACAAGGAGATAATGGTCAAATGGAAAATCTTAATGTTGTTAATACCATCCCTGGTCAAAGTTACTACAATCTGTATCAGAATAGGAATCATCCAGGATTTCAATATGGAAACCCCTCTGGAACAGTAAACTCACATCAATTTGGTTCAAACAACCAGCCACGAGGACCATCAGGATTCTAGTACAATCAACAACAAAATTTTGGAAATCAAGAAAATTTCAAGTGAAACTTTTAGAATAGAAACTTCAATAACTATCAAAACAACTCCCAGCACAAGAGTCTTAACCAAGTTCCTTATCAACAACAAGGACAACAAGCAGGTCCAGTTTCTCCTGATGACAAACTATCAACCATTGAAAAGATGTTGCAAACTTAGCAAACTATATTAGCTAACCAACAAGCTCAGCAGAAGGCTATTGAATCTCAACTAGCTCAACTTGCAGCTAGCACAAAGCTTCCTGCAGGGGCCTTTGCTGGCCAACCCGAGAATAATCCTAAGCATCCCGAACAATTGAAGGTTGTCACCACCAGGTCGGGAAAAGACTATTCTGATCCTCCTATGAAGACACTTGTGGTTGTTACTAATGAGGATGAGCCTGTGATCATTCAAGACTCAACAACACTGGAGTCTCAACCAGAAGAACCAGCAATTGTTGATAAGACAGATAAGGAAAGTCTTGAGAAACCTAATGACGAAGAAACTAAAACACTAGAACCTGATATTCCTGCATACAAGCCTCATGTACCGTTCCCTTCTCATTTAAGGTGAACAAAGCTAGATACTCAGTTCAATAAGTTTAAAGAAGCTATGAAGAAACTTCATGTTGATATACCCTTTTTGGATACGCTGGACGAGATACGAGCTTGGACAAAGTACTTAAAGTCACTCCTCACCAGGAAATATATAACTGAAGAATATGAGATAGTCAAGTTAGCTAAAACTAGTTCGGATATCATCCAGAGTAAGATGCCAAAGAAACAGAAAGATCTAGGATCTTTTGGGATTTCCTACCATATCGGTGATTTTTCATGCAAGAAAGGACTAGCAGATCTTGGTTCTAGCATCTCCATCATGCCACTCAGCCTTTGCAAAAGGCAAGGGTTTATTAATCTTCTTCCAACTAGCATGACCACACAACTCGCAGACAATTTGATAAAATGCCCATTAGGAATTATTGAGGATGTACCTTTCAAGGTAGGGAAAAATTCTTATGTTCCGTGTGACTTTGTCATCATGGACATAAAAGAGGATGCCAGATATCCTCTCATCTTTGGACGTTTGTTCCTCGCCACTGCAAGAGTTCTAATTAATGTTGAAGCAGGAACTTTGCTTCTAAGACTTGGCAAAGAAACTCTCGAATTCAAGGTTTTTGAAAGCATGAGAAGACCAAGTATGCAAGAAGAAGTTTATCTGATTGACTGCATCGAACAAATATCACTCCTCACACAAGAGGGATATGAACAAGACGATCCTTTAGAAGTGACTCTAACAAACCCCTCTACTGATAATTCCATCAGTGAATGAGTTCAAGAGTGTGTTCTTGACCTTGACACTACCGAAGAAGATCCTGAAGCTACGTTTGAAGGACTCAAGGTTGTGGAAGCTACTGAAGAAACATGTGAAAAACCAGAGGCCCCCAAAATGAAGCTCCTTCCTAAGGGATTGAAGTATGTATTTTTGGACGATCTCAAGGTTTGTCCTGTAATAATAAATTTCGATCTTACAACCGAACAAGAAGATAAACTCCTGAAAGAATTGAAGGAAAGGAAGATAGAGATTGGATACAAAATGAATGACCTAACTGAGGTTAGTCAAGTGATGTGTATGAACAAGATTCCTATGATGGAAAATCATAGGCCAACTATTGAGCATCAACAGAAATTGAATCCAAATATGAAAGAAATAGTCCGTCGTGAAGTCATTAAACTGCTCACAGCTGGAATAATCTATCTGATATCAGACTCACCATGGGTGAGCCCAGTGCATGTAGTCCCAAAGAAAGGTGGAATGACTGTTATACGGGATGAAAACAATGAACTCATCCCCACTCGAATAGTCACAGGGTGGAGGATGTGAATAGATATAGGAAATTGAACAAGGCAACTCGAAAAGATCATTTTCCAATGCCTTTCCTTGATCAAGTCCTAGAAAGGTTGGTTCACCAAGAATATTTCTGTTATCTTGACGGTTACTCTGGATTCTATCAAATACCCATACATCCAGACAACCAAGAGAAAACTACTTTTACATGCCCATTCGAAACATACGCATTTAGAAGAATGTCGTTTGGCCTCTACAATGCACCTGCAACTTTCCAACGTTGCATGGCTGCCATATTTTCCGGTCTCACCGAAACCATTATGGAAGTTTTCATGGATGATTTTTCTGTATACGGAGATTCATTCGATTCATGTGTAAGGCACCTCTCCCTGGTCCTCAAACGATGTGAAGAAGCACATCTTGTGATGCATTGGGAAAAGTGTCATTTTATGGTAAAGGAAGGCATTGTTCTCGACCATAGGGTCAGCAATAGAGGAATAGAAGTAGATAAAGCCAAGACTGAAGTGATTTCTAAACTGGCTATTCCAACAAATGTAAAAGAAGTTTGTGCTTTCCTAGGTCATACAGGATTTTACAAAAGATTCATAAAGGACTTTTCAAAGATAATTAAGCCAATGAAAAATTTGTTACTAAAATATGATGAATTCAATTTTGATGAAGAATGTGTCAAAAGCTTCAACACCCTAAAGCAGGCTCTCACAACAACATCCATCATTAGAGCTCCCAACTGGGACCACCCTTTTGAAATTATGTGTGATGCCAGTGACTATGTTGTGGGCTCTGTTTTAGGGAAATGTATATAGAAGAAACATTATGTGATCTATTATGCCTCAAAGACCCTTGATGAAGCTCAAAGGAATTATGCTACAACTGAGAAAGAACTTCTGGCAGTCGTGTATGCCTTTGACAAGTTTAGATCCTACCTAATTGGTTCAAAAGTCATCGTCTACACAGATCATGCAGCTATCTGATACCTCTTGGCAGAGAAAGATGCAAAACCCAGGTTAATTAGATGGATTCTCCTATTGCAAGAATTTGATTTAGAGATAAGAGATAAAAAGGGTATAGAGAATGTTGTAGCAGACCACCTCAGTCACATCCACACCCTGGATACAGAAAAGATTCCGATCAATGATTCCCTACTGGATGATCAACTAACGAAGGTCTCAGAGGCTATACCATGGAACTCGGATTTTGTGAACTACCTCGTTGCTAGGGTTATTCATCCTCAATGCACCGGAAATGCACAGAAGAAATTTATGCATGATGTGAAACAGTACTACTGGCATGAGTCATACCTTTTCAAAATATGTGTTGATGGTCTGTATAGACAATGTATCTCCGAAGAAGAAGCTCAACTTATTTGTAACAATGTCACTCAGGACCAGTGGGAGGACATATGAGCTCTAAAAAGACTACCTTGAAGGTTTTGCAATGTGGATTCTTCTAGACAACCATATCCAAATATTCCTACAACTTTGTCTTATCATGTGACAAATGTCAAAGATCAAGCAATATAACAAAGAGAGATGAGATGTCGCTGAATCTATGGCAAGAAGTAGAGATATTCGATGTTTGGGGGGTGGACTACATGGGTCCATTCCCATCTTCTCATGGATTTTCATACATCCTAGTGGCGGTGGACTACGTCTCAAAATGGGTTGAAGCCATACCAACCGTCACTACTGATTCCAAACTAGTCATCAAATTATTCAAGGATATTATTTTTTCCCGTTTTGGTGTCCCACGCACAGTGATATCCGACGGAGGTTCCCATTTTCTTGAAAGAAGCTTTGAAGCATTGCTAAGAAAGTATGGTGTTACTCACAAGGTAGCCTCACCTTACCATCCATAAACAAGTGGATAGGTGGAGGTTTCTAATCGTCAACTCAAGAGTATCTTAGAAAAGACAGTAGGCCGCAATCAGAAAGATTAGTCGGTGAAAATCAATGACGCATTATGGGCCTATCAAACTGCTTATAAAACTCCCCTCGGGACTACACCTTTTCGATTAATATATGGAAAGGCTTGCCACCTTCCAGTCGAACTGGAACACAAGGCATGGTGGGTAATTAAACAACTGAACTTTGATATGAAAGAAGCAGGCCAAGCCAGGATTCTACAACTCCAAGAGCTGGATGAACTCAGGATGACTGCTTATGAGAATGCACGAATCTACAAAGAACACACAAAACTTTGGCACGATGGACATCTAAAAAGAAAAGACATACAATTGGGAGACCAAGTTCTGTTATTCAACTCAGGGTTGAAGTTATTCCCAGGAAAACTCTGCTCACGCTGGTCTGGGCCTTATATTGTCAAGAGCATCTACCCACATGGTGCTTTCTCTTTATGGAATGACAAGACGGGTGAATTTGTGGAAAATGGTCTACAATTGAAGAGATATTTCACCTCTGCTGATACAAGATCTAAAATAATGATGGATCTCTCCAATCCAACATATCCGCTGTAGAAGTTGAAGGAATCATATCGAGCCATCGACATAAAATAAAGGTGCTTGTCGGGAGGCAACCAGATAAATAAATTCGAATTTAGTTTTAATTTTGAACTAGAAATTTTTCCTTAATTTTGTTTTCACCTTTAAGATAATTTGGCACCAAATAAAATTCACATTGCGAGATGCTATCTTAAGTTCTGATTGATCTTGCTTTTCTAGATTTTTAGATGGAGGACGCCTGCTGTCTGGAATGCAACCACATCCAGTGGTCCAAACAACATGAAATTTCCCCTCCATCTCGGATTTAGAGTTTGCTTGGGATGAGAAAATTTCTAAGTTCGGGGTGGAGGGTGGGTGGTACGTATCTTACTTTCCACCTTCACCCATCTAAATCAGTCTTAGATTTTCATCGTCACATTTTTGACCAAAATTTACAAAATTTTCAAACAAATTTCAAAATTTTAAAGTTTTAAAGCTTTCAATGAATTTGAACAGATACTTGATGAATTTTTGACACTTCCTGGTTTCATTAAAATTCACTAACTAACCTTCTATGCATTTTGAATCATTATATCCTCCTTATTCGAAGTAAATCCTCAAAAGGACCACTTTTTGAAACTAGCCTTTTGACTGAAATCATTTTGTGTAGCTTATGAATCCTAACATCATGATAATTATGCAAATATGACAAGTGTCTGTCAAACTAATAGGGATCAAACATGTCGTGCTTCCTAACTAAGTAGTGGAACAATAACATGGAATCCCCTCCAGATCCTCATCAAGCCATTATTTGAGCAAAGTATGATAAAGAGAATGACCTGGTGCACAAAACTGTAAATCAAGTTGCATTCTGATCTGAACTCTCTTATACACTTCTTCCATCATGTTCGCACCCCTCCATCCATCAAAAATAAAAAAAATAGCCAAAATAGTGCAAAACCCTATGTTCGGGATGGCACACCACTTCCCTTTATATATTCGCTTCTTCCATACCCCTCGAAAATTTATAGGGGTGTACCACCAAAAATGCAATCTCGAGTCGAATAGAGGAGAGATTTGCAAACAAAAAGATGTCAAAGCGCACATAAAAAGAAATGCAATCTCGAGTCGAATAGAGGAGAGATTCGCACAAAAAATATGCAATAAATGAAATTGCAAATCATAAAATAAAAATCTGGAGTCAAATAGAGGATATATTTATTTCTTCCTTCCATATCACCTTTCACTCCATTTTCTACCTAATGGCACAATGAATGCCTACCCTATCCTGAAAAAACACCAATGTCAGATCAAATGCACACTTGTTGTTTTGCGGGTGTCTCTAGACTCTTACAAAACTCTTTGACATGCTTGTTGTTGGAAAAAGTGAGGAGGAAGTGATATTGGAAAGTGAACTCAGGAACGAAGATATGGTAGATGTGTTTAGTGATCTTAGGAGGTTGAGACACTTAGGCATACTGAGTGGAAAGAAAACATTCGTGATGTGAAGATGAAGCAATCACACTAATAGAAAGTATTCATTTGGCGACTGTTTCAGATTTTTTGTTACTCGAGGACAAGCAACGTTTAAGTTCGGGGCGTTTTGATGAATGCATATTCACCAGGGAATTCAATTATCATTTTTGGACAAATTCAACTTAATAATTTAATTTCACTTACTAAATGAAAAAATGTGCAAAATTACTTAATTGATCCAATTATCATGATTTTTAATTGAATTTATGTTGATTTGATGCAGGTCTTGATGAAATTGAACAATCAGCTAGGTCCCACTTTCAATCACCCTTGGTCCTGACCATTCGGTCTGACCAATCAGTTTCGACCATTCCGTCTAACCAAACGGTTTTGACCAAATGATTTCATCCATTCGGTCTTAAGACCGAATGGACAGTACCATTTCAAGACCATTTGACGCAGCATGCGAAGACTGAATGCATGCGAAGATCGATGCATGCGAAGATCAAATGCACGTGAAGACCGAATAAAGGACTGCAGGACCGTTTGCTCAAAATGGTCGCAAGACCATTTGCAGTGCAAGAAGTAAAGACCGAATGGAATCCTACGTGAAAACCGTTTGAAGAGTTTCGGTCTGCGAGACCGTTTGAGGAGTTCCGGTCTGCTAAACTGTTTGAATTTCAAAAATCTAATGGAGCTGGGAGAATACAAGACCGAATGAGCACTTGCATGTAGACTGTTTGCATAAAACCAGTGCAAGACCGTTTTCTATGCTCCAGGTGCATGCAAACCAAATGAATCGTGTAGACTGAATGGACTTGCTGTGAAGACCGATTTGATCAGCAGTGAAGACCATATGGATGGTAGCAATGTAAAAGAATGCATGCATGGAAACTGTTTAGGCAATGAAAACCGTATGGAAAAGTCAAGCCAGTGAAGACTGAACAGACTTGCCCAAACCGTTTGACATCAAACAGTTTACAAATCATTTCCCTCTTGCTCGAAGATCGTTTGAGTCAATTGAAGTGAAGACCGTTTGGCAGGAAATGTGAAGACCATTTGATACTGCTGACTTGAAGACCATTTGCCCTTTTTGCACAAGATCATTTGGAGGAAAGAAAATGGTCTGTGAAACCGTTTGGACTTAATAATCCAAGACCGTTTACTCCTCTAATTCTCAAGATTGTTTGGGCAAAAGTCCTCAGACTGTTTGGTCAAACTTTACAAAGACCGTTTGAGCAGAAATATCTCCCACACCGTTTGGACTGGAAACACACCAAAAGCATGAGGGCCAGCCTAGTGCCTATAAATAGGACCAACATGGTCCTTATTTCAGCATCGGTTCCGGGACGTCGACAGGCTTCCTGTACACAGGTCTGATCCAAATCCAGTGCCGTCCACGACAGTTTCATTCCACCTACTTCCTGTGTTGCGACCAAGAAGGATGAGGAGAGAAGGAAGACGGAGCGAGGGAGACTGTTCGGTCTATCTTGGCATCTCCCGTTCGTGTCCAGATCTACTCCGACATGATGTAGAAGGCTTTATCTTCTTCACCGAGATGTGACTACCTTCTACACTGAGTTCATGACAGATTTCTCTCTCTTTCTTATTCTTCTTGTTTCTCACATCATGAGCGAGTAGCACCTTTTCGCTGGGGTGTGGGGACTAGCCCCGCTACCCATGCAAATCATGTTCTTTTGTTAAACTCTCCATGGCAATGTATATTAGTTTCCGTTTCATTATTAATTGGTATGTTCGTAGTTGATTATCTGCTTTCTTTCATCTTGTTCTTTCCTACATTACGAAATGTTCTATATGTGGGATAGAATGGTGGTTTACAATGTTCGACTCCTTGATGAGCACTACTAATAGGATTCCTTGAGGTTGTAAGTGTATGATCCATGAGGGGACGAGACATCTAGCCTACAGTGACACTTCTATGGTCTAAACATCCCTCAGGGAGGACCACAGCTTTAGTTGGATTTTGTATCGCCTTTGTTTATCGTCAAATGTTAGTTTGTAGATCTATCACCTACTCACTTATCGATTAATGCATTTGACTCCCAAACTAGAAATAGAATGGGATTTCTTCGAGTTCGTAAGTGCATGATCCGTGAGGGGATGAGCCATCTAGCCTTTAGTGACGCTTCTGTGTGCCTAACGCCTGTATAGGGGGCCCACAACCTTCGTCGGATTTTTGTATCTTCGGAGTTGTAAGTTAGTGATCTGGTTGGTGATGAGACATCTGATGCCTAAGGTGATGCTTACGCGAACCTAACGCCCGTATGGGGGGTTCCGCAACAGCTCTATTTGGATTGTTATATCTTGTCTGGATTGTTTGCAATTGAATGTGTTTGCGTGCGTAGCGGTGGTGAAACCCAATACCATCCCAGTGATTCCATATCATTGATCTAAATCCAAACTTTAGTTCAGCTTTTACTTTCTTGCTATTATTTTAATTAACCTCAAATCTATCAATCATTTTAAATATTAGCCTTAACTCGAGCTAGATTCAATTAACAAAGATTCTTAAAAATGTTGTCCTTTGGGTTCAATCCTTAACTATATTGTGATAAGACCTGTCCACTTGCGGGTGGTATTATTGCACTTTGGTTTTGGTAAAAGCTCGGGGATCTCAACCCCAAGTGAGTTTGTTAGTGCGATAAAATCCCACGTCACCTCCTCCTTGAAAAAAAGACCATGAGGGATCCTTGGAATTATCCTTCTAAGCTGAAGTAGCATCACCCAAAAGTTAATAACTAGGAGGACAATAAAAATTTATGAATTTGCAAACATTGTAGATGCTTCCTTTTTGGTTTTGATGGAAATAGTTGTTGCGTCCATGACAAATCATATAGATAAGACAAGAAACCAAATTTGATTTGCGATTGGCATGGTCCATATTCCCTGTGCAAGAATGAAAACACAAGTATTTTGTATGATTCATCTAGTAGTTCAAGTTTTATTCAAATAAGAACAAAGTAGTCAAACTAGATTACTTCAACAATGAGGTAGATAATAAAGTAATGTGTGATATCCTTGTAGTCATTCAAATGAAGAGAGAAAATGTGAGGACACGCAAATCCTGAGAGCTACTGATGTATGTAGCAAGAATATACCATACCAGAACACCAAAATTATTATCACACATATCATTTAGATTATAGAGCAAGAAAAAAAATGTAAAATAGTTCCATAAAAGTATCACATAATAAGGTCGGGAAGAAGTCAGATGTGCCTCAATAACCGATGTATGTATATAAGTATGGTTTGAGAACATAAATTAAAACACTCAGGATAGACACCAACATCTAAAATATATGGTTTTACATTACATGCCAACCACTAGAATACATCATCACCAATAGATAGCATAGTCTATTCATTCCAAGACCAGACACACTACCTAAGGTCTAGCCTTGTGATGGTGGGTCATGCTATTGGGTGTGGTGGGGTGACTTGCCGCCACATGTTTGGTTATAGGGTTTTCTCTACTAGGGTTGGTCCAATGACACTTTCCAAGAGGGGTTCATCAACGTCAAAAATATGCCCAACATATAGTTAATAGAGAAGGAAAGATACTTAGTCAATAATAATGTAACACGAGGATGATAACATCTACATAGTAGATTAGGTAAAATGGGATCATCAATGTATGAGACATGAGCCTCAATATTAATATGGGAGAAATTTGAGTATATTTAATGTTTCGTAAGAATTATTTAAAGGGTATAAGAAATTAGGGTTTTAGCCTCATCATGAAGAAACTAGGAGAATCTAATCATAAATCAACCTTTTAAATGAGGAACACCAATATACTTGATGTTTTGGTCTAAACACATCTATAAAAACCCCTAGGTCCGTACTACATTACATGGTAATAGATTTTCAACTAAGTTTGGTTAAATTTCATTAAACATTAAAAATGAGTGAAAGTAGGTTTTCAAGTCCAAATAGATATTTATACTTATCTCTATATAACTAAGTTATAATATTAAGGTCACAAAAAAAATTATACTTTTTGGACAATTTCGTTAAAAGATACAAAGTTTGCAACATTAATGCATTCATTAGTATATATAAAAGAAAACATGTGGCACTAACTAATAACCCTCATATCATGGTTTTAGGGAAGATAACATGACACAACTAAATTAATTAAAATTTTGACTCAAATTCAAGCTTGTTAATTCAATCAAATGATGAAAGTACAATTTTTAACCTTGTCATGCAAGAAAAAAGAAAATTAAATAAAGGGAGAAAACAATAATTTGCTCCTATTTGAAACAACACATGCATAGAATAATGCAACAAAAACCCTAGATCAGGAACCGATTAATGTGGAATAACGAGCTACAACCAACATGAATATATTCCTCATATCCATATTGTTCAATAAGACCCTACTTGATGCTCGTGGTCATTGTAAGACACAAAGAGATTATTTTCCTTCTCATGAAATAATGTGGATATGTGTGCAAATGAAAATAAAACAAACATCTAATACAACTAAGATAATGAAAACCATAATTTAGTGAAGCTGGAATAAAAGAAATAGGGAAAAGTATTGATATGGTTGTGAACTTATCAAAAGCTTATATGAGAGGTGATAGAAGGTAATTAGGTATAATAATGTCAAGCTCAAACAAGAGTTATAGAAGCTTTAGAAGGTCTTAAAGAGGACTTATTAAGTTTCTTCTGAGATGCACCGTCTAACGAAGCCATGCTAAGGATGGTGGTTTTTCTTAAAGGATATGGATTTTGACGATATTCCTAGGGATAAAACGGAGGGGTTTCTAGAGGTTAAATCTTACTATTGGAGGTTGAGGATGAATTTATAAGTGTTAGATACATAGGTAAAGGTACTAGGAGGTAATGGTGATTGGTGTTGAACAAAATAGAGATAAAGGTTACCAGTATTTGGGAATGTCATAGGAGCATGGCAATTGATGATGCTCATGTCATCTAGATACATTAGAGACCAAAAAATAATTGGATGATGTATTAGAGGAACATGTCTTTGTTCTATCCCAGGTAGACGAAGAATATATATAAGAGACCCATATTGTTATATTAATGAGCTAAATTGAAAGAAATTTATAAATATATACATATATATAATTTCTCTTACTTATTTTTGTATATTTATTTTCAAATTTACAAATTGTAAGATGAAGTCAAAGGTTCTAAAATTTGACCATGTATTTCTATGTGCTTCTTGTTCGACTGAGTCATTAGTACATATATTTGATATATAATTAATTATGCATTAGAATATGAATATTTCATATTGACAATTAATTATATTAAATATGTATCAGAGAAAAAAATTGGAATTTTTCTAAAAATTTTCCAAATTTTGTTTTACAAGCTTTAAGTCATGCGACAAGGATACTGTTTCCCAAACTATCTTTTCATTTTAGTATTTAAGAGAAAAATATGAATAATTTAGAAAAAGCACTTGAGTAATTACTGTTGCTATTTTGGACTTGTTGATGAACTATATATGATATAAGTTATTTTTGGATGATATATGATATAAGATATCCTTTATTTTTTAGATATTTTTTATTTATTTAAGGTTGAACAAATTTATTACATATATAGTGTGTTAAACCATAAGGGAGAGAAGTGAAACTTCTTTATTAGATTTTGATATCATTTTTTTAGTCCTTTATTATATTGTAGTTGGAAAAAAATATCTCAATTTACGTCACTATAAGTCATATATAGATATTTTATTTGGAGAGTAAGCTTAGCATGTAAGAATTTTCACATATTACTTTGCATGAATTATGGTTCCCTTCAACTTAGCCATGAAGTCTATTTATTGAATGTTTAGTTAGATACTTTCAAATTTGTTTTTACTACTTGTATCCTATACCCATCTAATATTTATTTAGATAGTTTAGGAATCTTCAAAATAGCGTCCCACATTTAGGATTGTTTATAAAAAACTTTACATGATTGGCGTAATTAAGTGTATTAATGAATTGTATGGCATATGTTTTGATGTAACTATTCTTTAGCTTACTCTTAATCTATTAAGCTTATGTCCATGACATCTTATTTACATGCTTTTCATTAATTTGGTGGAGGATTTCTTAGACCTTATCAACCTTACCCATACCTCAAGAGAGTGAGGAAAAGAGAGAAAACCCTAATCCTTAAGGTCCTTAACAACATTTGAGTTGAGAAGGGATGAACAAGATGAGAGAAACCTAAAGGTATCTTATTTCGAGTCAAATCCTAAGACATTGGCCAGGCAGTCACAATAATCTAGGAGTCCTCATATTCTGACTAGTAGTGTGGAGGAAAATCTTGCCAGCCCCCAGACGTGATCCTTTTCTAGACACCTCCATCTTTCAAAAAATCCTCAATTAACTCCCTTGGGTTCTATAGAGTTTGTAAAATTTACTAATTATTAAAGATTAAATGAAGAACCTATTCTCTGATACCAAATGTAATGACCTCACCTCTCGGTAACCCCCAATTAAGGGAGACCAAGAGGTCAGAGTCGTTATCCCAATTTCTAGATCAAAGGTTTGACAAATAATCAATAATAATTATCAGATTCTACCAAACTATACTGAAAGGTTGTAATATAATGAAACTTTGAATACCTTTTAAACCTTTGGATATCTAACTTCTATCCATGACTGGAATCTATTCTAACTAATCCTCCTTGCACTTTAATTCTTATTTTCAAAATGTGCCCCTTTACTGTTTGCCCTTTTCACACTTGTACCTCAAATGTCGACAAACAAAACGTCAGTTAGCATATAAAAATATGTCGGTATGTGGGGACAACCAAAATTTCACAAATATGGCTAACAACCTAATTATCACAATTAAGGTAATTTAACAAGCCAAATTATGTTTTCAATGTGTCATTCTCCACCTCTTTTGCCCTAACCCTGGAATACCCCCTTTAGGGTTTCTCTTTTGCCATTGACCTAAGGCCACCTTCTCAATCCCGAGCTTGGTGCTTGGGGTCACCCTTCATGGTGCCCTTTAGTCATGCACTATCATAGGCCACCTTCTCAATCCCAAGCTTGGTGCCTGGGGTCACCACTCATGGTGCCCATGGGTCATCCCTCCTGGGCTTGACCTTCTTGCATCATCCATCAGGGTGGCATGTAGGTGCAAGAATACACACTTATACTATTATTGTGATAATCATAGTGACTTTATAATTTTCAAGTATGAACATCCAACTAACAAGTTGCATTCAATGCGGTGAATCATCCGAGAAACTCTTCGGGAAACTAATGTGATTAACCATAATTAACCACATCCCTGTCAAGATGACTTGATTGCAGAAATAATTCAAATGATTAGGAAACCAAGCAAGCACACACCAAAGTTGATCCTGAAATAGGCATCCAATTTTTTCATATCATTAATCATGCCATCATGGTGTATTAATCCTAGTTGTTTCCTAGGGTTACTAGTCTTTTTTAGGGTTTTGATTACAATCAGGGTTTCACTTAATTTTTATTATTTTAAACCCTAATTATATAAAATTACTCACAAACCCTAATTACCTCATCTTTCTTTCACAAAAGATCCAAAGATCATCCTTTAGCAACATGAAACCCTAATTTCATATTACAAGCACTTTTTTTCCTTTTTCTCCTATTTAGGGTTTCTAAGTAAATTAGCCATCATATTAGGTTTAAAACCCTAAACCTTGCAATTTCATCTTCAAAATAGGTTAAGATTCATCTTTATCATTAAACAAGTTAACCATACTCGAATTAACTTATTTGCAACATTAAATCTATCCTTTATCATCAATTAGGGTTTCTAACTACAATTAAATACTTTTTCCAACAAAATTATATACTTGTGCAAAAGGATACTAATTAGGGTTCCCAAACTATTTTTAAAGTATCCCTCGTATTTTTCTGATCAATTTTCATGTATCAACTTTCCTCATCCGAGTTTTCTAGCAAAAGATATGATTTTAGCAAGAAAATTCCTTTTTTTGATTTATTTGCAAATTTCGGAAAAATGAGGATCGCCCGATCCATGGTCCGTTGCTCCACTCAGGATCCAACAACCTAGGATGTGTGTGCCTCAATGATCAGAAGTAAACAAAGGACAAGACTGCCCTTACCGGGACAGAAGACACGAAGGGGCAGTCGGGTAATTTCGCAGGGTTGTCTCCTTCTTCAACCTCACGACACTGCTGATGTTGCGATGGTCAAACTTGTAGTTGACTTCTTGATCCCGTCGACAGGTGAGCATGCCAAACGTCCATGAGGCTTTGCTTTCCTCCTTCGAACTCGAATAGGGATCCAATTGTGTGCTAAGAACCCGCTGTGACCCTCTCCTACTCGCCGAATTCCAACGACGTTTGCTGAGGTGATGAGAGTGCATGTGAGGGTAGAAGGATCAATTAGAGGCACAAAAACAATCCTTGTGCTCTTCTATAGAGGTTGGGGTAGCAAAAAGGTGTGTTGGTGCCCTCATGCACCCTCCCCTATATATAGTGTTGAGGAAGGTCCTTGCTGGATTGGGAACTTAACCAAACGGCGACCAATCCCCTACGAAGTAGGGATGGTCTTCTTCGGTTTCGTCTCATGAACTCAAAGGAACCAATAGCTGGCTCGTAAACATTCTGGATCATGAGAAAATCGAGAGGCAAAATCCCTTTGTAACCTAGTAAAGTCCTAGTCCTCGTGGAACTGGTCCATGGGCGATCAGCATTGGATCAAGATCCAACTATTCCTATCTCACACGATCATCTAAAATGAAAATCATTTTCCTATTTGCAAAATAATGCTATATTTTGGAGATAATTTGAGAAACTCATATCTCCTAAACCATAGCTCCTTTTTATCTCAAATTTCAAGGGAAAGTTCGTCTTGACATTATCTAGCTATTTATGAAGTTTGGGAAACAAATTCCAATGTATGAGAAGGCTTCCTTACCTCCCAAGTTATCCTTCAATTAATCCAATTTTAAATAGTATTTCTTTTCCCTTTGCCACTATCTTGTTATTTTGGGTCCATTGGACCTCAATAAATCCTAAAGGGACGGATTCCGATATTGGGGAATATCTATTTGCCTTCATCCTCTTATAAAAGTCTATTTCACATATTTTCCTTTTATTAATTTAATCATTTTCCTTTTTATTTCTCTTTTCTTTTCAATTGGGCTCAATGGCAAACAAAGCCCATAAAACAACCAGCAAGGGTATTGTAAATGAAATCCTTTTATTCAAAAAAAATTATATCCTTATTTGTTCAAATGTCTTTAGTAGGAGAAATTACATTTCTCAGCAAAAGAACCAAAAAATTGGGGTTGTAACATCCTTCCCCTCTTATAGGAATTTTGCCCTCAAAATTCCACCAGACACACAAACAAACAGGATAAGCCTTTCTTATGTCCATCATGGCTCCCATGTGGCCTCACCCTTTGCATGGTGCTTCCCCAAGAACCTTCACCATTTTGTATTCATTCAGTAGAGTTCTTTCTTACCTTGGTATATCGTACCTGCATAGGTGACTCGGGACTTTTCAGCCTCTCAAAAAGTTGAATAGATTTAGGGCTCAACACATGCCTTGGGTACCTCACGTAGTGCTCTAGATCGGACTCATGGAACACGTTATCCATCATGTTATCCTGAGGGGTAAGGCTAAACACAACCATATCCACCAATCCATCTCAAATGGACCATGCAGTCGAGACTCAGCTCTCTCTTAGCTATAACTTAGAGGGGTCGGATTTTCTCATCACATACTCTTTCACAGTGAGTTGCATGTCAGTCTACTTTGCATCAGCTCACAGCTCATGTCACCCCTGGGCTTTCTCATCCATCACATGATCAAAGTGACTTCATCTACACCCACTATGGTCTCACAGACCTTCACAAGGTCTCTTCACCAATATCATCTTAATGAAGTGGTGACCGACACAACCTCCCTTATAGTGCTTCTTTACATCCCGACACTGGCTATGGTGGTTATCATCACATCTTACAAGGGACAAGAACTGTCTCCATGTATCTCCCTGAATTATACTAACCATAAGTTAATTCTGGATTATACTAACCATTAGTTAGGGGTGATAAAATGTACTAACATCGAGTTCTTCATGTACCTATTTCCACCATATGGAAGTGAATCTTTAGGTTATACTCAAGAACTTTGAACTCGCATCATGGTGTAGTTGAACCATCTTGCTCATACATAGTTCAACTGGATCCATCCCTTTACAACATTCTTTCTTTCACATGTCATCTAGGTAAGGCGATCTACCATAACCCATATTGCATATTGACCTTCCTTGGTCTAGGGGAGACTTACCACAACATCCATAGTGATGCACTCCCATTCTCTCTCGGGGACTCTTTATTCTCTCTATCAAAACACTGGTTTATTGTTGTTCATCCTTCACCTCCTAGCTTGCATGGCTACAAGCCACGTGCAACTTTATCTTATGCATCCAAAGTACTATTGTCACTTACTATCTTCGTAGTACCATGGTGTATGGTGAACTTAAAATCATAATCTCCTGTATGTCATGATTGCTCAAGATTGATTCCTCGGAAACCGTAAACCACTCTAGTCGGGGTTTCATCACCTTCTTTTCCAGAGAGGTGCATCTGAGGTTCTACCACCATCCTTTTCTTGCATCAAGGCCTAAGTTGGCTAACCAAACAACTACTAACTTGTTCAACAAATCTCGTTACCTCTGAGTGTTAGCCAAATTTATCGCTTTTTTCAAGCTTAGGGTTAACCTAACAACCTCTTCTAGCCTCTAGCTAAACTAAGGAGTTGCATCTCAACCAGAGCATCCATTACCACTTCATATCCTTAGGTGTTAGGTAATGTTGAAGACATACACCTCACCGTATTCCACTTATTATCTCATCTCAAACTTTAGGTCTATCTTGAACAGGAAACATAGAGCTCATCTTCTTGATTATCAAACTCAACCTTGTATAACTTGCAAATTCCACTTAGCTCAAGATAAAACATCCTCACAAGATGACTACCTTAACTCTCTTAATGTTGGTAAACCATCTACATATTGTTTACTCCACAAGGGTTTGTTATCATCTCTATCCTCATACCTCATAGCAACATTCCAACTCACATCATCTGTATCCTTGGTATATGGCATGCGTACTGTCCTATCTCTCATTCCCATAATAAGAGGAAATAAGCATTTGGCTGTAGTCCAAGTACAAAACTCTTCCCTTTTTAAGAGTAGAGATGGTACATCCCACCTTACGAGTACACCTTCAAATCTAAGTTGAAATGTGCAACTTATGTCTCAACATCACAAACAACTTTATATCAAAGTTACTTCCATGAAAAATTGGTCTCAGACCTACTTGGGTCACCACCCAATCCTTGGTCGTCTCCTCTACGTCTGTAGGGTGACGACACTTTTGGGGTCATCCCTCTTCCCTTATGCATTCAAAGTGTGCCCTACTCATCTGCCCTTTGGGTCCCATGAGTTCATGAAGGTGATCAATCTCCTAACCCATGGCCCTTAGACAATGATAGTTGTTACCACCCGACCCTATGGTCATGTAGAACTAGGGAATTAGGCAACTCCTACTTCCATTGGTCTTTTCCCTACCTGACCCTAGGATAGACTTAGGATTCAGGTATAGTACATGTCCAACTCAGAACCTTACCCAAGTCTCCATTATCTCTCTCTACATTCTTGGGATGACTTTCATCCTTTCATAGGGGTCATGGCGACCTACCTACCTTGGTCAGGCCCCATACCGGTTACCTCCATGGTAACACATCCACATGTACTGGGTCTATAGGTTCATTCTCATACCATGTAATTTTCACTTAGCTTCTTAAGATCCTATTCAGAACTCTTTAGGTTACCTCAAAACCAACAAAACTGGTATACACCCTACAAAAGGGTCCCTCTCCTAGGATGGGAGGAAACTACACCTTCATAACAAAGGTCACAAACGTTCTTAGGTCTAGGGTTTACATCCACATGGGCATGCTTAACCCTAGCAAGCTACTAAGGCACAAGCAGACCACCTACTAAACCATGCTAGGTCATACTTGTTCTCATTCCTCAACATTGGACAAAGAACAAACCTTCCCATGTCACCAACTTAGTTGTGAGGGGTTCATCAAACCTACCTTAAACTTAAGGGATTTCCTTTTCCTCTCACCATGAGCATTAGGTACACCACTTCCCCTCTTATACCTAGGAACCCTAGGTTCACTTTTTGGGTGTCCAACTAGATGCTCAACCTCTTAACCATGAACCAAACATGTACAAGGTATGTACTTCCTGTCGTCCTTCTACTCAAGAAGCACTTCAGAGTGGAGTCCTCCTTAAGGACAACCAATAAGGTATAAGGCCTAACAACTTGCTACTAAACCTCTTCATGGTCTTAAGGAACTCTTCTTACTATCTCAGAAGGTAAACACCTATACCATAGGCACATAGTTACCAGGAGCCTCATCTTATCTCTAGGGTTTGGTTCCTCTAATGGCAACCAAGATATCATCAGCCTCCAGGGATCAAGCATGAGGCAACCACTATCATCTACTTATGTCGCATCATCCTCAACTCCCCACTTTTCCTCATATCTCAGAGTCTAGGCTTCCCACCTTCTTGCTTGGGTCCTGCTCTCTCCCCCTAGAGATAACTCCACAACCAGATTAACTACTAGAGGTTCTCTCTCCATGAAGATGGATCAAGCTCACAAGCATACCCCTACCTGGGTGAAACCTATGTTCAACTTTTGTTTGCTCAAGATTATCCATAGCTCTTCTTGCTTATCTCATAAGCTATCCCACATACTCTCCTGGCCAGGGTTGCAACCTACTGCCGCACTGTTGATGTACTCTGGGTGCATGCTATGCCCTACTCGCATAAGCTCATAGGGTTTCTATTGGTTCTTCACTAACCTCATCATTGAAGGAGCTATCCTTCACTCTAACATGCATGACCCTTTCTAGGGTTGGGTTGCCAAAGATAGTAGGTTATCAAACATCTCATGGCTCATATGGACATCCAAAAGCATGTCCACCTACATACCAGGTCTACCATGACATCTAGCTCATCATGTCATCTCTCTCTAACCACCACTTAGGGTCAGGGTTAGCATTATCCTCATAGGATTGTGCCAGGTCTCTACTTATAATGGAGATCTCTGCCTCCATGACTGACTTTCTCCACTCATCCTCCTGACTAGGAGGTCTAGCCTCAGGTCTCTCCTGAGGGCATGAAAACTCATGTCATATGACCTAAGCATGTATCTATTCTTTATCTTATGTTTATTCTATTAAGCTTATGTCCATGACATCTTATTTACATGCTTTTCATTAATTTGGTGGAGGATTTCTTAGACCTTATCAACCTTACCCATACCTCAAGAGTGTGTGGAAATGAGACAAAACCCTAATCCTTAAGGTCCTTAATAGCAATTGAGTTGAGAAGGGATGAATAAGATGAGAGAATCCTAAAGGTATCTTATTTTGAGTTGAATCCTAAGACATTGGCTAGGCAGTCACACTGATCTGGGAGTCCTCGTATTCTGACTAGTGGTGAGAAGGAAAATCTTTCCAGCCCCCGGATGTGATCCTTTTCTATTACCTCTGTCTTTCAGAAAATCCTTTAATAACTCCCTTGGTTTCTACAGAGTTTGTAAAATTTAATAATTATTAAAGATTAAATGAGGAACCTATGCTCTGATACCAAATGTAACGACCCCGCCTCTTGGTAACCCCCAATTAAGGGAGACCAAGAGGTCAGAGTTGTTATCCCAATTTCCGGATCAAAGGTTTGACAAATAATCAATAATAATTATCAGATTCTACCAAACTATACTGAAAGGATATAATAAAATGAAACTTTGCATACCTTTTAAAACTTTGGATATCTAACTTCTATCCATGACTGGAATCTATTATAACTAATCCTCCTTGCACTTAAATTCATATTTTCACAATGTGCCACTTTACTATTTTCCCTTTTCACACTTGTACCTAAAACACCGACAAACAAAACGTCGGTCATCATATAAAAATATGTCGGTATGTGGGGACAACCAAAATTTCACAAATATGGCTAACAACCTAATTATCACAATCAAGGTAATTTAACAAGCCAAATTACGTTTTCAATGTGTCATTCTCCACCACTTTTGCCCTAACCCTGGAATACCCCCTTTTGGGTTTCTCTTTTGCCATTGACCAAAGGCCACCTTCTCAATCTCGAGCTTGGTGCTTGGGGTCACCCTTAATGGTGCCCTTTAGTAATGCAATATCATAGGCCACCTTCTCAATCTCGAGCTTGGTGCCTGGGGTCACCACTCATGGTGCCCATGGGTCTTCCCTCCTGAGCTTGACCTTCTTGCATCGTCAATCTGGGTGGCATGTAGGTGCGAGAATACACACTTATACTATTATTGTGATAATCATAGTGACTTTATAATTTGCAAGTATGAACATCTGACTAATAAGCTGCATTCAATGTGGTGAATCATTCGAAAAACTCCTCAGGAAACTAATTCGATTAACCATAATGGACAATATACCTATCAAGCTGACTTGCTTACAGAAATAATTCAATCAATTACGAAACTGAGCAAGCACACACCAAGTTGATCCTAAAATAGGCATCCAATTTTTTCTTATCATTAATCATGCCATCATGGTCTATTAATCCTAGTTGTTTCCTAGGGTTACTAGTCCTTTTATAGGGTTTTGATTACAATCAGGGTTTCCCTTCATTTTTATTATTTTAAACCCTAATTTTATAAAATTACTCACAAACCCTAATTACCTCATCTTTCTTTCACAAAAGATCCTAAGATCATCCTTTAGCAACATGAAACCCTAATTTTGGATTACAAGCACTTTTCTTTCGTTTTTCTCCTATTTAGGGTTTCTAAGTAAATTAACCATCATATTATGTTTAAAACCCTAAACCTTGCAATTTCATCTTAAAAATAGGTTAAGATTCATCTTTATCATTAAACAAGTTAAACATACTCGAATTAAAATATTTGCAACGTTAAATCTATCCTTTATCATAAATTAGTGTGATGACCCCAGTTTTAGAGTTTTGATGCCTAATATAGTAACTTGAGACCAAGATTGTTACATGGATAATCAGTGCCAAATCGAGGAATTGCATGTTCAATTATGTATTCTTTTGACCTATAAGTATGACTATAACGCCATTAGAGGTTCAATAATAGTTACCCAAGGACAGTTATGTACATGGGGAGATTAACATTAATTATTTATCACTTTGGAGTACACGTGAAGTTAAATATCCAATCGAAGCATACATAGACTCCAATGAATGAATCATGAACCCTAAGGTGCTAATGATCAAAATAAAAAAAGAGGTGTGACTTGTTTCTTTAAGATTTGATGTGTTATTGATTTGTGTTCTAGGTTTACACACTTATTTATGTGGACATTTGAGGAATTACGTTGTTAACAGATGACAGAGTTTTTGTGTCAAACTTGACTGAATGACAGATGACTTGTTGAGCAACTGTTGGCTAAAATTATGTATCTTTTCCACTGGACATATCAGATACATAGATTTTTGAAATTAGATAACATGATTAATGATTTAGTAATCATATGCCTAAGTTGATGCCCGAATAAGCCTGTCACACAGACGTTTCCTTGAGCGGGATGTGTGGCACCCTATTATTCAATAAACCAAGGAAAGATGGGTTGCTACTGGGTCATCCCTCGCCTCTGAGAAGTGAGGAACAGAAAACCTTTGAGGTGCTAGCTAGATCCAATGAAGAGGGGTGATCACATGGTATATAAATCACAAAATCGTGATCTATCCAACAACCCTAGAATACAGACCCATCATTCCTAAAGAATAGCATCAAATGGATGAACAAGTTGACTTCTCCCTGATGTTCTCCATTATAGGATGCAGAGTGGAGTAGAGACGAGGGTCCAATAGAAAATCCCTTTCATGGAGGAGAATACCTCAGACCGGGATATTACATCATGTGCGCCCAGTTTTGAGGAGTCGAGCCCCACCATGGTCACCAGAACCAGTGGATGTTGGGGAAGGATGCAGATCCGAGTGGAGCAATTGATGCAAATTTACCTATTTTGGAGGGTACCAGAAACAACCTTGAGCCTCCACATATCTTCTCATAGCATCGGGAGTCGAGTTTGGGATCAGTGCCTTGCCATTGAGATCACAGCTCTGCTGCTTCACGCATCCTCTACCTAGAATAGATGGTCGCCGACGGGCTGAAGTCCCTGATGAAAACCCCTAACTTCCATGCCATCCAACTCCATCTCCATGGTCCAGGGATATCACCATCGTGGGGGAAAGAGTCGATCTCTCTACCTCCATCAGAGCTCGACACCGGCAGGGTTCCTCACCGAAGAACTACAACCAAGTTCCTTGGGAGGTCTTGGTTCTTCTTGACCTATTTCCGGAGCAGGGAGATGCACAGCGAACAAAACCCCAATCTCATGGAGCTTCTTCCGCTGTCGATCCAAACTCAGAGAGACACTGTGATTCTGAGTACTCGCCACCTTCAGAACCGGCCATTGTGGATCTTGGTTCCTGTGTGGAGCTTCTGGACTCTTGGATTCATGTCGAAGATGAGGCTATGTCGATCAATCGCATGCCAGGGTCCCTTATCCAGACGGCGCTCGCGCGAGGTCAGAGCGCAGGAGACGCCGCGTGAACCTAGTCACGATCAGGAAGGGAAATCAGATCCCAAGGTTTAAGCAGACCCCTTTTGAACCCGATTCAGACCCCAGACCTTCTGGCTCAAGTGCCCTTTCACTAGCCACATGGCGAGTCCGGATAGGCTGCAAACGTAAATTACCTCAACAAATGTGCAAATCTTCTTTAAATCATAGAAAATACATACGTTGGTAGAAAAATACAAACAAAATATCCACAGAACCATAAAAATGTCTACTTCATTGCTAGACCCTTAGATCAGACTTTTGAAGAACAACTGATGATGATATTTAATGTAGATGATTTAGAGTTAATTAGTTGAAATAAATAGTATCCAGGTGGTATTAATTCTCAGAAAATTGTCCTAGAACCGTAATGATGTTATACATCCATATTTAGACTCTGATCTGAGTAATATATCTAAATAATAGGTGATTTTCTATTAATGACTTTTTAGATGCTTTTAATCTCATTTTTAGTTCTAGAAAATATACAAAGCATCCGAAAAATATGAAATTTGGACCAGACCCTTATAATGACCTCCTGATCATTAGGAAAATATCACATACCATCCTAAGATCAAATGGAACCCAGGTTTGGTTAAACCCTAATTTGGACCAGAAAATGCTAAGAATAATGATGATAATATATTAATGATGGTCAATTATATTTAATCAGGTCATGGACAAGTTCTAGATGATCATGGATCGGTTAAGAATCTCTGAACTCAGGTATGGGGATATAATTATATGACTAGATTTGCTGGATGTTAAATATATGTACTTGCTTGTTTGTACTTGAAATCCATTGTTGGATGTAGATCTATATGTATTATCATTTTCGCCTTAAACAATAAGAACACTAAGGAAAGAAAATGGAATGTAGTTAATGATGGTTCATTAATCTCCCTATTAGAGAGGGAAATCATTAATGTTGACTAGCACCTCCCTAATGGTACAAGATACGCAGGGAGATCCCTAATGGTACAAGGTATGCAGGGATAGGGCCCAATATTTATGTTTGTGATAAGTCCACCATAGTAATACATGTCCATTGAAATATGATTAATAACTTGGGCTTACCTGATTTTTCGCCATTAAATAATGTTTCCTTTCTCTTTCTTCAATTTTGAGTATTTTATATGCCAGCATAGTATACCTTTTAATTCCACGTACCAACTTTTGTTGATGTTTTTGTTTCTCATATTTTCTAAGTCCAGAGCTAGAATGGGATAAAGGATTAGGATGTGAGCATGTTGTACAGGTTGTACCTATTGTGTTAGATCCTGTTAGCATACATGTTTAGACTTGTAAAATTCACTTTCAATATGCAATTGTAATTCATGTTGTAATATAAAAGTGTTAATTGTTGAGAAATGTTATGGTTGTAGGTTCATGTATGTGTATTATGCTTCCTCTTCGCTTTCTGATATGATTGGATGATGTTTTCAGATTCTGACATCTCATTCCCAATAGGGTTTGGAGAAATCAAAATCCGGGGACGTCACAATTAAGGTTTCTAACCACAATTAAATACTTTTTCCATCAAAATTATATACTTTTGCAAAAAGATACTGATTTATGTTCCAAAACTATTTTTAAAGTATCGATCGTATTTTTCTGATCAATTTTCTTATATCAACTTTCCTCATCTGAGTTTTCTAGCAAAAGATATGATATTAGCAAGAAAAATCCTTTTTCTGATTTATTTGCAAATTTCGGAAAAATGAGGATCGTCCGATCCATGTTCTGTTGGTCCACTCAGGATTCAACAACTCAAGATGTGCATGCCTCAACGATTAGAAGTAAACGAAGGATGAGACTGTCCTTACCTGGATAGAAGACACAGAGGGGCAGTCGGGTAATTTCATGTGGTTGTCTCCTTCTTCAACCTTGCGACACTATTGCTGTTGTGATGGTCAACCTTGCAGTTGACTTCTTGATCCCATCGACCTACGAGCACGCGAAAGGGCCAGGAGGCTTCACCTTCTTCCGTCGAACTTAACTAGGGGTCCATTTGTGTACCAAGAACTCGCCGTGACCCTCTCCTACTCGTTGAATTCTGGTGAGGTTTGCTGAGGTGACGAGAGTGCAGGTCAGGATAGAAGGATCAATTGGAGGCACGAAAACAATCCCTGCATTCTGCCTCAGAGGTTGGGGTAGCAAAAAAGGTGTGCTGGTGACCTCACACACCCTCCCCTTTATATAGGGTTGAGGAAGGTCCTTGTTGGATTGGGAACTTTCGCAAACGGTGACCACTCCCCTACGAAGTAGGGATGGTCTTTTCTGGTTTTGTCGCATGAACTCAAAGGAACCAACAGCTGGCTCCCAAACGTTCTGGATCACAAGAAAATCGAGAGGGAAAATCCCTTTGTAACCTGGCAAAGTTCCAGTCCTCGTGGAACTGGTCCATGGGCGATCAGCGTTGGATCAAGATCCAACGGTTCCTATCTCGCGCGATCATCCAAAAGGAAAATCATTTTCCTATTTGCAAAATAATGCTATATTTTGAAGATAATTGGAGAAAATCATATCTCCTAAACCATAGCTCCTTTTTATCTAAAAATTTTAATGGAAAGTTTGTCTTGACATTGTCTAGCTATTTATGAAGTTTGCGAAACAAATTCCAACATCTGAGAAGGCTTCCTTCCATCCCAAGTTATCCTTCAATTAATCCAATTTTAATTAGTATTTCTTTTCCCTTTTACCATTATCTTGTTATTTTGGGTCCCTTGGACCACAAGAAATCCTTAAGACATGGATTCCCATATTGGGGAATATCTATTTGCCTTCATCCTCTTATAATAGTCTATTTCACATACTTTCCTTTTATTAATTTAATCCTTTTCCTTTTTATTTCTCTTTTCTTTTCAATTGGGCTCAATGGCCAACAAAGCCCATGAAACAACCAACAAGGGTATTCTAAACTAAATCCTTTTATTCAAAACAAATTATATACTTATTTTTTAAAATATCTTTAGTAGGAGAAATTACATTTCTCACCAAAAGAACTCAAAAATTGGGGTTGTAACATCCTTCCCCTCTTATAGGAATTTTGCCCTCAAAATTCCACCAGGCACACAAACAAATAGGATAAGTTTTTCTTATGTCCATCATGGCTCCATGTAGCCTCACCGTTTCCATGGTGATTCCCCAAGAACCTTCATCATTTCATATTCTTTCATCTGAGTTCTTTCTTACCTTGGTATATCATACCCTCATAGGTGACTCAGGACTTTTGAGCCTCTCAAAAAGCTGAATAGGTTCAGGGCTCAGCACATGGCTTAGGTACCTCACATAGTGCTCTAGATCAGACTCATGGAACACATTATACATCATGTTATCCTGAGGGGTAAGGCTAAACACAACCATCTCCACCAATCCATCTCAAATGGACCATGCAGTCGGGACTCAGCTCTCTCTTAGCTATAACTTAGAGGGGTCAAATTTTCTCATCACATACTCTCCCACAGTGAGCTGCATGTCAGTCTGCTTTGCATCAGCTCATGACTCATTACACCCCTGGGCTTTCTCAGCCATCGCATGATCAAAGCGACTTCATCTACACCCACTATGGCCTCACTAACCTTGATAAGGTCTCTTCACCAATATCATCTTAATGAAGTGGTGACCGACACAACCTCCCTTATAAAGCTTCTTTACATCCTGACACTGGCTATGGTAGTTATCATCACATCTTACAGGGGACAAGAACTGTCTCCATGTATCACCCTGAACAAGCACACATGCTCTTATCAGACCCTTTATTATGGATTATACTAACCATTAGTTAGGGGTGATAAACTGTACTAACATCGAGTTCTTCATGTACCTACTTCCACCGCATGGAAGTGAATCTTTAGGTTATACTCAAGAACTTTGAACTCGCATCATGGTGTATTTGAACCATCTTCCTCATATGTAGTTCAACTGGATCCGTCCCTTGACAGCATTCTTTCTTTCTCATGTCATCTAGGTAAGTCGATCAACCATAACCTGTATTGCATCTTGACCTTCCTTGGTCTAGGGGAGACTTACCACAACATCCATAGTGATGAACTCCCATTCCCTCTCAAGGACTCTTTATCCTCTCTATCAAAATACTGGGTAACTGGTGTTTGTCCTTCACCTCTTGGCTTTCATGGCGATAAGCCACGTGCAACTTTATCTTAAGCATCCAAAGTACTATTGTCACTTACTATCTTTGTAGTACCACTGTGTATGGTGAACTGAAAATCATGATCTTCTGTATGTCATGATTGCTCAAGATTGATTCCTCGGAAACCCTAAACCACTCTAGTTGGGGTTTCATCACCTTCTTTTCTAGAGAGGTGCATCTGAGGTTCTACCACAATCTTTTACTTGCATCAAGGCCTAAGCTGGCTAACCAAACAACTACTAACTTGTTCAACACATCTCATTACCTCTGAGTGTTATCCAAACTTATCTCCTTTTTCAAGCTTAGGGTTAACCTAACAACCTCTTCTAGCCTCTAGCTAAACTAAGCAGCTGCATCTCAACTAGAGCATCCATTACCACTTCACATCCTTAGGTATTAGGTAATGTTGAAGACATACACCTCACTATATTCCACTTATTATCTCATCTCAAACTTTAGGTCTATCTTGAATAGGAAACTTAGAGCTCATCTTCTTGATTATCAAACTCAACCTTGTATAACTCGCAAATCCCACTTAACTCAAGATAAAACATACTCACAAGATGACTACCTTAATTCTCCTAATGTTGGTAAACCATCTACATATCATTTACTCCGCAAGGGTATGTTATCATCTCTATCCTCATACCTCATAGAACATTCCAACTCACATCATCTTTATCCTTTGTGTATGGCATGTGTATTGTCCTATCTCTCACTCCCATAACAAGAGGAAATAAGCATTTGGTTGTAGTCCAAATACAAAATTCTTCCCTTTCTAAGAGTAGAGATGGTGCATCCCACCTTGCCAGTACACCTTCAAATCTAAGTTGAAATGTGCAACTTATGTCTTAACATCACAAACATCTTGATATCAAAGTTACTTCCATGGAAAACTGGTCTTGAACCTACTTGGGTCACCACCCAATCCTTGGTCGTCTCCTCTAGGTCTGTAGGGTGCTGACACTTTTGGGGTCATCCCTCTTTCCTTATGCATCCAGAGAGTGCCCTACTCATCTTCCCTTTGGGTCCCATGAGTTCCTGAAGGTGATCAATCTCCTAACCCATGGCCCTCAGACAATGATAGTTGTTACCTCCCGACCCTATGGTCATCTACAACTAGGGAATTAGGCAACTCCTACTTCCATCGGTCTTTTCCCTACCTGACCCTAGGATAGACTTAGGATTTGGGTATAGTACATTTCCAACTAAGAACCTTACCCAAGTCTCCATCATCTCTCTCTACATTCCTAGGTTGACTTTCATCCTTTTATAGGGGTCATGGCGACCTACCTACCTTAGTCAGGCCCCATAATGGTTACCTCCATGGTAACACATCCACATGCACTGGGTCTACAGGTTCATTCTCACACCATGTACTTTTCACTTATCTTCTCAAGATCCTATTGAGACCTCTTTAGGTTACCTCAAAACCAACAAAACTGGTATACACCCTAAAAAAGGGTCCCTCTCCCAAGATGGGAGGAAACTACATCTTGATAACAAAGGTCACAAACGTGCTTAGTCTAGGGTTTACATCCACATGAGCATGCTTAACCCTAGAAAGCTACTAAGGCACACACATACCACCTACTAAACCATGCTAGGCCATACTTGCTCTCATTCCTCAACATTGGACCAAGAACAAACCTTCCCATGTCACCAACTTACTTGTGAGGGGATCATCAAACTTACCTTAAACTTAAGCGGTTTCCTTTTCCTCTCACCATGTGGAGTACCATGCATGAATCTATAAATTCACAAATATCATCATGAGCATCAGGTACACCACTTACCCTCTTATATCTAGGAACCCTAGGTTCACTTTATGGGTGTCCAACTGCATGCTCAACCTCTTAACCATGAACCAAACATGTACAAGGTATGCACTTCCTGTCATCCTTCTACTCAAGCAGCACTTCAGAGTGGAGTCCTCATCAAGGACAACCAACAAGGTATAAGGCCTAACAACTTGCTACTAAACCTCTTCATGGTCTTAAGGAACTCTTCTTCCTATCTCATAAGGTAAACACGTATACCATAGGCACATAGGTACGAGGAGCCTCATCTTCTCTCTTGGGTTTGGTTCCTCTAATGGCAACCAAGATATCATCAGCCTCCAGGGATCAAACATGAGGCAACCACTATCATCTACTTAGGTCGCATCATCCTCAACTCCCCACTGTTCCTCATATCTAAGAGTCTAGGCTCCCCACCTTCTTACTTGTGTCTTGCTCCCTTTCTCTAGAGATAACTCCACAACCAGATTAACTACTAGAGGTCCTCTCTCCATGAAGATGGATCAAGCTCACAAGCATACCCCTACCTGGGGGAAACCAATGTTCAACTTATGTTTTCTCAAGATTATCCATAGCTCTTCTTGCTTATCTCATAACCTATCCCACATACTCTCCCGGCCAGGGTTTCAACCTAGTACCACACTTCTGACGTACTCTGGGTGCATGATATTCCCTACTCGCATAAGCTCATAGGGTTTCTATAGGTTCATCACTAACCTCACCATTAAAAGAGCTATCCTTCACTCTAACATGCACGACCCGTTCCTGGGTTGGGTTGCCAAAGATACTAGGTCATACAACCTCTCACGGCTCATATAGGCATCCAAAAGCATGTCCACCCACATACCTGGTCTACCATGACATCTAACTCATCTTGCCATATCTCCCTCTAACCACTACTTAGGGTCAGGGTTAGCATTATCCTTAGAGGATTGTGCCATGTCTCTACTTATAATGGAGATCTCTGCCTCCATGACCAACTTTCTCCACTCATCCTCCTGACAAGGAGGTCTAGCCTCAGGTCTCTCCTGAGGCCATGACAACTCATGTCATACGACCAAAGCATGTATCTATTCTTTAGCTTACGCTTAATGTATTAAGCTTATGTCCATGACATCTTATTTACATGCTTTTCATTAATTTGGTAGAGGATTTCTTAGCCTTATCAACCTTACCCATACCTCAAGAGGGTGAGATAAAGAGAGAAAACAATCATCCTTAAGGTCCTTAACAACATTTAAGTTGAGAAGGGATGAACAAGATGAGAGAATCCTAAAGGTATCTTATTTGAGTCAAATCATGAGACAATGGCTAGGCAGTCACATTAATCCGAGAGTCCTTGTATTCTGACTAGCAGTGTAGAGGAAAATCTTGCCAGTCCCAGACGTGATCCTTTTCTAGACACCTCTATATTTTAGAAACTCCTCTAATAACTCCCTTGGGTTCTACAGAGTTTGTAAAATTCAATAATTATTAAAGAGTAAATGAGGAACCTATTCTCTGATACCAAATGTAACAATCTCGCCTCTCGGTAACCCCCAATTAAGGGAGACCAAGAGGTCAAAGTTGTTATCCCAATTTCCGGATCAAAGGTTCGACAATTAAACAATACTAATTACCAGATTCTACCAAACTATACTGAAAGGTTGTAATAAAATGAAACTTTGCATACCTTTTAAAACTTTGGATATCTAACTTCTATCCATGACTGGGATCTATTCTAACTAATCCTCCTTGCACTTTAATTCTTATTTTCACAATGTGCCACTTTACTGTTTGCCCTTTTCACACTTGTACCTAAAACGCCGACAAACAAAACGTCGGTCACCATATAAGAATATGTTGGTATGTGGGGACAACCAAAATTTCACAAATATGGCTAACAACCTAATGATCACAATCAAGGTAATTTAACAAGCCAAATTACGTTTTCAATGTGTCATTCTCCACCACTTTTTCCCTAACCCTAGAATATCCCCTTTAGGGTTTCTCTTTTGCCATTGACCTAAGGCCACCTTCTCTATCCCGAGCTTGGTACCTGGGGTCACCCTTCATGGTGCCCTTTAGTCATGCAATATCATAGGCCACCTTCTCAATCCCGAGCTTGGTGCCTGGGGTCACCACTCATGGTGCCCATGGGTCTTCCCTCCTGGGCTTGACCTTCTTGCATCATCCATTAGGGTGGCATGTAGGTGCGAGAATACACACTTATACTATTATTGTGATAATCATAGTGACTTTATAATTTTCAAGTATGAACATACAACTAATAAGTTGTATTCAATGCAGTGAATCATCAGAGAAACTCTTTGGGAAACTAATGTGATTAACCATAATTAACCACATACCTGTCAAGCTGACTTGATTGCAGAAATAATTCAACCAATTAAGAAACCAAGCAAGCAAACACCAAGTTGATCCTGAAATAGGAATCCAAGTTTTTCTTATCATTAACCATGCCATCATGGTTTATTAATCCTAGTTCTTTCCTACGGTTACTAGTCCTTTTTAGGGTTTTGATTACAATCAAGGTTTTACTTCATTTTTATTATTTTAAACCCTAATTTTATAAAATTACTCACAAACACTAATTACCTCATCCTTTCATAAAAGATCCTAAGATCATCCTTTAGCAACTGAAACCCTAATTTCGGATTACAAGCACTTTTCTTTCCTTTTTCTCCTATTTTGGGTTTCTAAGTAAATTAACCATCATATTAGGTTTAAAACCCTAAACCTTGAAATTTCATCTTTAAAATAGGTTAAGATTCATCTTTATCATTAAACAAGTTAACCATACTCGAATTAACTTATTTACAACATTAAATCTATCCTTTGTCATCAATTAGGGTTTCTAACCATAATTAAATACTTTTTCCATCAAAATTATATACTTTTGCAAAAAGATAATGAATTCGGTTCCAAAACTATTTTTAATGTATTCCTCGTATTTTTTTGATCAATTTTCATGTATCAACTTTCCTCATCCAAGTTTTCTAGCAAAAGATACGATTTTAGCAAGAAAATTCCTTTTTCTGATTTATTTTCTAATTTCGGAAAAATGAGGATCGCCCGATCCATGGTCCGCTGGTCCACTCAGGATCCAACGACCTAGGATGCACGTGCCTCAATGATTAGAAGTAAATAAAGAACGAGACTGCCATTACCTAGATAGAAGACACGGAGGGGCAGCTGGGTAATTTCAAGGGGTCATCTCCTTCTTCAACCTCGCGACCCTACTACTGTTGCACTGGTCAACCTTGCAGTTGACTTCTTGATCCCATCGACCTGTGAGCACGCCAAAGGGCCAGGAGGTTTCGCCTTCCTCTGTCAAACTCGACTTGGGGTCCAATTGTGTTCCAAGAACCCACCGCCACCCTCTCATACCTGCCGAATTTCAACGAGGTTTGTTGAGGTGAAGAGAGTGCAAGTCAGGGTAGAAGGATCAATTGGAAGAACGAAAACAATCCTTGCACTCTACCATAGAGGTTGGGGTAGAAAAAAGGTGTGTTGGTGCCCTCACGCACCCTCCCCTATTATATAGGGTCGAGGAAGGACCCTGCTGGATTGGGAACTTTCCCAAACGGTGACTAATCCCCTACGAAGTAGGGATGGTCTTCTTCGGTTTCGTCTCATGAACTCAAAGGAACCAACAGCTGGCTCGCAAACGTTCTGAATCATGAGAAAATCAAGAGGGAAAATCCCTCTATAGCATGGCAAAGTCGCAGTCCTCGTGGAACTGGTCCATGTGTGATCAACGTTGGATCAAGATCCAATGATTCCTATCAAACGCGATCATCCAAAAGGAAAATCCTTTTACTATTTGCAAAATAATGCTATATTCTGGTGATAATTTGAGAAAATCATATCTCCTAAACCATAGATCCTTATTATCTCAACTTTTAAGGGAAAGTTTGTCTTGACATTATCTAGCTATTTATGAAGTTTGGTAAACAAATTCTAATGTATGAGAAGGCTTCCTTCCCTCCCAATTTATCCTTCAATTAATCCAATTTTAATTAGTATTTCTTTTCCCTTTGCCATTATCTTGTTATTTTGGGTCCCTTGGACCTCAAGAAATCCTAAAGGCATAGATTCCCATGTCGGGGAATATCTATTTTCCTTCATCCTCTTATAAAAGTCTATTTCACATATTTTCCTTTTATTAATTTAATGCTTTTCCTTTTAATTTCTCTTTTCTTTTCAATTGGGCTCAATGGCCAACAAAGCCCATAAAACAACCAACAAGGCTATTGTAAACGAAATCCTTTTCTTCAAAAAAAATTATATCCTTATTTGTTCAAATATCTTTAGCAGGAGAAATTACATTTCTCACCAAAAGAACCCAAAAATTGGGTTTGTAACAACCCATGTTGTTGGTGTGAGCGTCGCCCCCATGTCTTCTTCTAGTGCTTCTGAAGGTGGTTTTTTATCATTATTTGTTGTATGTTTTTATTTTGAATTTTGTTAATTAGATACAATTTTTAAATGTATGTATAGTTGTTTGATTCATTTATTTAAAAGTTTTCATATAAATTTTAAATATTAGGTTTGTATCATTACGTATATTTGATATTTAAATTATATATGTATAGCATTGTTTATGAGACCAACCGTAAGACAATTAACGATGATATAAATTTTGATAAATGACTGATAAATATTTGGCATGGAGACTGACTTTAATCTATAAACCCTAATTCAAAATTGTGGCATTGGACTAGAAACATGTTCAAGATTTACTCATTAGGTGTAAATCTTAGATAGTCCCCAGTTTGGGACTGTTCTAGAACACTTAATATACTTTCAATGTAAGTGTATATAGTGTATTTGGGTTTCAAGTTGTTTTCTCAACACTTCCCTATTTGTTCTCTAAGTACATATGTAGGTGGGTATTTTCCCATCTACTTCGGTATACTTGGAGAAATGTGGGGAAATGTTCTTGAAATATTCCTGAAAACCAAATACACATTATACACTTACTAATGAAATCAGGTGCTCAAGAATGGGATAGGTGGTACACATTCCTTACTAAACCCTAAGACATAATATGTAAACCCTAAACGTTGAACAATAATTTGTAAACCCTGAACCTCAAACCCTAAACCTCAAACAATAAATCCAAATCTCTAAACCCTAGTCTCCAAATCCTATCTAATTACTTAATTCAATATTTCTTTCTTTGTAATCATAGAATTGATCGATCATGGATTTCCATTTTAAATTGTTGTACTCTGAAGTTTATTACTAGTATTGATCATTTTATAAGATTTGTGGATGGACATCGGAAACAACCTACAGATAGGTTATATTTTCTATGTAGGAATTGGATTAACAACTTGAATGTTGGCAGTGTTAACAAAATCAAAATTCATTTCATGTGCAATGGAATTGCTGAGGGCTATAAAGAATGGTACTGGAATGGATTGATTCCTAGTATGAGATTAGTAGATGTCCATAGCAATAAATGTGTTGAAAAAGAAATTGTTGATAATGATGTATATGTAAATGAACCAATTTCCATAGACATGGTTGATGCAATGCTAGATGGTTGTGGGGTAAATTTTACTGATCCACTTTCCTTATTTAGAAATATTGTGCATGATTCTAAAAGACCAGTATACTTAGGTTATACTAAGTTTACAAATCTAAATGTTGTGTTGAGATTGTATACTTTAAAGGTTAGGATTAAATGGAGCATTTAAAGCTTCATGTCTCTGTTGTCTTTGTTGAAAAGAATTCTTCCTGAAGGAAATGAGCTTCCAATCTCAACATATGAATTATAGAAAATGTTGTGCCCAATGGTAATGGAGGATAGGAAAATATATTCATGTCCAAATGACTGTGTGTTATTTCAAATAGACTATATCAATTTGAAAGATCATCTTAAATGTGGGGTGTAAGGGTACAAAATGATGACTTTGGGTAAATCCAAAATTGGCTCTCCTGCCAAGGAGATGTGGTCTCTTCCTATAATACCACAATTTTAATGCTTGTTTTCCAAATATCATGGATGCATAAAATTTATCTTGGCATGTAGAGACAAAGAAAAACAATGTTCGGATCCTATCACATGTGTTTGATTCCCCACTATAGAAGAAAATTGATTTAGTGTAACCAAAATTTGGTGAAGAAGTCAGGAATCTTAGACTTGGGATTTGTACCAATGGGATGAATCTAGTACATTAAGCAACCAAGATAGCACTTGACCTATTATGATTATTATATACATTCTTCCTCCCTGGTTGAGTATAGAAAATAAGCATGTCATATTGTACTTTTTGATATTTGGTCCCAAACTCGAATAGGGATCCAATTGTGTGCTAAGAACCCGCTGCGACCCTCTCCTACTCGCTGAATTCCAACGATGTTTGCTGAGGTGACAAGAGTGCATGTGAGGGTAGAAGGATCAATTAGAGGCACAAAAACAATCCTTGTGCTCTTCCGTAGAGGTTGGGGTAGCAAAAAGGTGTGCTGGTGCCCTCATGCACCCTCCCCTATATATAGGGTTGAGGAAGGTCCCTGCTGGATTGGGAACTTTCCCAAACGGCGACCAATCCCCTACGAAGTAGGGATGGTCTTCTTCAGTTTCGTCTCATGAACTCAGAGGAACCAATAGCTGGCTCGCAAACATTCTGGATCATGAAAAAATCGAGAGGCAAAATCCCTTTGTAACCTAGCAAAGTCCTAGTCCTCGTGGAACTGGTCCATGGGCGATCAGCATTGGATCAAGATCCAACTATTCCTATCTCACACGATCATCTAAAACGAAAATCATTTTCCTATTTGCAAAATAATGCTATATTTTGGAGATAATTTGAGAAACTCATATCTCCTAAACCATAGCTCCTTTTTATCTCAAATTTCAAGGGAAAGTTCGTCTTGACATTATCTAGCTATTTATGAAGTTTGGGAAACAAATTCTAATGTATGAGAAGGCTTCCTTACCTCCCAAGTTATCCTTCAATTAATCCAATTTTAAATAGTATTTCTTTTCCCTTTGCAACTATCTTGTTATTTTGGGTCCATTGGACCTCAAGAAATCCTAAAGGGACGGATTCCGATATTGGGGAATATCTATTTGCCTTCATCCTCTTATAAAAGTCTATTTCACATATTTTCCTTTTATTAATTTAATCATTTTCCTTTTTATTTCTCTTTTCTTTTCAATTGGGCTCAATGGCGAACAAAGCCCATAAAACAACCAGCAAGGGTATTGTAAATGAAATCCTTTTATTCAAAAAAAAATATATCCTTATTTGTTCAAATGTCTTTAGTAGGACAAATTACATTTCTCAGCAAAAGAACCAAAAAATTTGGGTTGTAACATCCTTCCCCTCTTATAGGAATTTTGCCCTCAAAATTCCACCAGACACACAAACAAACAGGATAAGCCTTTCTTATGTCCATCATGGCTCCCATGTGGCCTCACCCTTTGCATGGTGCTTCCCCAAGAACCTTCACCATTTTGTATTCTTTCATTAGAGTTCTTTCTTACCTTGGTATATCGTACTCGCATAGGTGACTCGGGACTTTTCAGCCTCTCAAAAAGTTGAATAGGTTTACGGCTCAGCACATGCCTTGGGTACCTCACGTAGTGCTCTAGATCGGACTCATGGAACACGTTATACATCATGTTATCCTGAGGGGTAAGGCTAAACACAACCATATCCACCAATCCATCTCAAATGGACCATGCAGTCGGGACTCAGCTCTCTCTTAGCTATAACTTAGAGGGGTCAGATTTTCTCATCACATACTCTTTCACAGTGAGTTGCATGTCAGTCTACTTTGCATCAGCTCACAACTCATGTCACCCCTGGGCTTTCTCATCCATCACATGATCAAAGTGACTTCATCTACACCCACTATGGTCTCACTGACCTTCACAAGGTCTCTTCACCAATATCATCTTAATGAAGTGGTGACCGACACAACCTCCCTTATAGTGCTTCTTTACATCCCGACACTGGCTATGGTGGTTATCATCACATCTTACAAGGGACAAGAACTGTTTCCATGTATCTCCCTGAATTATACTAACCATTAGTTAATTCTGGATTATACTAACCATTAGTTAGGGGTGATAAAATGTACTAACATCGAGTTCTTCATGTACCTATTTCCACCGTATGGAAGTGAATCTTTAGGTTATACTCAACAACTTTGAACTCGCATCATGGTGTAGTTGAACCATCTTGCTCATATGTAGTTCAACTGGATCCGTCCCTTTACAGCATTCTTTCTTTCTCATGTCATCTAGGTAAGGCGATCTACCATAACCCATATTGCATCTTGACCTTCCTTGGTCTAGGGGAGACTTACCACAACATCCATAGTGATGCACTCCCATTCTCTCTCGGGGACTCTTTATTCTCTCTATCAAAACACTGGTTTACTATTATTCATCCTTCACCTCCTAGCTTGCATGGCTACAAGCCACGTGCAACTTTATCTTATGCATACAAAGTACTATTGTCACTTACTATCTTCGTAGTACCCCGGTGTATGGTGAACTTAAAATCATAATCTCCTGTATGTCATGATTGCTCAAGATTGATTCCTCGGAAACTGTAAACCACTCTAGTCGGGGTTTCATCACCTTCTTTTCCAGAGAGGTGCATCTGAGGTTCTACCACCATCCTTTGCTTGCATCAAGGCCTAAGTTGGCTAACCAAACAACTACTAACTTGTTCAACAGATCTCGTTACCTCTGAGTGTTAGCCAAATTTATATCTTTTTTCAAGCTTAGGGTTAACCTAACAACCTCTTCTAGCCTCTAGCTAAACTAAGAAGTTGCATCTCAACCAGAGCATCCATTACCACTTCATATCCTTAGGTGTTAGGTAATGCTGAAGACATATACCTCACCGTATTCCACTTATTATCTCATCTCAAACTTTAGGTCTATCTTGAACAGGAAACATAGAGCTCATCTTCTTGATTATCAAACTCAACCTTGTATAACTTGCAAATTCCACTTAGCTCAAGATAAAACATCCTCACAAGATGACTACCTTAACTCTCTTGATGTTGGTAAACCATCTACATATTGTTTACTCCACAAGGGTTTGTTATCATCTCTATCCTCATACCTCATAGCAACATTCCAACTCACATCATCTTTATCCTTGGTGTATGGCATGCGTACTGTCCTATCTCTCATTCCCATAATAAGAGGAAATAAGCATTTGGCTGTAGTCCAAGTACAAAACTCTTCCCTTTCTAAGAGTAGAGATGGTACATCCCACCTTGCGAGTACACCTTCAAATCTAAGTTGAAATGTGCAACTTATGTCTCAACATCACAAACAACTTGATATCAAAGTTACTTCCATGAAAAACTGGACTCAGACCTACTTGGCTCACCACCCAATCCTTGGTCGTCTCCTCTACATCTGGAGGGTGCCGACACTTTTGGGGTCATCCCTCTTCCCTTATGCATTCATAGAGTGCCCTACTCATCTGCCCTTTGGGTCCCATGAGTTCATGAAGGTGATCAATCTCCTAACCCATGGCCCTTAGACAATGATAGTTGTTACCACCCGACCCTATGGTCATGTAGAACTAGGGAATTAGGCAACTCCTACTTCCATTGGTCTTTTCCCTACCTGACCCTAGGATAGACTTAGGATTCAGGTATAATACATGTCCAACTCAGAACCTTACCCAAGTCTCCATTATCTCTCTCTACATTCTTGGGATGACTTTCATCCTTTCATAGGGGTCATGGCGACCTACCTACCTTGGTCAGGCCCCATACCGGTTACCTCCATGGTAACACATCCACATGCATTGGGTCTATAGGTTCATTCTCATACCATGTACTTTTCACTTAGCTTCTTAAGATCCTATTCAGAACTCTTTAGGTTACCTCAAAACCAACAAAACTGGTATACACCCTACAAAAGGGTCCCTCTCCTAGGATGGGAGGAAACTACACCTTCATAACAAAGGTCACAAACGTGCTTAAGTCTAGGGTTTACATCCACATGGGCATGCTTAACCCTAGCAAGCTACTAAGGCACAAGCAGACCACCTACTAAACCATGCTAGGTCATACTTGTTCTCATTCCTTTACATTGGACAAAGAACAAACCTTCCCATGTCACCAACTTAGTTGTGAGGGGTTCATCAAACTTACCTTAAACTTAAGGGATTTCCTTTTCCTCTCACCATGAGCATTAGGTACACCACTTCCCCTCTTATACCTAGGAACCCTAGGTTCACTTTTTGGGTGTCCAACTAGATGCTCAACCTCTTAACCATGAACCAAACATGTACAAGGTATGTACTTCCTGTCGTCCTTCTACTCAAGAAGCACTTCAGAGTGGAGTCCTCCTTAAGGACAACCAATAAGGTATAAGGCCTAACAACTTGCTACTAAACCTCTTCATGGTCTTAAGGAACTCTTCTTACTATCTCAGAAGGTAAACACCTATACCATAGGCACATAGTTACCAGGAGCCTCATCTTATCTCTAGGGTTTGGTTCCTCTAATGGCAACCAAGATATCATCAGCCTCCAGGGATCAAGCATGAGGCAACCACTATCATCTACTTAGGTTGCATCATCCTCAACTCCCCACTTTTCCTCATATCTCAGAGTCTAGGCTTCCCACCTTCTTGCTTGGGTCCTGCTCTCTCTCCCTAGAGATAACTCCACAACCAGATTAACTACTAGAGGTCCTCTCTCCATGAAGATGGATCAATCTCACAAGCATACCCCTACCTGGGTGAAACCTATGTTCAACTTTTGTTTGCTCAAGATTATCCATAGCTCTTCTTGCTTATCTCATAAGCTATCCCACATACTCTCCTGGCCAGGGTTGCAACCTATTGCCGCACTGTTGACGTACTCTGGGTGCATGCTATGCCCTAATCGCATTAGCTCATACGGTTTCTATTGGTTCTTCACTAACCTCATCATTGAAGGAGCTATCCTTCACTCTAACATGCATGACCCTTTCTAGGGTTGGGTTGCCAAAGATACTAGGTTATCAAACATCTCATGGCTCATATGGACATCCAAAAGCATGTTCACCTACATACCAGGTCTACCATGACATCTAGCTCATCATGTCATCTCTCTCTAACCACCACTTAGGGTCAGGGTTAGAATTATCCTCAGAGGATTGTACCAGGTCTCTACTTATAATGGAGATCTCTGCCTCCATGACTGACTTTCTCCACTCATCCTCTTGACTAGGAGGTCTAGCCTCAGGTCTCTCCTGAGGGCATGACAACTCATGTCATATGACCTAAGCATGTATCTATTCTTTATCTTACGTTTATTCTATTAAGCTTATGTCCATGACATCTTATTTACATGCTTTTCATTAATTTGGTGGAGGATTTCTTAGACCTTATCAACCTTACCCATACCTCAAGAGTGTGAGGAAAAGAGACAAAACCCTAATCCTTAAGGTCCTTAATAGCAATTGAGTTGAGAAGGGATGAATAAGATGAGAGAATCCTAAAGGTATCTTATTTTGAGTTGAATCCTAAGACATTGGCTAGGCAGTCACACTGATCTGGGAGTCCTCGTATTCTGACTAGTGGTGAGAAGGAAAATCTTTCCAGCCCCCGGATGTGATCCTTTTCTAGTACCTCTGTCTTTCAGAAAATCCTTTAATAACTCCCTTGGTTTCTACAGAGTTTGTAAAATTTAATAATTATTAAAGATTAAATGAGGAACCTATGCTCTGATACCAAATGTAACGACCCCGCCTCTTGGTAACCCCCAATTAAGGGAGACCAAGAGGTCAGAGTTGTTATCCCAATTTCCGGATCAAAGGTTTGACAAATAATCAATAATAATTACCATATTCTACCAAACTATACTGAAAGGATATAATAAAATGAAACTTTGCATACCTTTTAAAACTTTGGATATCTAACTTCTATCCATGACTGGAATCTATTATAACTAATCCTCCTTGCACTTAAATTCATATTTTCACAATGTGCCACTTTACTATTTTCCCTTTTCACACTTGTACCTAAAACAACGACAAACAAAACGTCGGTCAGCATATAAAAATATGTCGGTATGTGGGGACAACCAAAATTTCACAAATATGGCTAACAACCTAATTATCACAATCAAGGTAATTTAACAAGCCAAATTACGTTTTCAATGTGTCATTCTCCACCACTTTTGCCCTAACCTTGGAATACCCCCTTTTGGGTTTCTCTTTTGCCATTGACCAAAGGCCACCTTCTCAATCTCGAGCTTGGTGCTTGGGGTCACCCTTCATGGTGCCCTTTAGTAATGCAATATCATAGGCCACCTTCTCAATCTCGAGCTTGGTGCCTGGGGTCACCACTCATGGTGCCCATGGGTCTTCCCTCCTGAGCTTGACCTTCTTGCATCGTCAATCTGGGTGGCATGTAGGTGCCAGAATACACACTTATACTATTATTGTGATAATCATAGTGACTTTATAATTTGCAAGTATGAACATCTGACTAATAAGCTGCATTCAATGTGGTGAATAATTCGAAAAACTCCTCAGGAAACTAATTCGATTAACCATAATGGACAATATACCTATCAAGCTGACTTGATTACAGAAATAATTCAATCAATTACGAAATCGAGCAAGCACACACCAAGTTGATCCTAAAATAGCATCCAATTTTTTCTTATCATTAATCATGCCATCATGGTCTATTAATCCTAGTTGTTTCCTAGGGTTACTAGTCCTTTTATAGGGTTTTGATTACAATCAGGGTTTCCCTTCATTTTTATTATTTTAAACCCTAATTTTATAAAATTACTCACAAACCCTAATTACCTCATCTTTCTTTCACAAAAGATCCTAAGATCATCCTTTAGCAACATGAAACCCTAATTTTGGATTACAAGCACTTTTCTTTCATTTTTCTCCTATTTAGGGTTTCTAAGTAAATTAACCATCATATTATGTTTAAAACCCTAAACCTTGCAATTTCATCTTAAAAATAGGTTAAGATTCATCTTTATCATTAAACAAGTTAAACATACTCTAATTAAATTGTTTACAACGTTAAATCTATCCTTTATCATAAATTAGTGTGATGACCCCAGTTTTAGAGTTTTGATGCCTATTATAGTAACTTGAGACCAAGATTGTTACATGGATAATCAATGCCAAATCGAGGAATTGCATGTTCAATTATGTATTCTTTTGACCTATAAGTATGACTATAACGCCATTAGAGGTTCAATAATAGTTACCCAAGGACAGTTATGTACATGGGGAGATTAACATTAAGTATTTATCACTTTGGAGTACTCGTGAAGTTAAATATCCAATCGAAGCATACATGGACTCCAATGAATGAATCATGAACCCTAAGGTGCTAATGATCAAAATAAAAAAAAGAGGTGTGACTTGTTTCTTTAAGATTTGATGTGTTATTGATTTGTGTTCTAGGTTTACACACTTATTTATGTGGACATTTGAGGAATTACGTTGTTAACAGATGACAGAGTTTTTGTGTCAAACTTGACTGAATGACAGATGACTTGTTGAGGAACTGTTGGCTAAAATTATGTATCTTTTCCACTGGACATATCAGATACATAGATTTTTGAAATTAGATAACATGATTAATGATTTAGTAATCATATGCCTAAGTTGATGCCCGAATAAGCCTGTCACACAGACGTTTCCTTGAGCGGGATGTGTGGCACCCTATTATTCAATAAACCAAGGAAAGATGGGCTGCTACTGGGTCATCCCTCACCTCTGAGAAGTGAGGAACAGAAAACCTTTGAGGTGCTAGCTAGATCCAATGAAGAGAGGCGATCACATGGTATATAAATCACAAAATCGTGATCTATCCAACAACCCTAGAATACAGACCCATCATTCCTAAAGAATAGCATCAAATGGATGAACAAGTTGACTTCTCCCTGATGTTCTCCATTATAGGATGCAGAGCGGAGTAGAGACGAGGGTCTAATAGAAAATCCATTTCATGGAGGAGAATACCTCAGACCGGGATATTACATCATGTGTGCCCAGTTTTGAGGAGTCGAGCCCCACCATGGTCACCAGAACCAGTGGTAGTTGGGGAAGGATGCAGATCCGAGTGGAGCAATTGATGCAGATTTACCTATTTTGGAGGGTACCAGAAACATCCTTGAGCCTCAACATATCTTCTCATAGCATCGGGAGTCGAGTTCGGGATCAGTTCCTTGCCATTGACATCACAACTCTACTGCTTAACGCATCCTCTACCTAGAACAGATGGCCGCCGACGGGCTGAAGTCCCTGATGAAAACCCCTAACTTCCATGCCATCCAGCTCCATCTCCATGGTCTAGGGATATCACCATCGTGGGGGAAAGAGTCGATCTCTCTACCTCCATCAGAGCACAACACCGGCAGGGTTCCTCACCGAAGAATTACAACCAAGTTCCTTGGGAGGTCTTGGTTCTTCTTGACCTATTTCCGGAGCAGGGAGATGCACAACGAACAAAACCCCAATCTCATGGAGCTTCTTCCGCTGTCGATCCAAACTCAGAGAGACACTATGATTCTGAGTACTCGCCACCTTTAGAACTGGCCATTGTGGATCTTGGTTCCTATGTGGAGCTTCTGGACTCTTTGATTCATGTCGAAGATGAGGCTATGTCGATCAATCGCACGCCAGGGTGCCTTATCCATATGGCGCTCGCGCGAGGTCAGAGCGCAGGAGACGCCACGTGAACCTAGTCACGATCAGGAAGGGAAATCAGATCCCAAGGTTTAAGCAGACCCCTTTTGAACCCGATTCAGACCCCAGACCTGCTGGCTCAAGTGCCCTTTCACTGGCCACATGGCGAGTCTGGATAGCCTGCAAAGGTAAATTACCTCAACAAATGTGCAAATCTTCTTTAAATCATAGAAAATACATACGTTGGCAGAAAAATACAAACAAAATATCCATAGAACCATAAAAATGTCTACTTCATTGCTAGACCCTTAGATTAGACTTTTGAAGAACAACTGATGATGATATTTAATGTAGATGATTTAGAGTTCATTAGTTGAAATAAATAGTATCCAGGTGATATTAATTCTCAGAAAATTGTCCTAGAACCGTAATGATGTTATACATCCATATTTAGACTCTGATCTGAGTAATATATCTAAATAATAGGTGATTTTCTATTAATGACTTTTTAGATGCTTTTAATCTCATTTTTAGTTCTAGAAAATATACAAAGCATCAGAAAAATATGAAATTTGGACCAGACCCTTATAATGACCTCCTGATCATTAGGAAAATATCACATACCATCCTTAGATCAAATGGAACCTAGGTTTGGTTAAACCCTAATTTGGACCAGAAAATGCTAAGAATAATGATGATAATATATTAATGATGGTCAATTATATTTAATCAGGTCATGGACAAGTTCTAGATGATCATGGATCGGTTAAGAATCTCTGAACTCAGGTATGTGGATATAATTATATGACTAGATTTGCTGGATGTTAAATATATGTACTTGCTTGTTTGTACTTGAAATACATTGTTGGATGTAGATCTATATGTATTATCATTTTCGCCTTAAACAATAAGAACACTAAGGAAAGAAAATGGAATGTAGTTAATGATGGTTCATTAATATCCCTATTAGAGAGGGAAATCATTAATGTTGACTAGCACCTCCCTAATGGTACAAGATACGCAGGGAGATCCCTAATGGTAAAAGGTATGCAGGGATAGGGCCCAATATTTATGTTTGTGATAAGTCCACCATAGTAATACATGTCCATTGAAATATGATTAATAACTTGGGCTTACCTGATTTTTCGCCATTAAATAATGTTTCCTTTCTCTTTCTTCAATTTTGAGTATTTTATATGCCAGCATAGTATACCTTTTAATTCCACGTACCAACTTTTGTTGATGTTTTTGTTTCTCATATTTTCTAGGTCCAGAGATAGAATGGGATAAAGGATTAGGATGTGAGCATGTTGTACAGGTTGTACCTATTGTGTTAGATCATGTTAGCATACATGTTTAGACTTGTAAAATTCACTTTCAATATGCAATTGTAATTCATGTTGTAATATAAAAGTGTTAATTGTTGAGAAATGTTATGGTTGTAGGTTCATGTATGCGTATTATGCTTCCTCCTCACTTTCTGATATGATTGGATGATGTTTTCAGATTCTGACATCTCATTCCCAATAGGGTTTGGAGAAATCAAAATCCGGGGACGTCACAATTAGCGTTTCTAACCACAATTAAATACTTTTTCCATCAAAATTATATACTTTTGCAAAAAGATACTAATTTATGTTCCCAAACTATTTTTAAAGTATCGATCGTATTTTTCTGATCAATTTTCTTATATCAACTTTCCTCATATGAGTTTTCTAGCAAAAGATATGATTTTAGCAAGAAAAATCCTTTTTCTGATTTATTTGCAAATTTCGGAAAAATGAGGATCGTCCGATCCATGTTCTGTTGGTCCACTCAGGATTCAACAACTCAAGATGTGCATGCCTCAACGATTAGAAGTAAATGAAGGATGAGACTGTCCTTACCTGGATAGAAGAAACGGAGGGGCAGTCGGGTAATTTCATGTGGTTGTCTCCTTCTTCAACCTTGCGACATTGTTGTTGTTGTGATGGTCAACCTTGCAGTTGACTTCTTGATCCCATCGACCTACGAGCACGCCAAAGGGCCAGGAGGCTTTGCCTTCCTCTGTCGAACTTAACTAGGGGTCCATTTGTGTGCCAAGAACTCGCCGTGACCCTCTCCTACTCGTTGAATTCCGGCGAGGTTTGCTGAGGTGACGAGAGTGCAGGTCATGATAGAAGGATCAATTGGAGGCACGAAAACAATCCCTGCATTCTGCCTCAGAGGTTGGGGTAGCAAAAAAGGTGTGCTGGTGACCTCACACACCCTCCCCTTTATATAGGGTTGAGGAAGGTCCTTGTTGGATTCCGAACTTTCCCAAACGGTGACCACTCCCCTACGAAGTAGGGATGGTCTTTTTTGGTTTTGTCGCATGAACTCAAAGGAACCAACAGCTGGCTCCCAAACGTTCTGCATCACAAGAAAATCGAGAGGGAAAATCCCTCTATAACCTGGCAAAGTCCCAGTCCTCGTGGAACTGGTCCATGGGCGATCAGCGTTGGATCAAGATCCAACGGTTCCTATCTCGCGCGATCATCCAAAAAGAAAAATCATTTTCCTATTTGCAAAATAATGCTATATTTTGGAGATAATTTGAGAAAATCATATCTCCTAAACCATAGCTCCTTTTTATCTAAAAATTTTAATGGAAAGTTTGTCTTGACATTGTCTAGCTATTTATGAAGTTTGTGAAACAAATTCCAACATCTGAGAAGGCTTCCTTCCATCCCAAGTTATCCTTCAATTAATCCAATTTTAATTAGTATTTCTTTTCCCTTTTACCATTATCTTGTTATTTTGGGTCCCTTGGACCACAAGAAATCCTTAAGACATGGATTCCCATATTGGGGAATATCTATTTGCCTTCATCCTCTTATAATAGTCTATTTCACATACTTTCCTTTTATTAATTTAATCCTTTTCCTTTTTATTTCTCTTTTCTTTTCAATTGGGCTCAATGGCCAACAAAGCCCATGAAACAACCAACAAGGGTATTCTAAACTAAATCCTTTTATTCAAAACAAATTATATACTTATTTTTTAAAATATCTTTAGTAGGAGAAATTATATTTCTCACCAAAAGAACTCAAAAATTGGGGTTGTAACATCCTTCCCCTCTTATAGGAATTTTGCCCTCAAAATTCCACCAGGCACACAAACAAATAGGATAAGTTTTTCTTATGCCCATCATGGCTCCATGTAGCCTCACCCTTTCCATGGTGATTCCCCAAGAACCTTCATCATTTCATATTCTTTCATCTGAGTTCTTTCTTACCTTGGTATATCGTACCCTCATAGGTGACTCAGGACTTTTGAGCCTCTCAAAAAGCTGAATAGGTTCAGGGCTCAGCACATGGCTTAGGTACCTCACATAGTGCTCTAGATCAGACTCATGGAACACATTATACATCATGTTATCCTGAGGGGTAAGGATAAACACAACCATCTCCACCAATCCATCTCAAATGGACCATGCAGTCGGGACTCAGCACTCTCTTAGCTATAACTTAGAGGGGTCAAATTTTCTCATCACATACTCTCCCACAGTGAGCTGCATGTCAGTATGCTTTTCATCATCTCACGACTCATTACACCCCTGGGCTTTCTCAGCCATCGCATGATCAAAGCGACTTCATCTACACCCACTATGGCCTCAGTAACCTTCACAAGGTCTCTTCACCAATATCATCTTAATGAAGTGGTGACCGACACAACCTCCCTTACAGAGCTTCTTTACATCCTGATACTGGCTATGGTAGTTATCATCACATCTTACAGGGGACAAGAACTGTCTCCATGTATCACCCTGAACAAGCACACATGCTCTTATCAGACCCTCTATTATGGGTTATACTAACCATTAGTTAGGGGTGATAAACTGTACTAACATCGAGTTCTTCATGTACCTACTTCCACCGCATGGAAGTGAATCTTTAGGTTATACTCAAGAACTTTGAACTCGCATCATGGTGTATTTGAACCATCTTCCTCATATGTAGTTCAACTGGATCCGTCCCTTGACAACATTCTTTCTTTCTCATGTCATCTAGGTAAGTCGATCAACCATAACCCGTATTGCATCTTGACCTTCCTTGGTCTAGGGGAGACTTACCACAACATCCATAGTGGTGAACTCCCATTCCCTCTCAAGGACTCTTTATCCTCTCTATCAAAATACTAGGTAACTGGTGTTTTTCCTTCACCTCTTGGCTTTCATGGCGATAAGCCACGTGCAACTTTATCTTAAGCATCCAAAGTACTATTGTCACTTACTATCTTTGTAGTACTAGTGTGTATGGTGAACTGAAAATCAAGATCTCCTGTATGTCATGATTGCTCAAGATTGATTCCTCGGAAACCCTAAACCACTCTAGTTGGGGTTTCATCACCTTCTTTTCTAGAGAGGTGCATCTGAGGTTCTACCACAATCCTTTAATTGCATCAAGGCCTAAGCTGGTTAACCAAACAACTACTAACTTGTTCAACACATCTCATTACCTCTGAGTGTTATCCAAACTTATCTCCTTTTTCAAGCTTAGGGTTAACCTAACAACCTCTTCTAGCCTCTAGATAAACTAAGCAATTGCATCTCAACCAGATCATCCATTGCCACTTCACATCCTTAGGTATTAGGTAATGTTGAAGACATACACCTCACTATATTCCACTTATTATCTCATCTCAAACTTTAGGTCTATATTGAATAGGAAACTTAAAGCTCATCTTCTTGATTATCAAACTCGACCTTGTATAACTCGTAAATCCCACTTAGCTCAAGATAAAACATACTCACAAGATGACTACCTTAATTCTCCTAATGTTGGTAAACCATCTACATATCGTTTACTCTGCAAGGGTATGTTATCATCTCTATCCTCATACCTCATAGAACATTCCAACTCACATCATCTTTATCCTTTGTGTATGGCATGTGTACTGTCCTATCTCTCACTCCCATAACAAGAGGAAATAAGCATTTGGTTGTAGTCCAAATACAAAATTCTTCCCTTTCTAAGAGTAGAGATGGTGCATCCCACCTTGCCAGTACACCTTCAAATCTAAGTTGAAATGTGCAACTTATGTCTCAACATCACAAACATCTCGATATCAAAGTTACTTCCATGGAAAACTGGTCTTGAACCTACTTGGGTCACCACTCAATCCTTGGTCGTCTCCTCTAGGTCTGTAGGGTGCTGACACTTTTGGGGTCATCCCTCTTTCCTTATGCATCCAGATAGTGCCCTACTCATCTTCCCTTTGGGTCCCATGAGTTCATGAAGGTGATCAATCTCCTAACCCATGGCCCTCAGGCAATGATAGTTGTTACCTCCCGACCCTATGGTCATCTACAACTAGGGAATTAGGCAACTCCTACTTCCATCGGTCTTTTCCCTACCTGACCCTAGGATAGACTTAGGATTTGGGTATAGTACATTTCCAACTCAGAACCTTACCCAAGTCTCCATCATCTCTCTCTACATTCCTAGGTTGACTTTCATCCTTTTATAGGGGTCATGGCGACCTACCTACCTTAGTCAGGCCCCATAATGGTTACCTCCATGGTAACACATCCACATGCACTGGGTCTACAGGTTCATTCTCACACCATGTACTTTTCACTTAGCTTCTCAAGATCCTATTGAGACCTCTTTAGGTTACCTCAAAACCAACAAAACTGGTATACACCCTAAAAAAGGGTCCCTCTCCCAAGATGGGAGGAAACTACATCTTGATAACAAAGGTCACAAACGTGCTTAGTCTAGGGTTTACATCCACATGAGCATGCTTAACCCTAGAAAGCTACTAAGGCACACACATACCACCTACTAAACCATGCTAGGCCATACTTGCTCTCATTCCTCAACATTGGACCAAGAACAAACCTTCCCATGTCACCAACTTAGTTGTGAGGGGATCATCAAACTTACCTTAAACTTAAGCGGTTTCCTTTTCCTCATACCATGTGGAGTACCATGCTTGAATCTATAAATTCACAAATCTCATCATGAGAATCAGGTACACCACTTACCCTCTTATATCTAGGAACCCTAGGTTCACTTTATGGGTGTCCAACTGCATGCTCAACCTCTTAACCATGAACCAAACATGTACAAGGTATGCACTTCCTGTCATCCTTCTACTCAAGCAGCACTTTAGAGTGGAGTCCTCATCAAGGACAACCAACAAGGTATAAGGTCTAACAACTTGCTACTAAACCTCTTCATGGTCTTAAGGAACTCTTCTTCCTATCTCATAAGGTAAACACGTATACCATAGGCACATAGGTATGAGGATCCTCATCTTCTCTCTTGGGTTTGGTTCCTCTAATGGAAACCAAGATATCATCAGCCTCCAGGGATCAAACATGAGGCAACCACTATCATCTACTTAGGTTGCATCATCCTCAACTCCCCACTGTTCCTCATATCTAAGAGTCTAGGCTCCCCACCTTCTTGCTTGTGTCTTGCTCTCTTTCTCTAGAGATAACTCCACAACCAGATTAACTACTAGAGGTCCTCTCTCCATGAAGATGGATCAAGCTCACAAGCATACCCCTACCTGGGGGAAACCTATGTTCAACTTATGTTTTCTCAAGATTATCCATAGCTCTTCTTGCTTATCTCATAAGCTATCCCACATACTCTCCTGGCCAGGGTTTCAACCTAGTACCGCACTTCTGACGTACTCTGGGTGCATGATATTCCCTACTCGCATAAGCTCGTAGGATTTCTATAGGTTCATCACTAACCTCACCATTAAAGGAGCTATCCTTCACTCTAACATGCACGACCCGTTCCTGTGTTGGGTTGCCAAAGATACTAGGTCATACAACCTCTCACGGCTCATATGGGCATCCAAAAGCATGTCCACCCACATACCTGGTCTACCATGACATCTAACTCATCTTGCCATCTCTCCCTCTAACCACTACTTAGGGTCAGGGTTATCATTACCCTTAGAGGATTGTGCCAGGTCTCTACTTATAATGGAGATCTCTGCCTCCATGACCAACTTTCTCCACTCATCCTCCTGACAAGGAGGTCTATCCTCAGGTCTCTCCTGAGGGCATGACAACTCATGTCATACGACCTAAGCATGTATCTATTCTTTAGCTTACGCTTAATGTATTAAGCTTATGTCCGTGACATCTTATTTACATGCTTTTCATTAATTTGGTAGAGGATTTCTTAGCCTTATCAACCTTACCCATACCTCAAGAGGGTGAGGAAAAGAGAGAAAACCCTCATCCTTAAGGTCCTTAACAACATTTAAGTTGAGAAGGGATGAACAAGATGAGAGAATCCTAAAGGTATCTTATTTTGAGTCAAATCATGAGACAATGGCTAGGCAGTCACATTAATCCGAGAGTCCTTGTATTCTGACTAGCAGTGTAGAGGAAAATCTTGCCAGTCCCAGGACGTGATCCTTTTCTAGACACCTATATATTTTAGAAACTCCTCTAACAACTCCCTTGGGTTCTACAGAGTTTGTAAAATTCAATAATTATTAAAGATTAAATGAGGAACCTATTCTCTGATACCAAATGTAACAATCCCGCCTCTCGGTAACCCCCAATTAAGGGAGACCAAGAGGTCAAAGTCGTTATCCCAATATCCGGATCAAATGTTCGACAATTAAACAATACTAATTACCAGATTCTACCAAACTATACTGAAAGGTTGTAATAAAATGAAACTTTGCATACCTTTTAAAACTTTGGATATCTAACTTCTATCCATGACTGGAATCTATTCTAACTAATCCTCCTTTCACTTTAATTCTTATTTTCACAATGTGCCACTTTACTGTTTGCCCTTTTCACACTTGTACCTAAAACGCCAACAAACAAAACGTCGGTCACCATATAAGAATATGTTGGTATGTGGGGACAACCAAAATTTCACAAATATGGCTAACAACCTAATGATCACAATCAAGGTAATTTAACAAGCCAAATTACATTTTCAATGTGTCATTCTCCACCACTTTTTCCCTAACCCTAGAATATCCCCTTTAGGGTTTCTCTTTTGCCATTGACCTAAGGCCACCTTCTCTATCCCGAGCTTGGTACCTGGGGTCACCCTTCATGGTGCCCTTTAGTCATGCAATATCATAGGCCACCTTCTCAATCCCGAGCTTGGTGCCTGGGGTCACCACTCATGGTGCCCATGGGTCTTCCCTCCTGGGCTTGACCTTCTTGCATCATCCATTAGGGTGGTATGTAGGTGCGAGAATACACACTTATACTATTATTGTGATAATGGTAGTGACTTTATAATTTGCAAGTATGAACATACAACTAATAAGTTGCATTCAATGCGGTGAATCATCAGAGAAACTCTTCGGGAAACTAATGTGATTAACCATAATTAACCACATACCTGTCAAGCTGACTTGATTTCAGAAATAATTCAACCAATTGAGAAACCAAGCAAGCAAACCCCAAGTTGATCCTGAAATAGGAATCCAAGTTTTTCTTATCATTAACCATGCCATCATGGTTTATTAATCCTAGTTCTTTCCTACGGTTACTAGTCCTTTTTAGGGTTTTGATTACAATCAAGGTTTCACTTCATTTTTAATATTTTAAACCCTAATTTTATAGAATTACTCACAAACACTAATTACCTCATCCTTTCACAAAAGATCCTAAGATCATCCTTTAGCAACTGAAACCCTAATTTCGGATTACAAGCACTTTTCTTTCCTTTTTCTCCTATTTTGGGTTTCTAAGTAAATTAACCATCATATTAGGTTTAAAACCCTAAACCTTGAAATTTCATCTTTAAAATAGGTTAAGATTCATCTTTATCATTAAACAAGTTAACCATACTCGAATTAACTTATTTGCAACATTAAATCTATCCTTTGTCATCAATTAGGGTTTCTAACCATAATTAAATAGTTTTTCCATCAAAATTATATACTTTTGTAAAAAGATAAAGATTTAGGTTCCAAAGCTATTTTTACTGTATCCCTCGTATTGTTTTGATCAATTTTCATGTATCAACTTTCCTCATCCAAGTTTTCTAGCAAAAGATACGATTTTAGCAAGAAAATTCCTTTTTCTGATTTATTTTCTAATTTTGGAAAAATGAGGATCGCCCGATCCATGGTCCGCTGGTCCACTCAGGATCCAACGACCTAGGATGCACGTGCCTCAATGATTAGAAGTAAACGAAGGATGAGACTGCCATTACCTGGATAGAAGACACAGAGGGGCAGCTTGGTAATTTCAAGGGGTCATCTCCTTCTTCAACCTCGCGACCCTACTACTGTTGCAATGGTCAACCTTGCAGTTGACTTCTTGATCCCATCGACCTGTGAGCACGCCAAAGGGCCAGGAGGTTTCGCCTTCCTCTGTCGAACTCGACTTGGGGTCCAATTGTGTTCCAAGAACCCACCGCCACCCTCTCATACCTGTTGAATTTCAACGAGGTTTGTTGAGGTGAAGAGAGTGCAAGTCAGGGTAGAAGGATCAATTGGAAGAACGAAAACAATCCTTGCACTCTGCCATAGAGGTTGGGGTAGAAAAAAGGTGTGTTGGTGCCCTCACGCACCCTCCCCTATTATATAGGGTCGAGAAAGGTCCCTGCTGGATTGGGAACTTTCCCAAACGGTGACTAATCCCCTACGAAGTAGGGATGGTCTTCTTCGGTTTCGTCTCATGAACTCAAAGGAACCAACAGCTGGCTCACAAACGTTCTGAATCATGAGAAAATCAAGAGGGAAAATCCCTCTATAGCATGGCAAAGTCGCAGTCCTCGTGGAACTGGTCCATGGGTGATCAACGTTGGATCAAGATCCAATGATTCCTATCAAACGCGATCATCCAAAAGGAAAATCCTTTTACTATTTGCAAAATAATGCTATATTCTGGTGATAATTTGAGAAAATCATATCTCCTAAACCATAGATCCTTATTATCTCAACTTTTAAGGGAAAGTTTGTCTTGACATTATCTAGCTATTTATGAAGTTTGGTAAACAAATTCCAATGTATGAGAAGGCTTCCTTCCCTCCCAATTTATCCTTCAATTAATCCAATTTTAATTAGTATTTCTTTTCCCTTTTCCATTATCTTGTTATTTTGGGTTCCTTGGACCTCAAGAAATCCTAAAGGCACAGATTCCCATGTCGGGGAATATCTATTTTCCTTCATCCTCTTATAAAAGTCTATTTCACATATTTTCCTTTTATTAATTTAATGCTTTTCCTTTTAATTTCTCTTTTCTTTTCAATTGGGCTCAATGGCCAACAAAGCCCATAAAACAACCAACAAGGCTATTGTAAACGAAATCCTTTTCTTCAAAACAAATTATATCCTTATTTGTTCAAATATCTTTAGCAGGAGAAATTACATTTCTCACCAAAAGAACCCAAAAATTGGGTTTGTAACAACCCATGTTGTTGGTGTGAGCGTCGCCCCCATGTCTTCTTCTAGTGCTTCTGAAGGTGGTTTTTTATCATTATTTGTTGTATGTTTTTATTTTGAATTTTCTTAATTAGATATAATTTTTAAATGTATGTATAGTTGTTTGATTCATTTATTTAAAAGTTTTCATAAAAATTTTAAATATTATGTTTGTATCATTATGTATATTTGATATTTAAATTATATATGTATAGCATTGTTTATGAGACCAACCGTAAGACAATTAACGATGATATAAATTTTGATAAATGACTGATACATATTTGGCATGGAGACTGACTTTAATCTATAAACCCTAATTCAAAATTGTGGCATTGGACTAGAAACATGTTCAAGATTTACTCATTAGGTGTAAATCTTAGATAGTCCCCAGTTTGGGACTGTTCTAGAACACTTAATATACTTTCAATGTAAGTGTATATAGTGTATTTGGGTTTCAAGTTGTTTTCTCAACACTTCCCTATTTGTTCTCTAAGTGCATATGTAGGTGGGTATTTTCCCATCTACTTCGGTATACTTGGAGAAATGTGGGGAAATGTTCTTGAAATATTCCTGAAAACCAAATACACATTATACACTTACTACTGAAATCAGGTGCTCAAGAATGGGATAGGTGGTACACATTCCTTACTAAACCCTAAGACATAATATGTAAACCCTAAACCTTGAACAATAATTTGTAAACCCTGAACCTTAAACCCTAAACCTCAAACAATAAATCCAAATCTCTAAACCCTAGTCTCCAAATCCTATCTAATTACTTAATTCAATATTTCTTTCTTTGTAATCATAGAATTGATCGATCATGGATTTCCATTTTAAATTGTTGTACTCTGAAGTTTATTACTAGTATTGATCATTTTATAAGATTTGTGGATGGACATCGGAAACAACCTACAGATAGGTTATATTTTCTATGTAGGAATTGGATTAACAACTTGAATGTTGGCAGTGTTAACAAAATCAAACTTCATTTCATGTACAATGGAATTGCTGAGGGCTATAAAGAATGGTACTGGAATGGATAGATTCCTAGTATGATATTAGTAGATGTCCATAGCAATAAATGTGTTGAAAAAGAAATTGTTGATAATGATGTATATGTAAATGAACCCATTTCCATAGACATGGTTGATGCAATGCTAGATGGTTGTGGGGTAAATTTTACTGATCCACTTTCCTTATTTAGAAATATTGTGCATGATTCTAAAAGACCGGTATACTTAGGTTATACTAAGTTTACAAATCTAAATGTTGTGTTGAGATTGTATACTTTAAAGGTTAGGATTAAATGGATCATTTAAAGCTTCCTGTCTCTGTTGTCTTTGTTGAAAAGAATTCTTCCTGAAGGAAATGAGCTTCCAATCTCAACATATGAATTATAGAAAATGTTGTGCCCAATGGGAATGGAGGATAGGAAGATATATTCATGTCCAAATGATTGTGTGTTATTTCAAACAGACTATATCAATTTGAAAGATCATCTTAAATGTGGGGTGTAAGGGTACAAAATGATGACTTTGGGTAAATCCAAAATTGGCTCTCCTGCCAAGGAGATGTGGTCTCTTCCTATAATACCACAATTTTAATGCTTGTTTTCCAAATACCATGGATGCATAAAATTTATCTTGGCATGTAGAGACAAAGAAAAACAATGTTTGGATCCTATCACATGTGTTTGATTCCCCACTATAGAAGAAAATTGATTTAGTGTACCCAAAATTTGGTTAAGAAGTCAGGAATCTTAGACTTGGGATTTGTACCAATGGGATGAATCTAGTACATTAAGCAACCAAGATAGCACTTGACCTATTATGATTATTATATACATTCTTCCTCCCTGGTTGAGTATAAAAATAAGCATGTCATGTTGTACTTTTTGATATTTGGTCCCAAACAACCTGGAAATGATAGGTGTGAGGAATGGATAGGTGTGATGACAAATCAATCTTCATAAATACCAAACACCAAAACCATTGAGGTGGCTACAAAATGGAAAATGCAACTCTCAAAGTACATGTTCATTTTTGTACTTGATTGTTATGTTTTACTAATCAATTACTATTGATGATGATTAGTGGGATCTCTATGAGAAAAGAAAAGAAGGAAAGTTCATCCTTGAGGGCCAAAGGGTTGAATTGATGGTTTCTATGGGTACTCTAACACATCATGGTCGTCTTAGGACCATTGGGGCTGGTGTCCATATAAGATCCTATTTTGGATCATCTTGGAAGCAGAAATCTATCAAGAAAAGAGCCTGGTCAGAATGATAGGTGTGATACATGATTATAAAGCGAATAGTTGAGACAATTAGACATTATTAGGTTTCTTAGGCTCAACCTCCTCAAAAAGTTTGTGTGATGTCCTGTTCTTTATACAAGGTGGACCCCCCTATGAATGAGGCGGTTGGGAGTAATCTTGTGGGTCTTCCAATTAGCATTCATGGTGTAAGTCTTTTTGTGATATAATAGTATTTCAAGTGAATTTATAATATGTTTGTGTTATATAACACTATATATAAATTTCTAGGGGTCGAGGCCATGGGTGACATTCCATCTTTTACTAGATTACTATGTCATTGCAATGGGCGACACATACCTACCCCTTGTAGATGACATTATTCATGGTATTTCAATTCCCGTCGATGCAACTTGTGTGTCTATCAGGATTGTTTATGCACTTAGATATAGACACAACTGCCACATGGAGGACACTGCAAGTCAAGATCATGATACTAGTGTATTTTTGACAAATACTATGGAGTTGTTGGCTTATTCTTGGTTGAATACAACTATGATAGATCTTTGCATATGGTGAGATCTTATGGCTAAATACCTCATTCTATGTAAGTGAAATATATGTTGATCTATTTTCTTATATATTAATGCATACATATATGTTTTGCATCTACTTATATATGGTTTGTGGAGAGTTCACACTAACCAATGTGGCATTTCTAGTTCCATCATTGATTAGGCATGTAGATAAAGAATCAAAATATGTTATCAATTACTTCTCTATGGCTTTTAAATACTTTGATAAAGCAAGAAAGACAATGATCACAACTCCTTCCAATGTTGAGTATGTTCTGGGAACTTTTCTTATAATTAGAACTTATGAATTACATTTCATTATGGATTTTGAGTTTTCTTTTATTTTCCCACTATTCACTCAGTAATAGTCATTGGGATTTGTTGGTAGTTGTTGTAATGACCCCTCCTCCCAGTAACCCCCAATTAAGGGAGACCAAGAGGTCAGAGCCATTATCCCAATTAACATGATCAAAGGTTCAACAATTAATCAATAATAATTATGAAATTCTACCGAACTAAACTGAAATCTAGTATAAAATAAAACTTTTCATACCTTTTTTAAAAACTTGGATATCTACTTCTATCCACATCTAGAGTCTATTCTAACTAATCCTCCTTTGTACTTTAATTCTTATTTAATTCCACATATGCCACTTTACTGTTTGTCCTTTTCAATCTTGTACCTAAAACGCCAACAAACAAAATGTCGGTCAGCATAAATGAATATGCTGGTATGTGGAGACAACCAATATTTCGCAATTATGGCTAACAATCTAAATATCACAATCAAGTTAATTAACAAGCCAAATTATGCTTTCAGTGTGACATTCTCCACCGCTTTTTCCCTAACCCTGACATACCCCCTTTCAGGTTTCTCTTTTGCCAATGAGTTAAGGCCACCTTCTCAATCCCGAGCTTGGTGCCTGGGGTCACCTCTTATAGTGCCCATTAGTCATTCTATAAAGACCACCTTCTCAATCCCGAGTTTGGTGTCTGGGGTCACCACTCATGGTGCCCATTGGTCTTCCCTCTTGGGCTTGACCTTTGGCATCATCCTCAGGGTGGCATGTAGGTGCGACAATACACGCTTCTATTATTATTGTGATAATCATAGTGACTTTATGATTTGCAAGTATGAACATCCAAACTAATAAGTTGCATTCAATGCGATGAATCATCCGGGAAACTCTTTGGGAAACTAATGCGATTAACCATAATTAACCACATACCCGTGAGGCTGATTTGAGACAGAATTAATCCAATTAATGCAAGAAACCCAATAAAGAGATCCTGAAATATGCATACAATTTCCTATCATTGATCATGCCATCAAGATCTAGTAAACCTAGCTCGCTTACTAGGGTTTCTAGTCCACTTTTAGGATTTCCATTGCAATTAGGATTTCTCTTCATTTATACTATTTTAAACCCTAATTTTATACAATTACTCACAAACCCTAATTATCTCATCTATTCTTCACAAAAGATATTAAGGTTATCTTTTAACAACACATAAACCTAATTTCAGATTAAAGGCACAATTAAACATCAATTAAGTCCATTATGCCACTTTTACATTAAAACTACCATTTTTATCCTTTTAATTCATGACACGATCATTAGGCCCAATTATCATCTTTGGTACCTTCCGGATTAATAACTCATAGTTCATTATGATCTAATTTACATATGAACTATTTTTATCATTAATTCCACCTTTATTCATTAGAAAACCCTAATTACCATATTAAGGGTATTTATCAGCAATTAGGAACTTGTATACTCGAAATAGCTTAGAACCATCATATCTTACCTTATTCATGAATTTGAACAATTAAAGCCATTATGAGTCACAATAACTAACATTAGGGTTTCAAGGACCATTAAAGCTCGTTCATGTACATGGAACACTAAAGCAAACCAATTACGTGCAAAGTTCACGCTTTTTGTTCTTTTTATAATTAACATGCTAATATCAACTTTAATCATCCATAAAACCCTTCTAAATACATTAATCATCTCAATTTAGGGTTTCTTAATCATTAAAGCATTTAAGTTGATAACTTCCACTACTTTTCGAATTGCAAGAGGAATTAGCTTCGAAATATATTTTTAATGGATTCCTCACATTTTTTTGAGCAAGATTCATATTTTATATGCAACCATCCAAGCTACCAATAAAAAGATATGAATTTTGCATTATTTACTTACTTGGACCAATCATTGAACGCCATGTCACCTCTTTCCATGCAAAGCGACTTGTTTTGGAAACATAACAAAAAGTCTTTTTTACCCTTGTGTAAGTTGTTGGTCCTTTAGCCTACGGAGGGGCATTCCTGTCCAACGACACTCCGTCTCCTTCCTCCTGCGCGCCCTAGCATTGTCGCAGCAACAAGGAGCAGGTGCGGCCGCGCCGCCCCTCCCCGGACCTCATCGGCCACCGGGGGTGGTTCCCCTTCCTTCGTCATACCTTCACGCACCTCAGGGTGCCCTCAACCTGCGGCCAAGGCAGGTGGTTCACGCTGTCCGTGTCTACAACCAACAACCGGTCTTGCAGCCGTTTTGCTATTGTCATGCATGGGCTCGGGCATGGTGATGATGGCAGAGCCTCTCTTTGGCTATGTGGAACCTCACTCATCAATTGTGATGACTCCATGGTTCCTCGCTGCCCCAGGGTTAGCGCTACACCTCTATCCTAGTGTTTGCATGCAAAGAATAAGAGGGGAGAGGGTTGCATGGGATCTCTCTTCAACTCGAACCAGAGGTTCTACCCCTATTATAAGGGAGGGTATCAACACCCTAAGACGTTCATCCATGAGGAACAAAACCATCTCCCAAAAGGAAACCTTTTCCTTCATAGAGAAGCAATCTTCTCTCTCCTTGATAAACTATATTCTTTGGATATTTAGGAATTTGAAAATTCTCTCTCTTATTCTCTTTATGCTTGACTTTTAATCCATTGACACAAATTTATATTTTCTTTTAGTAGAAAATACCTCCTTTTTAACAAACCACAAAATTCATTAATTATGTATCACATTTTCCTTTTTTTGTATTGGTATTTTTCTCTTTCTTTTTCTCCATTGGGGATCCTTGGACCCCAAGAAACTCTAATATTCGAAATCCTCTTTAGTGGATACTTATTATCCTTCTAGATGCATCTATATCCATTATTTCTCATTATCTTACTTATTTCTTTATTAAAATATCTCTTTTTGAGAATTTTTCTTTATCTCTCTTTTTATTTTCCTTATTGGAATTCCTTCTGACATTAGAAACCTTATGGATATGAAAATCCACCAAAGATAACTCAATCATACCTCTTTCTGCTTATTTCCCATATTTTATCAATGTCTCCAATTTCTTTCTTAATAAGGAAATATTTAATTGGTATTTTCTTTTCATGTTGCATTATCTTTGCAACATTGGACTCCTTCGAACCCAAGGAACCCAAGAGGCACGAAATCTAACTTTAGATAACATTCATTTTCCTTCCATAGGTTTCTACATTTTTCTTTTCTCCATTTTCTTATTTACTCATTTAATAATGGAGTTTTCTTTGTCTTTTCCTTGTTATTGGGCCCAATAGCCAATAAAGCCCACAAAACAAGCAACAAGGCTATTTTGAACGAAATCCTTTTATTCAAAACAAATTATATCATTATTTGTTCAAATATCTTTAATAGGAGAAATTACATTTCTCACCAAAAGAACCTAAAAATTGGGGTTGTAACATCCTTCCCCTCTTACAGGAATTTTGCCCTCAAAATTGCACTAGGCACACAAACAAACAAGATAAGCCTTTTTTATGTCCATCACGGCTCCCATGTGGCCTCACCCTTTCCATGGTGCTTCCCAAGAACATTCATCATCTCATATTCTTCCATATGAGTTCTCTCTCACCTATCGTAGCCTCATAGGCGACTCAAGATAGTTCAGCCTCTAATAAAGCTAAATCGGTTCATGGCTCGGGACATGGCTTGGGTACCTCACATAGTACTCTAGATTGGACTCATGGAACACATTATACATCATTTTATCCTGAGGGGTAAGGCTAAACATAACCATCTCCACCAATCCATCTCAAATGGACCCATATATCGGGGACTCAGCTTTCTTAGATGTAGCTTAGAGGGGTCAGAGTTTCACATCACATACTCTCCCATAGAGAACTGCATGTCAGTTTGCTTTGCATCAGCTCACGACTCATGTCACCCCTGGGCTCTCTTTCAGCCACTACACGATCAAAGCGACTTCATCTGCACACATTGTGGTCCTTTTCCTGTCCTTCGTGAGGTCTCTTCACCAACATCATCTTAATGAAGTGGTGACTGACACAACCTCCCTTATAGAGCTTCTTTTCATCTCGATACTGGCTATGGTGGTTATCAACACATCTTACAGAAGACAAGAACTATCTTCATGTATCACCCTGAACAAACACACATGCTCTTATCATACCCTCTAGTCTTGATTATACTAACCATTAGTTAGGGGTGATAAATTGTACTAACATCGAGTTCTTCATGTACCCACTTCCACCACATGGAAGTGAATCTTTAGGTTATACTCAAGAACTTTTGAACTCGCATCATGGTGTAGTTGAACCATCTTTCTCATTTGTAGTTCTACCGGATCCATCCCTTGACATCATTCTTTCAATCTCATGTCATCTAGGTAAGGCGATCTACCGTAACCCATATTGCATCTTAACCTTCGTTGGTCTAGGAGAGACTTATCACAACATCCATAGTGATGAACTCCCATTCCCTCTCGGGGACTCTTCATCTGCTATACCAATACATTGGGTTACTGGTGTTCATCCTTCACCTTCTGGCTTGTATGGAGACAAGCCACATGCAACTTCGTATTAAGCATCCGAAGTACTACTGTCACTTACTATCATCGTAGTACCATGGTGTATGATGAACTGAAAATTATGATCTCCTGTATGTCATGATTCCTCAAGATTGATTCTTCGGAAACCATAAACCAGTTAGTTGGGGTTTCATCACCTTCTTTTCTTGAGAAGTGCATTTGAGGTTCTACAACCATCCTTTTATTGCATCAAGGCCTAGGCGGGCTAACCAAACAACTACTAACTTGTTCAACAAATCTAGTTACATCCGAGTGTTAGCCCAAACATATCTCCTTTTTCAAACTTAGGGTTAACCTAACAGCCTCTTCTAGCCTCTAGCTAACTAGGCAGTTGCATCTCAACCTGAGCATCCATTATCACCTCACATCCTTCTGTGTTGAAAACATACACCTCCATGTATTCCACTTATCATCTCATCTCATACTCTAAGTCTATCTTCATCAAGAAACTCTGAGCTCATCCTCTTGGCTTTCAAACTCAATCTTGTATAACTCATAGCTCACGATAAAAATATCCTCATAATATGAGTACCTTATTTCTCTTACTATTTGTAAACCATCCACATATCGTTCACTCCACAAGGGTATGTTATCGTCTTTGTCCTCATACCTCATAGCAACATTCCAACTCACATCATCTTTATCCTTGGTGTATGGCATGCGTACTATCCTATCTATCACTCCCATAACAAGAGGAAATAAGCATTTGGTGACCGTCCAACACAAAGTTCTTCATGTTCCAAGAGTAGAGATGGTACATCCCACCTTTCAAGTACACCTTCAAATCTAAGTTGAAACATGCAACTTATGTCTCAACATCACAATCATCTCGATATCCAAGTTACTTCCATGGAAAACTGGTTGCAAACCTACTTGGGTCACCACCCAATCCTTGGTCATCTCCTCTATGTTTGTAGGGTACCGACACTTTTGGGGTCATCCCTCTTCCCTTATGCATCCAGAGAGTGCCCTCCTCATCTTCCATTTGGGTTCCATGAGTTCATGAAGGTGATCAATCTCCTAACCCATGGCCCTTAGACAATGATAGTTATTACCTCCCAACCCTATGGTCATGTGCAACTAGGGAATTAGGCAACTCCTACTTTCATCGGCCTTTTCCCTACTTGACCCTAGGATAGACTTAGGATTTGGGTATAGTACATGTCCAACTCAGAACCTTACCCAAGTCTCCATCATCTCTTTCAGCATTCCTGGGTTGACTTTCATCCTTACATAGGGGTCATGGCCACCTTCCTACCTTGGTCAGGCCCCATACCAGTTACCTCCATGGTAACACACCCACATGCACTTAGAGATGGTTATCTATGGGTCTAAGGTTCATTCTCTTACTATTAATTTTCACTTAGCTTCTCAATATCCTATTGAGACCTCTTTTGGTTACCTCAAAACCAAAAAAATTGGTATACACCCAACAAAAGGGTCCCTCTCCCAGGATGGGAGGAAACTACATTTTGATAATAAAGGTCTCAAACGTCCTCACATGAGCATGCTTAACCCAGCAAGCTACTAAGGCACAAGCAGACCACCTACTAAACCATGCTAGGTCATACTTGTTCTCATTCCTCAACATTGGACCAAGATCATACCTTCCCATGTCACCAACTTAGTTGTGAGGGGTTCATTGAACATACCTTAGACATAAGGGGTTTCCCTTTACCCTAAACATGAGGAGTGTCATGCTCGAATCTATGGAACCTCAAGTCTCATCATGAGCATCAGGTACACCACTTCCCCTATTAGGCCTAGGAACCCTAGGTTCACTTTTTGGGTGTCCAACTGCATGATCAACCTCTTAACCATGAACCAAACATGTACAAGGTATGATGTGCACTTCATGTCATCCTTCTACTCGAGCAACACTTCAGAGTGGAGTCCTCCTCAAGGACAACCAACAAGGTGTAAGGCCTCACAACTGGTTACTTAAACCTCCTCAGGGTCTAAGGAACTCTTCTTCCCATCTAAGAAGGTAAACACCTAAATCATAGGCACATAGGTACCAGAAGCGTCATCCTTTCTCTAGGGTTTGGTTCCTCTAAAGGCAACCAAGATACCATCAGCCTACATGGATCATGTATGAGGCAACCTCTATCATCCACTTAGGTCGCATCATCCTCAACTCCCCATTGTTCCTCATATCTCAGAGTCTAAGCTTCCAATCTTCTTGCTTGGGGTCCTGATCTCTCTCTCTCTAGAGCTAACCCTACAAACAACCTTACTACTAGAGGTCCTCTCTCCATGAAGGTGGATCAAACTCACAAGCATACCCCTACATGGGTGAAGCCTATTTTCAAACTTACGTTCATTTAAGATTATCCAGAGCTCCTCATGCTTATCTCATAAGCCATCCAACATACTCTCTTGGCAAGAGTTTCAACCTACTACCCACACTACTGACATACTCTGGGTGCATGTTATGCCATACTCGCATAAGCCCATAGGGTTTCTATAGGTTCTTCACTAACCTCATCATCGAAGGATCTACCCTTCACCCTAACATGCACGATTCTTTCAAGGGTTGGGTTGGCAAAGGTACTAGGTCATCCAACCCCACATGGCTGATATCATCATGGGTATCCAAAAGCATGTCCACACCCGTGGTCTGTCATGACATCTAACTCATCATGCCATCTCTGTCTCTAACCACCACTTAGGGTTAGGGTTAGCATCATCCTCAAAGGATGTGCCAGGTCTTTACTTATAATGGAGGTCTCTACCTCCAAGACTAACTTTCTCCACCCATCCTCCTGACAAGGAGGTCTAGCCTCATGTCTCTTCTGAGGGCATGACAACATATGTCATCCGACCTAAGCATGCAACTATTCTTTAGTATATGCTTAAACTATTAAGCTTATGTCCATGACATCTTATTTACATGCTTTTCATTAATCTGGTGGAGATTTCCTTAAACCCTATAAACTTTACCCATACCTCAAGAGGGTGAGGAAGAGAGTAAAAAACCCTAATCCTTAAAATCCTTAACAACATTTGAGTTGAGAAGGGATGAACAAGATGAGAGAGTCCTAAAGGTATCTTATTTCGAGTCAAATCCTGAGATATTGGCCAGGCAGTCACACCAATCCAGGAGTCCCCATATTTCGACTAGAAATGTGGAGGAAAATCTTGTCATCCCCCAGACATGATCCTTTTCTAGACACCTCTGTCTATCGGAAAATCCTCTAATAACTCCCTTGGGTTCTATCGAGTTTACAAAATTTAATAATTATTAAAGATTAAATGAGGAGTCTATGCTCTAATACCAAATGTAACAACCCCGCCTCCCAGTAACCCCCAATTAAGGGAGACCAAGAGGGAGGAGCCATTATCCCAATTAACATGATCAAAGTTTCAACAATTAATCACTAATAATTGTGAAATTCTACCGAACTAAACTGAAATCTGGTATAAAATAAAACTTTGCATACCTTTTTTAAAAACTTGGATTTCTACTGCTATCCACATCTAGAGTCTATTCTAACTAATCCTCCTTTGTACTTTAATTCTTATTTAATTCCACATATGCCACTTTACTGTTTGTCCTTTTCAATCTTGTACCTAAAACACTGATAAACAAAGTGTCGGTTAGCATAAATGAATATGTTGGTATGTGGGGACAACCAAAATTTTGCAAACAATCTAAATATCACAATCAAGTTAATTAACAAGACAAATTATGCTTTCAGTGTGACATTCTCCACCGCTTTTGCCCTAACCCTGGCATACCCATTTTTGGGTTTCTCCTTTGCCAATGACTTAAGGCCACCTTCTCAATTCCGAGCTTGGCGCCTGGGGCCACCTCTCATAGTGCCCATTAGTCATTTTATTAAGATCACCTTTTCAATCTCGAGCTTGGTGCCTGGGTTCACCACTCATGGTGCCCATTGGTCATCCCTCCTAGGCTTGACCTTTGGCATCATCCATCAGGGTGGCATGTAGGTGCGAGAATACACACTTCTATTATTATTGTGATAATCATAGTGACTTTATGATTTGCAAGTATGAACATCCAAACTGATAAGTTGCATTCAATGCGATGAATCATCCGGGAAACTCTTCGGGAAACTAATGCGATTAACCATAATTAATCACATACATGTCAAGATGATTTGAGACATAATTAATCCAATTAATGCAAGAAACCTAATAAAGAGATCCTGAAATATGCATACAATTTCCTATCATTGATCATGCCATCAAGATCTATTAAACCTAGCTCACTACTTAGGGTTTCTAGTCCACTTTTAGGGTTTCCAATGCAATTAGGGTTTTTCTTCATTTATACTATTTTAAACCCTAATTTTATATAATTATTCACAAACCCTAATTATCTCATCTATTCTTCATGAAAGATATTAAGGTTATCTTTTTTTTTATTACCGGGGGAAACCCACCCCCTAGGTGGAGGCCCAAATAGCAGGTATGGTAAACCCGGGAGACCCGTGCGCCCGCACACCAGTATCTCAATAAGTCGCATCAGAGGCTGGCTGACGCTGCGAGAAATTCATTTCCGAGCAGCGCTTCCAGTGAGAGTCGAACTCGGGACCCTTCGTGAGGGGCCCCGAGCTATGACCAGTTGGGCTACAGCTCGCCGGCCTATTAAGGTTATCTTTTAACAACACATAACCCTAATTTCGGATTAAAGGCACAATTAAACATCAATTAAGTCCATTATGACTCTTTTACATTAAAACTATCATTTTTATCCATTTAATTCATGACACGATCATTAGGCCCAATTATCATCTTTGGTTCCTTTCAGATTAACAACTCATAGTTCATTATGATCTAATTCACATATGAACTCTTTTTTATCATTAATTCCACCTTTATTCATTAGAAAACCATAATTACCATATTAAGGGTATTTATACACAATTTGGAACTTTTATACTTGAAATAGCTTAGAACCATCATATCTCAGCTTATTCAAGAATTTGAACAATTAAAGACATTAAGAGTCACAATTACTAACATTAGGGTTTCAAGGCCCATTAAAGCTCGTTGACGTACATGGAACACTAAAGTAAACCAATTACGTGCAAAGTTCATCTTTTTTGTTCTTTTTATAATTAACATGCTAATATCAACTTTAATCGTCCATAAAACCCTTATAAATACATTAATCATCTCAATTTAGGGTTTCGTAATCATTAAAGCATTTAAGTTGAGAACTTCCACTACTTTTCTAATTGCAAGAGGAATCCGCTTCTCAATATATTTTTAATGGATTCTTCGCATTTTTCTGAGAAAGATTCATATTTTATGTGCAACCATCCAAGCTACCAATAAAAAGATATGATTTTTGCGTTATTTACTTACTTGGACCAATCACTGACCGCTATGTCACCTCTTTCCATGCAAAGCAGCTCGTTTTGGAAACATAAAGAAAATTCCTTTTTACCCTCGCGTAAGTTGTTGGTCCTTCAGCCCGCAGAGGGGCATTTCGGTCCAATGACACTCCGTCTCCTTCCTCCCACGTGCCCTAGAGCTGCCACAACAGCAAGGAGCATGTGTGGTCTTGCCGCCCCTTCCCGGACCTCGTCGAGCACCGGGGGCGTTTCCCCTGCCCCCTTCGTACCTCCACGCACCTTAGGGTGGCCTCATCCTGCGGCCAAGGCAGCTAGTTTGCGATGGTCGTGTCCACAACCAATAGCCGGTCTTGCAGTCGTGATGCTGTTGTGATGCATGGGCTCGAGCATGGTGATGATGGCAAAGCCTCTCTTTGGCAACGTGGAACCTCACTCATCGATTGTGATGACTCCATGGTTCCTCGCTGCCCCAGGGTTAGCACTACACCTCTATCCTAGGGTTTGCATGCAAAGAAGAATAAGAGGGGAGAGGGTTGCATGGGATCTCTCTTCAACATGAACCAGGGGTTCTACCCCTTATATAGGGGAGGGTGTCAAAACCCTACGACGTTCATCCATGAGGAAACAAAATCATCTCCCAAAAGGAAACATTTTCATTCATTAAGAAGCAATCTTCTCTCTCCTAATTATCTCCTTGATAAATTATATTCTTTGGATATTTAGGAATTTGAAATTTCTCTCTCTTATTCTCTTTATGCTTGACTTTTAATCCATTGGCACAAATTTATATTTTCTTTTAGTATTTCTCTTTATGCTTGATAAATACCTCATTTTTAAAAATAACACAAAATTCAATAACTATGTATCACATTATCCTTTTTTTTGTATTCTTGGTATTTTATCTTTCTTTTTCTCCATTGGGGCTCCTTGGACCCCAAGAAACTCTAATATTCGAAATCCTTTTTAGTGGATACTTATTATCTAGATGCATCTACATGCATTATTTCTCATTATCTTACTTATTTCTTTATTAAAATATCTCTTCTTGAGGATTTCTCTTTATCTCTCCTTTTATTTTCCTTATTGGAATTCCTTTTGACATTAGAAACCGTAGGGATACGAAAATCCACCAAAGATAACTCAATCATATATCTTTCCACTTATTTCCCATATTTTATCAATGTTTCCATTTTCATTCTTAATAAGGAAATATTTTATCGATATTTTCTTTTCTTGTTGCACTATCTTTGCAACTTTGGACTCCTTGGAACCCAAGGAACCCAGGAGGCATGAAATTAAACTTTGGATAACATTCCTTTTCCTTCTAGAGGTTTCTACATCTTTCTTTTCTCCATTTTCTTATTTTTTTTATGACCGAGAGAACTCATTCCAAACGAAGCCGACATGGTAAACTCTCGAGGCATTAGAGGGTGTGGTCCGGTCAACCCCCCTCCTGCGCCTCCATTTTCTTATTTACTTATTTAATAATGGAATTTCCTTTGTCTTTTCCTTGTTTTTGGGCCCAATAGCCAATAAAGCCCACAAAACAACCAACAAGGCTATTGTGAACGAAGTCCTTTAATTCAAAACAAATTATACCATTATTTGTTCAAATATCTTTTATAGGAGAAATTACATTTCTCACCAAAAGAACACAAAAATTGGGGTTGTCACAGTTGTCCTCGACACTAACTTCATATTACCTAGATCCTTTGAGTGACAAAGTAGATATTTGGGGACAAAAAATGAAAAAGGCATTATTTACATGAGTAAATTTTTATATCAGCCAACATATTTTAATGTTCACATCATTAATTACATGACACTTTATTAATTCAATCAAATGTGTTACTTTAACTTATAGGGCTGCAAAAGAATCCAAAAAGACTATAGGAAAGGTAGATAACAAACCAAAATTATTAAGTTGGAAGAATGATGAGGTAGTTTTATGACTCCAATGCATATATATGGCAACTATGTTTACTTATATTTTTTAACATTCTCATAACCTTAAATTTATAGTGCCCTATACATAATAATGATTGTGCATGTGGATATAATGTGATGTGGTATATAGACCTTGTTGTCAGACAGATGTCACTAGACATCCATTGTATGCAAAAGATAATCTATATATTCTTGATCATCATTTGTATATAGTCTCTCTTGATAATATAAAAAAAATCAAATCAAACTCTTGAATTATGTCATTCTCTTTGCAACTTCTTCATACAACAAAGCCCTATACAAAAGAAGAGATATATGAGATACAAGAAGAATGGGCACATCCCTTCACTAAGAAAGTCAACTTTAAATTTGATTGGGATAAAATATGATTTTTCTAAAACTTAGTCATTATTTCTATATAAATGTGGTGGTTGTGACTTTTATGACTTATTTGCAACTTTAAATTTGATGCAAGTCAATTATTGGTGCATATGTGAATGATGTGTGTATATAGGAATGTGTGTGAATGAATATGAAGATGAATAATACAATGACAATTGAATTTGTACATGTCATGAGAATGGAATTGGAGTATGGATCTTGTATGTGTGTTTTATAAATTTTGTGTGTGCATGGGAATGGAATCAATTTTTGAAGAGAATATAATTGAAGAATGGAGATGTATGTGGGTAAATGAATTGTGTGTATGTGTAACAACCTCACTTTTCATCTTCCCCCAATTAGGGAAAATGAATTGTGTGTATGTGTAACAACCTCACTTTTCATCTTCCCCCAATTAGGGAAGGACCTTAAAGTTGAGATCCATTACCTAAAATTCACAATATCCAAATTTTAACAAATAATAGAAAGTAATTTCGATTAATTCACAAATATTGTTTACAAGTTTTACAATGATTCTTCTCTAGGAAGTTATATGAATTTCCAACATGGAGATAAGAATTATCATACTAATTCCCTCCTTTACTTAGCTTTAATGTCTTCAGGTAATTTCATTTTCCCATCACACTTGATATCTTCATGTATATCATTTTACTAAAATGGTGTGAAACATAATGTCAGTCAGTATATTGCTATATTGTGTACGTGGGTGCATGAAAAATGTGCAAGTATATAGCAACATATAATCAATCAACTAATTACAAATAATAATTACCATTTTTATCATGTATTTTAACCCAGACTTGATATGCTATTTTGGCATGATCACTATGGAATCCTGGCTCATGTGCATCACCCTTCATACATAACATCCTAGGGTTCAGAATATGACATCTTATCCCATATGATACTCACAGTGGCATTATAACTGAATAGAATGTAAATAAATATCCAACAATTTATGTTATCGATCCTTAAGAAATACTCTACAAACACCGACATTCGATATTGTGAGTAGTCATAACCTTAACCATGTACCTCAATGTAGAATTACATAGATCATGTAGTCATACTTTAAGAATATTATCCAATCAAGCAAGAATAGAAGAATCCAATCAATCAACATTTAATCTGCATGTATGTCAATCCTAAAATGTCACTATCATATTATCCAGATTAAACTCTACTTAATTCCTAATCTAGGGTTTAGGGTTGTCTTGGTTTGGAAAAAGAATAAGGGTGCAAACACTGATATTAGCACATGTTAAACATAGATGAAATCCTAATTGTCAGATCTAACATGTACTTGCATTATGAACACTTAGCTTTTATTATGTGCCTTAATCTCATGTCAAGTAACAATCTTTGGTTTCAAAACCCTAATTACACATCTTGATGATTATTCACTTTAAAATCCTAGTTATACCTTATCACAATCAACATCATCATTATTTAATCTAAAATATTCGATGACATTAGATAAGAACACAAAATAAATGCATTTAAAGTTATCAACACATTAATCATCAATCTAGGTTTTCTATGTATAAATCACCACTTAATTAGGTACTAGCCTTCTTTTAGAGCTATGACTAGAATTAGGTCTCAAACTTATTTTATTTAAATTTCTATCATTTTCCTTATCAAAACCATATATAATGTAACTATATTCCAATCTACGAATACTTCATTATCTTATTTGCAAAATATTTAATAATCTAACCAACCACAGAATGCCACATCAGCACAGCCATGCCCTTTTCTTATTACATTGTGGCCAGGTCCCAACCAATAGGCCAAACCCATGTTGGTATGAGGATCCATATAGGAGGATCATTAAGGGAGTCCATGATGACTGGAATGATCTAGGCGTCGCGAATAGGGAGCCCACAGTCATAGGGGCAGGGGCAGGGGCAGTAACTCCCCCGACCTTCATCTTCCTCATAAGGGTTTGGTTGTGCATGTAGGTGAGTCAATTGGAGCATTGACTTCATGCTCTTAGGCAGAAAAGAGTCGGGTAAAGGTCCCAAAACCTCCACAAGCTCTACCAGACCCCGGAGGGGCTCTTGGAGTGGATGGAGAGGGTGTGGTTGGGGAGGATAGTGGTTGGGATCTCCTATAATGTACAAGGATAGGATGTGAACTAAGAGTCTTTTAATTCGTACTTGGATATTGTGACAAGGATGATAGAGTGATCTTGGACCTCTTGGGGATATCTTCTCTATCCTAGGACCATCACAGTCACTCTCCAGACTCAGGGCTCAGACGGAGACTTGTAGGGATGTTTGACACAACTAGGGCACGAAAGTAGAGATTTCTTGAGACAATGGAACTATTTCATTGTTGAGGATGTGTGCCTCCATTCTTCTGAGAGTTTTGAACACTTAAAAAGTCTTTGGGTGCTTAGGGAGGGAGAAGCTATTGTGGAGATTATAGTTCATGAGGGAGAGGAAGATCTTACCTCCCAAATAGGTAACCATTATTTAGAAAAAAACCCCAAAAGAAAAAGTAACTATATCTTTCTCATGATGACTCAATTTCATACCTTATATTTGGGAAAATATATTCATATTGTTGGCTCCCATTTGGTAAAGAAAATCTCCTTGATTATTCCCTCATTCATCCAAAAATTGGTTTCCAAGACAAATTTTAATAATTACCCAACAAATTACCTAGACCACATAATATGTTAGAACATTTTGGATTTCTCCCCATATTCCTATATTTAGGTTACTTATCCCATAAAATTATCTTGAGTACTTTCTATGAACATGAAATACTTATTTTGCATCTAAGGGACCTACTTTCACATCCTAATTATGAAAGTTTAAGTAATTAATTATCTCTCTCTCATCTTTACTCAGATTGGTCCCAAAATTGAATATTGTATTTATTTCATCATAGTTTCATATTGTACCATGTTTGATTCTAAAGGATGCCTCTTGATATCCTCTTCTCTCTCTTCAAACTATTTCTTAAATCAATTACTACCATTACTTGGAAAGTCACTTTTATCTCAAATTCTATAATTCTCTTTTTTTTTATCTTTAAGTATACCAATAGTCAGAGCAAGATATTCTTTTTTGATCCCGCAAAACTTATGTTTCCATTTGTGGCTGGATAATTACTCTATTAATCATCTAAAACACCACATATCTTATTTTCTTTTGGAATACTTGCATATTATCTCATATTTGAATTATCTAACAATTTACAAAGTCACTATTCTTTATTTATGTATGAATTCCTTTTATTTCTTTAATTTGTGCCAGAAGTACCTATTTGCAAAGAAAATAGTCCCCTGGGCCTCACTTAGGCTATGGGTTGAACCCATGCCACAAAGGGGATTGATTTATTATTCTATCCATTATAATTAGGGAATTAGCTATCAATTAAGGTTTTATATTCATACAATTCAAATTCTCAAAATTTGAGGATTACATCCACCCCTCCTTAAAAGGAATATTGTCCCCAAAATTCAAACCTAGTAAGGTAAAGGTGAAAGGTAACTCAATATAGCTTCAAACCATAGGGTTACCAACCCAACTTAGATATCTTTATATTCTTGTATTGATATGCAAATTCCTCATATTCTTACTAAGATTGGTACCTAAATTCAACATAAGGTATATCCACATCCTTTTTTTAATTAACTTGGGGATCATCTTATTCATCATGCTCCCTCAGTGTAGGCCCACTAACGTTCACACACAACTCAGGGCCCAGTGGGGCCTCCTCTTTTATCATGTCAAAGAGGAAGTCCAGACACTATTGCTATCTTCTTCTCCTACCCCCTTGAGATCGACCTCACTTGGCTATGCAATCAGCCACCCTATTACATTTTCATTTGCAAAAACTAAATTCTAACTTCTAGAATGAGTTTGCAAGCTTCTGGTATATCCACATCCTTTGTATTTATATGACATCATCTTTTGGTGATTATATTTCCATTTTTATTTTAGTTTCACTTCTGATTATCTTTCCACCTAGGTTTCAATCCTATTGTTCATTTATTTTCACATAAGGGTTAGGCAACACCTCAAAACACTAGATTATGCCATGAAACTTGACTTAGTGTATTCACTTCCATATGTAAATTTTAATCATAAAATGTGCCCACCCTATCTCTCTCACCTATAATAGGATGAAATAAGCATTTCGATGTAGCCCAAAAACAAATTTCATCCTGTTCCAAGAGTAGAGATGGTGTATCTATTGGGAAATATGGCATAAGATATGGTAGCGGAAACAAAAAATTTATTAATATATTCCCTTTTAATAGTAGATTATGTCAACAACTATACAATGGGAATGAGAGTTTTCAAGACATATACCTAGTCTTGAAGCAAGTCCAATAAAAATTATAGAGTGTTCTTATTTCTAACATCACACTTGGACAGATGTTGACAGTGGCCTCCCAATTGATCACCATAGATGGCAGTTGAATGCATCCTCCTAGAGGGTGGTGAAGGCCTCCATGCCTCTATATTAGTCAACACGGACCACCAACTCCTATCATTCTAGATGAACATACAAGAAGGAATTATCCCTTCAAGTCAATGTTGTAGCACTGATTTTCTCACCTGATTGTCTCTCCCTTGATATCCCTCCCTTTGAAGGGTATTATATGATCGAGTTATCAGGTACCAAAACTCTGAGACGACAACAATTGTTAGAGATTATTGTTGTCTCTCTAGAAGGCCTCCACTACCCCTCTATTTATAGGAGGGTTAGGGTTAGCATTTATAGCTCATCCAGGAGTTAAAGAGATGGATGTTCATAAATTTTTTGGGACCTGCAAGTGTTGAGTTGGTTGGTTCACATGTGAGCCAATCAGTTCAACCCTTAGTCCACTCATTTGACTATGTTTCCCAAATGCAATTGTATTTCCAATTAAATTTGACTAATTCACAACATGACATCAACATTAATCCTTGATCCAATTATATTGATCGACCAAATAGTTGGGTCAGAACCTAAACCAGTTGGTTCATAGATCTGAGTTAGTTAGTGCACTTGTTGAATGTGGTCCTTTTATAGGTTTGAATTCCAATACTAGTTCAAATTGACCTAACACTTTAATCAATCAGTTCAGCACTTGAATCAGTCAGTTAACAGTCTAGTCTGCTAATTATCAAGCATTTTTGTTTAAATTTCATACCTAAATACTTTAGTAATAAAGTTTAACATCATTATAAACTGCTATTCCAAGCGCATCCTATGTGTGTGACCCTATAGGTCCCAATTTTTGTTGGCAGTGAAATTCCATAACTAATTTATGACATCACAAACAACGAGAAGTATTCAACAACACATCATTACAACCCAAGTAATCTGGAAAGTTGCAGAACAACTTCAAGCTATAATTTGTGATTAGTGTTACTGTAATTGTACAGTTCCTTTGTCTCTGATACCCAGAATGAATTTGAGGCATGGAATTGTTATCCTCTCAATGTTCAATCCTTTTTCCTTGAACTAGAGTAGACTCTCTGAGATGCATCTGAGTTCACATATAATATATTGAGTCATAGTAGTATGTACATACATTTCTCACTCTCACTTATCAAGTGGCTAGGATATCAATCTTCTATAGGAGGGATAAATCCGATCTAAATCACTCACACTCAATCCCCATGTGTCATAATCCAATGAGCATCACCTTTATGGAAACCCTTATTCAAGGGCATGTTGGATGATATCCAAATACATCAAACAAAATATGATGAGTGTAGTGACTTGAGGTCTAAGAACCACAATCACCACCCTCACTATGAGAGCTTATTTTGACTACCATTTGATGGTATCCATGTAGCATTCTCAAGGTGAGTCTCTCTGATATATTTTTTTATATCATGTACCTATGTGTTTGGTATGATATCAAATATCATGACTGATGAAAATTTGTCATTAACCAACACACACTCTAGTATTATGTATTATTGTTGTCTATTTGTATTCCCACTATAACATCTTACTAGGGACATAACAAGAATGTATACATTGTTATCATACATATGATCTCATTGTTCAAGTCCTCAACCAGAAGATATATGTCATCAAGTAACAACACTCTTTAGACATCTACTATGTCTGTTTCATCATCTCATGATTGAGACAAACATAATAGATAGAATTAACTTTATCATTACCAAACCAAGTATATGATGCTCTGGTACAATCATCATATGATTGGCTCTCTTGGTATACATACCAATAGTATCAACACATAATCTTAACATTTCACAATTTAGGTTGAATCACTTGGACAATTACTCCAAACCCTAATTAATTTCAATCCCAAAATATTCTTATATTTCATGAAGTCAAGTACCTTTCTCACTCTCGAGTTTGTGCACAACACCTTTACAATTTCATCACTACATGAATTCTTATAACTTTTATACTTACACCTCATGTCTCATTAGCCTTACACATTTCCTCAAGGTCTGCAGGGATACTGGTACCTTTGGGGTGATCTCCTCCTGACCTTTTGGGCCTTATGCACTTAGGTAGTGCCTCAAACATTTACCCCTTCGGCCTCATGAACTGATTAATGTGGTTGATCTCCTGACCCAAGAGCCTCGAGAAACATGGCTATCTCGTGACCCCACAGTCTTGTACACTTAGGGCATGATCACCTCCTAGTGCCATATATACCTCTAATCCTCCCTACTTGACCTTAGAATTGACTTAGGGCTCTACCCTGACTAGGGAGTATTGAAGTATCAAAACGTTAACAATTGTTAAGCACATTATATTCATATCTAATTCTTAACCCAAATTTCTTTCATCTCTAAGGGTACACAATTTTCACTCTATGTCCCTACATTGGTCTCAGGGCAACCTTCCCTCCTAGGCTTGGACTTTTATGGTGGCCTTCCTTTCCTGGCTTGGCCTTTTAGGGACCTTCCTTTCTTGGGTTGGTAAGTAGTCATTACAATGACTTCCTCTTATATCAGCCTTCATTTCCCAGCTTGGCCTATTGGTGACCTTCCTATCCCGACTTGATCACTATTTATTGCAATGATTTCCTCTTATAACAACCTTCCTTTCCAAGCATGGTCGATTGGTGACCTTCCTATCTCTTCTTCATCACTAGTCATGGCAATAAATTCCTTTCATATCATCCTTCCTTTCCCTGATTGGACTATTGGTAACCTTCCTATCCCATATTGATCATCGATCATTTCAATGACTTCCTTTTTAAATTGGCCTTCCTTTCTTTACTTGGCTGATTAGTGACCTTCCTATCCCATTATGGTCACAAACTTTCAACCACTCCCTTCATGACTTTCCTTGTATCCCTCGGAGATGACATACATCGGTTCAAAGAATGTATTTGCTTTCATAATTTTTATACTTAATCCTTCACACTATAGGTGACATTCCAGCTTACCACAATTTCATAAATTGATTTTTGACTCACATTCTAGGTAAGGTCCTAACCTAGGGTGCCTTCTTGGATAATAGCCCCATAGGTTTAGGTTTTACCTCCCTCATAGGTCCTTTTCCCATTCTTGGGTTAATCCACCCCAGGTTGGGACACCAATCCTAAAAGATGAATTTTCATTTTTATGTAACCATTAGTTGCTCATGTTCCTTCCACATGCATCATGCATGCATTTATCCATGAACATGCATAGGAGACAGGGTCATCTAGACTTGCATTTTTCTTATTCCGTTCTTACCCTAAGTAGGGTTCACTACTCCCATGGGTAGGGTTACTATATCACCCACACTACTTCCATTTCCTATGATTAGGGTCAAGATTTGGGTTAGGGACTACCCCTACATCTTGGGTTTTCTGTATCTCTTGACCCACTAGGGTTTTTCCTAAACCAACCCTAGATCTATGTAGGGTTTACCCTTGCCAGGAAACCCCATATAACCATATTTCTTTACTTTATCATTAATTCCACATTACATGTACATTAACTGGTGGAGGTGCCTTAATCCTACTTCTTCCCAAAAAAGACTAATGTGAGATGAGGAGGGAAGTATCTTTTTGGGTTTATTAAGAAGGAGGATGAGAATTGGATAAAATTAGAGATGAGAAAACCTTAATGAAACATTCCTTCAGGCAAACCCTAGGTTCTAGATAGTCAAGTATCACATTGGCTAAGGAAGTCCTCATATACCAAGTTAATTGTGCGAAGAAAAATAATGCCATCCCCCAAATTTATGACCCCTTCTAGACACAATTACCATCAGGTTATTCTTTAATAATTTTCCTTATATTTATAAAATTACTTGAAATTATCAACTATCAAAAATTATTTTAAAATTTTGGGGCTCTATTACCAAATGTAACGACCTCACTTCCAACATCCCCCAATATAAGTAAGACCTTAAAATTAAGAGGCATTACCCAAAATTCCAAAGATTGATATTTTGATAGACAACAAATAATAGTGAATGATTTCCATTAATTCATAATGTTTACAAGTTCTACAATGATGTTCCTCTAGGGACTTACAGGAATTTCCAACATCAAACTAATATGAGACAAAGTATCTAACTAATTCCTCCTTTTTTTAGCTTTAATGTTTTCAGGTAATTTCATTTGTCCATCATTCTTGATATCTTCATGTATAGCATTTTCCTAAAATGGTGTGAAACAATATGTGGGTCAATATATCACTATACTATGTACATGGGTGCATGCAAAAGTGCGCAAGTATATAACAACATAAAATCAATCAAGTACCTGCAAATAAGAATTGTCATATTTATCCCAAATTTTAACCCACACTTCATATGTTATCTTGGGTGTGATAATTGTCAAATCCTGGCTCTTGCACATCATCCCTTGATACATATAATCATAGGGTTCAAAATTTGATATTTTATCTTATGTGATACTCATAGAGGAACTATAGTTGAACAGAATGTTAATAAACATTTAACATTTAATTTTAGCAATCCCCAAAAACCACCAGCAATCAATATTGTGAGTAGTCATAATTGTAACCACATACCTCAATATAGAACCATGCATATCATGCAATCATACTTTAAGCATATTATCCAATAAAGAAAGAAAACAGGAACCCAACAAATTAGCATTTAATCTGCATGTCTATAAATCCTAAAATGTCACCATCATATTATCTAGTTTAAACCCTACTTGGGTCCTAATCTAAGGTTTAGGGTTGTCTCCATTTGGATAAGGAATAATGGTACAAACCCTAATTCTAATGCATATTAAAAATTAGGTGAAACCCTAATTATTAGATCTAACATGTGCTTGCATTGTGAACACTTCGATTTGACTATGTTCCTTAATATCATGTCAAGTTACAATCTTTGGTTTCAAAACCCTAATTACACATGTCGATGATTATGCACTTTATATATCCTAATTATACAATATCATCATTGTCATTATTTTTTAGTATCATTATATTTGGTAACATTAGATAAGAACACAAATGAATGGAATTTTAGGTTTTCAACCACTTAATTAGGTACTAGCCCTACTTTTGTAGCTATGATCAGAATTTGGCCTCAAACTTATTTTATTCATATTTCTATTATTTTCCTTATAAAAACCATATATAATTTTATTATATTTTGAAATACAAAAAATTAATTATGTTATTTGCAAAATATTTAAAAATTTGACCACCCACAAAATTCCAAATTAGTAGAACCATACCCTTTTCTTATTATAGTGTGGCCGGGTCCCAACCAATAGGACAGAGCCACATTGGTATGAGGATCCACGCATGCAGATCATTAAGGAAGGCAGGATAACTGGAATGCCCTAGGCAGCGTAAATTGGGAGCCCACACGCTCGGGGACAAGGTCAATAATTTCCCCAGATCTTCGTCTTCTTCACAATGGGTCTGGTTGCGTGCCTAGGTGAGTCAATCAAAGCGTTGACTCATGCTCCAGGGTGGTAAATAGTCAGGTGAATGTCCCAACACCTAATCAAGCTCTATCAGGCCCTCAAAGGGATCCTGTAGTGGTTGGAGAGGGCATGGTTATGGAGGATGGTTGTTGGGATCTACTACAGTGTATAGAGCTAGAATCTAAACTAAGAGGCCCTAAATTCGTACTTGGGCATTTTGGCAAGTACAATCGAGTGCTCTTAAACATTTCAGTGACTTTTTTACCATCCTAGGTCCATCTTGGATACGTTCCGAAGTCAGGGGCTCAACCTGATACATTTGGGGATGTTCAAAGCAATCAAACATGAAGGCTAAGATTTCTTAAGGTAATTAAATGCTTACATTTTCGAGGATGTGTTTCTCCCTTCTTCTCAGAGTTTCAAATATTTATATAGGCTTTGGGTGCTAAGGGAGAGATAATTGGCTTTGGAGATTAGAGTTCTTGATAAGGAGGTTGGTGTATGAGGGAGAGAGAGAATTCGTCTTCCAAATAGATAACCATTACTTAGATAAAACCCCAAAAAGAGAGAGTAATTGTAACTTTCTCATGATCACTCGGTTTCATAGCATATTTTCAAGAAAATATATTCATATTGTTACCTCCAACTTGAAAAAGTAAATCTCCTTAGTTATTCCTCATTCATCAGAAAATTGGTTTCCAAGATAAATCTAAATAATTGCCCAACAAATTACGTAGACCACATAATTATGTTAGAACCTTCTGGATTTTCCACCATATTCCTATATTTGGATTACCTGCCCCTAAAATTATCTTGAGTACTTTCCATGCAAATGAAATACTTATTTTCTTATTTTACATCCCAGGGACCTACTTGCACATCTTGATTATGGAAGTTTAATAATTTATATATCTTTCTCATCTTTACTCTAGTTGTTCAAAAAATTGGATACTTTCTTTGTCTCATTATAATTTCATATTGTGCCAAGTTTTATGCCAAAATTATACCTCTTGATATCTCTTATAACTATTTCTTTACTCAGTTACCAACATTACTTGGAAAGTTACTTTTATCTCAGATTCTAGAATTCTCTTAGGTTTCTTGTTGTCTTTAAGCATGCCAAAAGTCAAATTGAGGTATTCTTATTTGATGAATCAAAACATGTGTTGCCATTCATGCCTAGATAATTATTCCCTTAATTATCTAAAACACCACATATCTTATTTTCTTTTCAAAACTTGCATATTATCTCTCATATTTGAGTTACAAACAATTCACAAAGTCACTATTCTTTATTTATGAACAAATTTATTTTATTTCTTTAACTTATGCCACAAGGACCTATTTGCAAAGAAAATAGTCTGATGGGCCTAACTTGGGCCATGGGTTGGACTTATGCCACAAAGGAGATGGATTTGTTATTCTATCCATTATAATTAGGAAATTACTCATCAATTCATTCCTTATATTCATACAATTCCAATTCACCAAATTTAAGGATATCATGGTATGTGTTTGTTATTGCAGATTTTGTAGATGTGTTGGACTGTTCTTAAGCTTGAAATAGGGTATGGAGCTTACGATTCTAATGAACAATAGGTTCTGCATCCTACTGAACAACCAGACAATAGTTTAGAAACAAGCTATAAGAAAACATAGATGTGGCTTCATTTGTTACAAAAAATGATATAGTAGATTTGTGATGTCAGTTTATAGGTAAAACTGATGAGACGTCTACCCTAAAATGGTCTTGTTGCCTAGCATGGTCATTCTATCCATCCAGGAACACGGTCGGGCTAACCAGCATGGTTGTGTTAGCTGGCCTATATTATCAGTTTTTTCTCTAAACCAACAACACAACTAGTTTGTAGTATCAGTTTTCTAAGAAAACATACGACATAACTTTGGAGGTTTTATAAGGTAAAATTACATATTTTGTCAGTTTTTTTAAGGGTAGTTAACAATATAGATTAAGAAAGGTGTTGGTTCTTGGTAAAAAACTAATGACAATGAGTGATACCACAAACTGATATTGCTTTGAGTCATCAGTTAAGTCGTCGACTTTTATTTTCATAGAAATCAGAGTGGGCCATGTGTCTCCTATTTTTCCTTTCCCTCAAAACTGACGCAGAAGGGCCTTATCATAGTGTATCCCAATTATGTTTCAGTACAAAACTGATGTTATAGGGCTATTATAACCAACTCTAAGTATGAATTTGTACTTATGTCATTACTTTACTTACCCAAGTTGTTGATGTAGGAGAGTTGTTAGAGGCCTATGAAATTTATAATTCTTTTGCACTTATAGGGTTTTCCGATTTTGGGATATTGATTTCACTATCATTGATTATGTATTGGTATTATTTCCATTATTATGACATTTAACTCTAGACATCTAACTATTACATTTTATCTAGAGTCGTATTATATGTTCCATGAGATTATTTACTTTGACTCAATTATTCTCTTTGTGAGATCATAAAGGTTTGCAATTCTCATTAATCCTTAAATATATTGATATTAGGTTGGATCATATGATTATCAAAAAAATTGAACTTTGTGTAGTTATTACCAATTATCTTATTCTCATTTCATCTCAATTAGATTAATTTTCCATGTTCACGAATATGATACATGTGTAATACGTATGTAATTTAATACATCTGATGTAGGAGTACACCTTAGGTTAAGTATAATTACATGAATCGTTTAATAAGTTAACACCTTTTTCATAACTAAGTCATCACATGCATCACATTAGATGGTTTATGATTCTAATTTACATTAGGGTTTGGTTTCCATACGCGTCATGTCAATTAGTGATGACATTTATAGGATACTATTATATTTCTAATTCCAACTTCAGATGTATAAGTGTATTGATTCATATATTGATTGTAATGTACTTATATTCTTATTACATCATCTCTTACTATCATGTAAGACAAGAATGGACATTTCTTTTCTTAGTATTCATATTTATCTTGTAATGGACATTTCCTATGGGGTGAGTTAGAGCATAGAAAGCATAAGAACCAAATTTTAAAATACTAGGTCATTTACCCTTATTAAAGACTAAAGTTATTTTACTAATTAATATTTGTACAAAAGTTAGCAATTTACCTTATTTATGCTGACAATATTTATATAAATGTAAAGTTTGTATTTAATATTTTATTCTCTTCCAAGATAATTTTCGTGGTAGAAAAAATAGAATGACATATCATGTTACCTGATTTAAAAAGTATTTGCATATTATATGGAATTAACTCAAGATAGATTTTTAGAAGTACATAGTGCATTAATTATTAGACATAGACAAACTCAAAGATAAATTATATATCTCAAAAGTTAAGGTACAACTATCTACCCCTTCAAGGAAATGAACTACAAGCCAACTAGACATCTAAGGAGATTGTATGGGGAATTTAACTAATACCCGTATATCAATAGCTTCTAAACAGTTGTTACCTTCAATTCTAGGGTTATAGGATTAATCCATCCATTCATGTGATTCATGTGTAAGAACTTCTATAGAAATTCATACTTCACCGACTTGGTTTTGGAAATCATCAAAAACATTTAGAAAACATTTCATTTTATACATCTTGTTTTATGAAGAAAAATAAATTTGATAAGGGAAAACCTTTTGATGTAATTCTAGGAATGGAAACAAAATCAATATGAGAAACAACTCAACAACTTATCATCATTATATTTGTTGGTTATGTATGCCCAGAGAGGCAATCATGTGATGATTGTAATAACATATCATGTAAACCATTCGAATATTAATAAAAAGGCTAGAGTCCAATTTATTATATTTAATTTAGTTATGAGATAATAATGTAACATTATAAATGTCTAGAAAATTATATTACTCAATGATGTATGTCTTCAAGTATTAGACTTAATAAATGAGACCATACATATGTTAAGAGTACATGTACATATTCTCATTATGTCCCTAATTGGTTGTTATTGTGGAGGTTGATAGACAACAATAACACATAAGATCAGAGTGTGAGTTGGTTGATGACTAAGTCTCATTGGTCATGATATGGCTATATCAAACCAAGCACACAAATATGTTAGAGAATAGTGTATCAGACAGACCCACTGTGATGCTGACACATGGAAGCCAACTTTATGGAATTCATAGTCAGCTCTCACAGTGATGTGGTGGTTGTGGTTCTTAGACCTGAAATCCCTGACACAACACATGTCATTGGGTATACTTGACATCATCAAACACAGTCCTAAAACATGGGTTGGTATAACAGTGATGATTGGGTGGCTTTGACACATGGGGATTGATTGGGAGTGATAGACATGGGATTTTTCCCTCCTACTAGAGTGTGATGTCCTAGGCCTCTTAATAAGTGAGACTGAGAAAAGCATGGCCATGCGCATTTGAGTCATATATGATATTGAGCTTACGTATATGTCAGATAGTCTGCTCTTTGTTCAAGAAACAAGATTGATTAATAATGAGGGTGATTTCTCCATGCCACTAGTTTAATATGGACATCAGTGACAAAAGAACTATACAAACACTACAACACCATACACATATTGTAGGTTGAAGTTGTTCCCCAACTTTTCCATTTACTTGGGTAGCAATGATGTGTGACTAGGCATCACTCATTGCATGTGATGTCATAAGGTGTTATTTCACTCACTACCAATGTAATATGGGACCTATAGGGTCACACACATAGGTCTTGCCCTAGAAGAGGAGTTTAGATCATGAATGACAGTTGAATTAAGTGCTAAAGTGTTTAGGCCCCTTTGATTCTAGCAACAAATAGACTGACACCACTTCCAAACACCCATCTCAAGTGTTGAGACGGCCGTCTAGAGTGTCAAACGGTCATCTCAAGTGTTGAGATGGGCGTCTGGGTGTCAGGCATAGTTGTGAGTTGAAATTGCAAATGGAATGAATTTACCCGACCAAACTGGCTCGACTCGGATCACCAGATGACCGTCAGGGTGAACGAGATGGTCGTCTCGCATGGGAGAGATGGTTTAGTTTAGTCGGGGAAGGTTCTAGTTGTTTCCCTATTTGTTTTTCTTAAGTAATACTTATTGCACAAGGAAATCAATATCTAACATTGATGAGAATTGATTTGCCAAATTTGTGTACAATAGAAATTGCAAAAGGGTCGTCTCGCAATTCAAGATGACCGTATCATGTACCAAACAACCATATAGTCCATCGCGGGTTGTGCAATTTTATGAATTGTTTCGAAAATTCAAGTTCTTCCAGTCCTTTCCACTTCTGCACATTAATCCCTCATTGTATAGCAATTGGGAAACTTGACCATGGCCTCTACTATAAATAAAAGGGGACTAGGGGCTTACCAGAGTGCAACATAGACAACTGAGAATTAGTTTCTCTGACAACTATTGTCCTCTCTGGTTGTGGTAACCATGAGAGTATAGGCAAGTCCTACCCAACTAGGGAGGGATAGCAACAAGAGAGAACAACTCAGAGTTTTCATTGTGCGAGAGCGAGTCGATGACTAGTACACCGACGGAGCGGGACAACTCCTTCCTATCCAATCCAGTAGGATGACAGGAGTTCTAGGTGGTCCGCGTGGACTACCATAGAGGCGTGAGGTTGTTGTATGTCACTAGGAGGACAACGTCAGCAAGCAGCCTATGACAAGAGGAGCTATTGAAGAAGACGACACTCGTGGTTGCAGTCTCTCGTGTGACTAGGAGAAGTTGCAACAATCCTACTACCTGAAGTACATATCATAGGGCACAACCGTCAGACAAGTCCTAGTGCAACAAGTAGCTGCACAGACACCATCGAAGATAGTTGCGCATCAATGATGATGAGGATATGTTGATGGACTTGCTCCAGGTCCAGGTATATCCTCATAACCATCCAACTTGTTTTATAGTTATTGATGCAATCTACTGATTATGGGGAATATGGTAGATCAAATTTTAAATTCGGATATCATCTCTGTACCATATCTCCCAATAGTGGTATCAGAGCTAACGTCAATTCACTATGTTACATGATAATTGATATGATGAATTTTGGTTTTCTCATTCTATTGTTGCATGCGATGCAAATAATATTTTGTCAAATCCAAACATCACGATAACCCCATACTAATATATATGATATATACATAATCTCATTATGTCCCTAATCGGTTGTTATTGTGGAAGGTTTATAGACACCACACATAAGATCAAAGTGTGAGTTGGTTGATGACTGAGTCTCATTAGTCATGATATGGCTATATTAAATCAAGCACACAAATACATGTTAGAGAACAGTGTATCGAACAGACCCACTATGAGACTGACACATGGAAGCCATCTTTATGGAAGTCATAGTCAATGATCACAGTGATGGTGGTGGTTGTGGTTCTTAGATTTGAAATCACTAAACTCAACACATGTCGTTGGGTACAGTTTCACATAATCAAATGCAGTCTTGAAAGATGGGTTGTTATAACGGTGATGATTGGGTTGATTTGACACATGAGGATTGACTATGAGTGATAGATACATGATTTTTCCCTCCTACTGGAGTGTGATGTCCTAGGCTTCTTGATAAGCGTGATTGTGAAAAGCATGCCATGTGCATGTGAGTCAATATATGATATTGAGCTTACATATAGCTCAGACAGTCTTCCCTAGGTTAACAAGATTGAATAATAATGAGGGTGATTGCTCCATGCCTCTAGTTCAATCTAGACATCAACGACAAAGGAACTATACAAACACTTCAACACCATACATAGATTGTAGGTTGAAGTTGTTCTCCAACTTTTTCATTTACTTGGGTAGCAATGATTGACGACTAGGCACCACTCTTTTCTTGTGATGTTATAAGTTATTATGAACAATCACTTCCAATGTAATATGGGACCTATAGGGTCACACACATAAGTCTTAACCTAGAAGAGGAGTTTATATCTCAAATGACAGTTGAATTAAGTGTTTAAGTGTTTAGGAATTTTATTCAAGCAACAAACAGGATGACATCACTACCAAAAGCCCATTCAAGTGTTCGGACGGCCGTCTGGAGTTCCAAATGGTTGTCTCAAGTGTTGAGACGGGTGTCTATGTGTCAGGAATAGTTGTGAGTTGAAATTGGCAATGGAACGAACCGACCTGACCAAACGGGCTCAACTCAGATCAACAGACGATTGTTTGGGTGAACTGAGATGGCCGTCTCACATGAATGAGATGGTTTAGTTCGGTCGGGGAAGGTTCTAGTTGTTTCCCTATTTGTTTCTCTTGAGCAATACTTGTTGCACAAGGAAAGCAATGTGTAACATTCATGGGAAATGATTTCCCAAATTCGTGCACAACTGGAAACTGCAAAATGACCTTCTCATAGTGTGAGATTATCGTCTTACATTCCAAACGACCGTTTCATCCGTTGATGGTTGTGCAATTTCATGAATTGTTGTGAAAATTTGAGTTCTTTCGGTCCTTTCCACTCTCGCACATTAATCTCACATTGAATAGGAACTGGGAACCTTGACCCTAGCCACTACTATAAATAGAGGGGTATTAGGGACTTCTTATAGTACAACACTGACAAGTGAGAATCAGTTCCTCTAACAAATATTGTCCTCTCTATCTATGGTAACCATGAGAGCCCAGACAAGTCCTACCTGAATAGGGAGGGATAGCCACGGGAGAGAACATATGCGACTTTTCATTGTGGGAGAGCAAGTCGATGACAAGTACACTGACATAGAGGGACGACTCCTTCCTATCTGGTCCAGTGGGATAATAGGAGTTCTAGGTGGTCAGTGTAGATTACCATAGAGGTGAGAGGTTGTTGTCTGATGCTAGGAGGATAACGTCAGCCAACACTTTGTGACAAGAGGAGTTGTTGAAGAAGACGACGTTCATGGCTGCAATCTCTAGTGAGACCAGGATAAGTTGCAGCACTCCTACTACCTGAACTACAAATTAGAGGGCACAACAGTCAGATGAGTCCCAGTGCAACAAGGAGCTACAACATCCAAGACAATTGTGCATCAATGACGATGAGGAGATGTCACTAGCCTTACTCCAAGACCAGGTATATCCTCGAAACCATCCTTCCTATATTATAGTTATTGGCACGATCTACTGATTATGGGAAATATGATAGAATAAAATTTTAAATTTTTTTGTCTGCTCTGTACCATATTTCCCAACAATATTATGTTCACTAACCACTTCATGATTACTTCATTGAACAAAGAGAGTATGACTTCCACGGATAAGTAAGGATACAATAAACCCAAATGTAGCTTATAGTATAGGAGGGAGGAACATAGGTTTTGTTGACATGGCTACCATTCTTCTGAATCCTTATTGGGTACATCCTCAACTAATTATTGCTTCATCCTACTCAACACTTTCCCAAATAGGTACATAGTCCCTCATCATGGTCTAATAGGGATTTTGGAGGTCAATCTTAACTTATGGTAAATGTATGGGGATGAGTTACCCTCTTCAGATGGTCCACTACTACAAAGCCTCTCCATGGGGATTTTCGAGCTCTTTTCGACAAGACCTTCTTCAATTAATTATGAGATTCTTCGTTATATCCCAAATCTTATTTTGGGTGATGATAACATGGCATGAGTTGACTTCCATCAAAAGAGATGGTTCATAAGGCTTTTCTTGAGCTTGATCAGGACAGTGCACCTGGGCCGGATGGGTTCAATTGGGCCTTCTGTAGAGCAGCATGGGACATTGTGAAGGAGGATGTGGTGGATTTTGTGTGTTTCTATTTTACAGGTGTCCAGGTGATTAGAGAGTTGAAATGCATGAATTTGTCGCTTATTCTAAAGATCGACAAGCCTTCTCGTCTCTCAGATTTCAGTCATATAAGTGTGGAAAACTTCCTTATGAGGCTTGTCTCGAAAGTGCTCACCATCTGTTTTTCTTATATTTTCTACACATCATTAGTACATAGCAGAATGGCTTTGTGCATGGCAGATATATTAGTAATAAAATCAGAACAACTCAGGAGCTTACCCATGTTCTTAACCAAGGTATGAATGGGAATACCATAATCTAAAAAGCTAACATGTCCAAGGCTGTTGATAGAACTGAATAGCCATTTCTCTATATAGTCCTTCAGCCCTTTGGGTTTCATGCAGGAGTCATCAACATCATCAAAACTATCATAGAGGAGTCTTGGTTTTCTATTCACATTAATGGTTATTATGGGGGTTTTTTCTCAACCACCATGGGTTTGAAATAGGTAGATCATTTGTCTCCCTCACTATTCATTATTATGGAAGAGGCTAGTTATTCACCTTATCATAGAGAAAGGTTCAATTGGTCTTATTCATAGGTTTTTACTAGAGGAGAGGGGTCACCCCGCTCATCTGCTCTTCGCAAATGATATTATTTTCTTCCTCAATGGTGCAGACCATCATGTTCTAATCTTCTCCATTGCTTTTATATGTAATCTATTGCGTTGGGGAAGAAGGTGAATCCCACCAAGTCATTGTTTATGATGGGGAAGGGGTCATTCAATCGAGTGAATGAGACCAATAGTCTTCTGGGGTGTTCGTTTAGTAATGAGTCTATCATGTATTTGGGTATACTGTTGGTGGTTAGAAGAGTGTGGATAGCACACTATGAGTTCCTTATTCAGAAGATTTTTAGAAGGGTGGATTCTTGGAGTGGCAAACTCCTTACTTTTGTAGGAAGAGTTACTCTTATTAAAGTTGTGTTTTTCTCCTTTCCCCTCTAATCAATGATGGTTAGTAGAGTTCCCCGTACGGTGCTAAGAAGAGTGAAGAGGAAGTTTAAGTATTTTCTGTGGGAATACAATGATGGACACAAGCGACGCTCTTAGGTGGATTGGAGAAAAGTTTGTTCCCATCTCAGTAATGGGGGATTGGGGTTTCATAGCCTGGCCAAAATACAACAAGCTTTCCTGTCTAAGACTGCGTGGCACATCCTCTCTGGTTCCTCCATTCGGGCCAAGTTTTTCTTTCCTAAATACTCTCATGCCCACTGGATTTACTTTCCTGTCCACCCTTGGTTCTTAAAGAAAGGATCCTTTGCATCTATTTACTGGAAAAATATTTAGCAGGCCTTTTCTATTTTGTTCCAACACTATCATTGGGAGTTGGGTGCGGGTGATATATCATTTTTTTTCACCAATTGGGCTGGTCAACCTTTGGCGTCTTATGCACTCCCTGGCCATTCCATGCCTTCTATGTCTAAGGTGAGAATTTCTATGACATCACGGTAGGATGGAATTTTTCGCTTCCCCAAACTTGTATATCCAACACGGGTATTCAGATGATTAAGGAGGTGCACGTCAGCCTTCATTCTGGCAGTGATTACCTCATCTGGGAGCCAGATAGTAGAGGCCTATTCACTGTTTCCTCTATGAAGAAGTTGTTGAGGCCACCGTCTCTAGTAAAATGGGCCTTCCATAGATGGGTCTAGATGAACAAGATCCCCCACAAGATAGCAGTCAACAACTAGAAGTTGTTGCACTCTGCTCTCCCAGTGGATAAGAGGATCATAGACTGACGCATACCCCTCACATCCAAATGTGAATGTTGCATGGAACCACACACCGAAAGCCTGAATTGTTTATTCCTTCATGGAGAATGGGCCAAGATGGAACCTCTTCTGCAGTTGAATTTTCAAAGCTCAGAATCTATTGATCAAGTGTTGCAATTGTTACAACCCCAATTTTTGGGTTCTTTTGGTGAGAAATGTAATTTCTCCTATTAAAGATGTTTGAACAAATAGTGATATGATTTGTTTTGAATAGAAGGATTTCATTTACAATAGCCTTCTTGGTTTTTTTATGGGCTTTATTGGCTATTTGGCCCAATAACAAGGAAAAGACAAAGGAAACTCCATTATTAAATGAGTAAATAAGAATTGGAGAAAAGAAAGATGTAGAAACCTCTAGAAGGAAAGGTAATATTATCCAAAGGTGGATTTCATGCCTCTTGGGTTCCTTGGGTTCCAAGGAGTCCAAGTTGCAAAGATAATGCAACAAGAAAGAGAAAAGATTAATTAAATATTGCTTTATTAAGAAGGAAATATGAGATAATGATAAATTACAAGAAATATGTAGAAACATGGATAAAGGATCCATATTAGATGTTATTTCGAGTCCACATGGGTTCTAATGCCATAAGGAGGAAAAATAAAGGAAATAAAAGATTAAGAGAGAGAAAATACGCTTAAAATATGCCTTATTAAGAGGTAACTTGTATATGAAGAAAAGTCCCTCATACTTTCAAGTTTGAGTCCCAAAGTTGGCACACAATAAGTTTAAGCCATTATGGAGTTTTTCGTAAAGTTTGGAATTAAAATGATAAAAGAAGAAAAGGATATGTGGCATTTAATTAAAAGTTTACATATAAATCCTTGAGAATAAAAATAGGAAAAAGGGAATTTCGTGCCCAAGATTAATGTTCTAGATAATTTTAAATAAAAGATAATCCCAATGTAAGATGGTGGGAGAAAATCCAGGTGGTTCTAAGATACTTTGTGGCTTAAGTAACTTATTTGATAAATATTTAGTTTTATTTTGGAAATCAAGTATCATAAAGATATGGGAATAATTGAGTTAATTTTTGGTTCCAATGAAAGGAAACACCATGATTCGACTTCTCCTAATTTTTGGTGTGAAAAGAGGCTATGGAGGAAAACATATAATAACTTTTATATTCTAGGGTTTAATCAAAAGGAAGAAGGAAACTTTCCTTCTTGTTTCTTGATGGTGATCGAAGACCTGTGGTCTCCTACTCGTATGGGAGGTGTGTTGGGAGAAGGTCGAGTGGCCAGACTATAAAAAAAGGGGGGGAGTAGATGGGTTGCGTTGTGCAGCGTGCAGTATGATCCCAGATCCAATGCAAACCTACACCCTAGCTAAGACCTTGATGCCCTCCTCATCCTTCTTCAGCAGTTCCCCAATGACATAGAGGTCTGGTCTGATGACCGAGGTCACCTGAGGATGTAGAGAGAGGGTGCGCAATCGTGGGACGGACCCTATTCGACTATCCATGATCTGGTATTGCTGACTGAGCCTTGCCTAGGTCTTTGACCTTGCTTCAGCCGATGAGACAGTGGAGACCATCTCACCCAACCTCCGGCCAGAGAACCCCACCATCGAGGTTGGGTTGGCTCCAGTAGGGTCTGCAGAAGTGCAGCAACCCTCCCTATGCTGCTTCGCATTGCCAGTGCCCGAAGGACAGAGGTCGCGCGCGACGGACGTCGCTACAGCATGAGCACATCGCGAGGAAGAAGAAAGGGAATAGAGTCAAATGAATCTTGTACCCTTAGTCGTACGTACATGAGCCAAGGGCAGTCAAGAATTTTCCTCCTTTTTCTGCACCGAGTTCTAGTAAAGATTTAATGCTGACATGTCAGTTTCTAATTGGTCAATTAAGTGATAAACTTACAAAAATTGTAGAAATTGCTAGGAAGCTCTGATGAGAAAAGTTTATACATGAAAGTTGCTTAGAAAAATATGAGGAACACAATACAAATAGTTTGAGAACCTGATTTCATTTCTATTTTCAAAAGTATGTTAAGTTAATGAAAAGTTCTTTGAAATTATGTTAGAAACCCTAATTGAAATTAATGGTTAAGTTCATGATGCTTAATTGGTAAAATTAAGTAATAGTATCCTGTTGAAATGTTAATGATGAACATGAACCTGATCTAGATGAATTATTGCATGGTTTAGGGTTTTACACAAATTATGAATAATAAAGCATTTAGGAACCCTAATTTAGGGTAAAAGAGGAAAAGATCATATTTCATTTGAAATATGTGAAAATGTATTGTTAAATGATGATCCTAAGCATGTTAGATGAGATAGGATATGATCCTTAGGGTTTGTGAGTTATTTTTATGAATTAGGGTTTGTAGTAATAAAAGTGAAAGAAAAATCCTTATTGCAAAGTAAACCCTAAAAGTGGACTAGAAACCCTAGGAAGTGAGCTAGGTTTAATAGACCTTGATGGCCTGATCAACGATAGGAAAATTGGATTCATATTTTAGTATAATCTTGGGTGCTTGCTTGTTACTGGATTACTTGCTTAGTTGGATTATTTATGCACTCAAGTCATCCTGATAGGTATGTGGTTACACTTATGGTTAATCGCTTTAGTTTGGCAGCGATCATCAGATGTTTTATCGGTTGCCTAAAAATAACTTCTTGGATGACTTTTATTTCATGCAACTATAGAGTGACTATGATTATCACAATTATATTAGAAGAGTGTATTCTCACACCTACATGCCACCCTGATGGATGATGCCAAGAGGTCAAGCCTAGGAGGGAAGACCCATGGGCATCATGAGTGGTGACCCCAGACACCAAGCTCGGGATTGAGAAGGTGGTCTTTATTGAATGACTAATGGGCACCATGAGAGGTGACCCCAGGCACCAAGCTCGGGGTTGAGAAGGTGTCTTTATGTCATTGGAAAAAGAGAAACCATAAGGAGGGTATGCCAGGATTAGGGCAAAAGCGGTGGAGAATGTCACATTAAAAGAGTAAATTGGTTTGTTAATTAACTTGATTGTGATATTGAGATTGTTAGCCATATTTGTGAAATTTTGGTTGTCCCCACATACCGACATATTTCGATATGCTAATCGACATTTTGTTTATCGGCATTTTAGGTGCAAGATTGAAAAGGACAAACAGTAAAGTGGCATATGTGGAATTGAATAAGAATTAAAGTACAAAGGAGGATTAGTTAGAATAGACTCCAGATGTTGATAGAAGTAGATATCCATGTTTTTGAAAAAGGTAGGAAAATTTTTATTTTTATACCAATTTTCAGTTTAGTCTGGTAGAATTTGATAATTATTATTGATTATTTGTCAAACCTTTTATCCTATTAATTGGGATAATGGCTCTGACCTCTTGGTCTCCCTTAATTGGGGGTTATTGGGAGGCGGGGTCGTTACATTTGGTATCAGAGCATAGGTTCCTCAAAAAATATCTAATAATTATTAAATTTTATAAATTCTATAGAACCGAGGGAGTTATTAGAGGATTTTCTAAAAGACAGAGGTGTCTAGAAAAGGATCACCTCTGGGGGCTAGAAATATTTTCCTTCGCACCGCTAGTCAAAATACCAGGACTCCTAGATTTGTGTGACTATCTGGCCAACGTCTCAGAATTAGACTCAAAATAAGATACCTTTAGGACTCTCTCATCTTGTTCATCCCTTCTCAACTCAAATACTATTAAGGACCTTAAGGATTAGGGTTTTCTCTCTTTTCCTCACCCTCTTGAGGTATGGGTAAGGTCGATAAGGTTTAAGGAATCCTCCACCAAATTAATGAAAAGAATGTAAATAAGATGTCATGGGCATAAGCTTAATAGTTTAAGCATAAACTAAAGAATAGATACATTCTTAGGTCATATGACATATGTTGTCATGCCCTCAGGAGAGACCTGAGGCTAGACCTCCTTGTCAGGAGGATGAGTAGAGAGAGTTAGTCTTGGAGGTAGATACCTCCATTATAAGTAGAGACCTGGCGCATCCTTTGAGGATGATGCTCACCCTAACCCTAAGTGGTGGTTCGAGAGAGATGGCATGATGAGTTAGATGTCATGATCGACCAAGTGTGTGGACATGCTTTTGGATGCCCATGACGTTCTGAGCATGTGAGGCTGGATGACCTAGTGCCTTGGTTACCCAACCCTAAGAAGGGTCGTGCATGTTAGAGTGACGGATAGCTCCTTCAATGATGAGGTTAGTGAAGAACCTATGGAAACCCTATGGGTTTATGCGAGTAGGGCATAACATGCACCCAGAGTACGTTAGTAGTGCGGCAGTAGGTTGAAACCCTGGCCAAGAGAGTATGATGGATAGCTTATGAGATAAGCATAAAGGGCATGGATAATCTTGAGCAAACATAAGTGTGAACATAGTCTTCACCCATGTAGGGGTATGTTGTGAGTTTGATCCTTCATGGAGAGAGGGCCTCTAGTAGTAAGGTTGTGTGTAGGGTTATCTCTAGAGAGAGAGCGGGACCTGAGCAAGAAGGTTGGAAGCTGAGACTCTGGGATGTGAGGAAAAGGGGAGTTGAGGATGATGTGACCTTAGTGGATGGTTGTGTTTGCCTCATGCATGATCCCTGAAGGCTGATGATATCTTAGTTTCCTTTAGAGGAACCAAACCCTACAGAGAGGATGAGACTGTTGGTACCTCTATGCCAATGGTATAGGTGTTTACCTTCTGAGTTAGGAAGAAGAGTTCCTTAGATATGAAGAGGTTTAGTCACAGGTTGTGAAGCCTTACACCTAGTTGGTTGTCCTTGAGGAGGACTCAACTTTGAGGTGTTACTAGAGTAGAAGGATGACAGGAAGGGCATGTCATGCCTTGTACATGCGTGGTTCATGGTTGAAAAGGTTGAGCATGCAGTTGGACTTCTAAAAAGTGAACCTAGGGTTCCTAGGCCTAAGAGGGGAAGTGGTGTACCTGATGCTCATGAAGAGATTTGAGTTTTCATAGTTTGAGCATAGCACTCCTTATGTTTAGAGGAAAGGGAAACCCCTTAAGTCTAAGTTAAGTTTGATGAACCCCTCACAGCTAAGTTGGTGACATGGGAAGGTATGATTTAGATCCAATGTTGAGGAATGAGAACAAGTATGACCTAGCATGGTTTAGTAGGTGGTCTTCTTGTTCCTTAGTAGCTTGCTAAGGCTAAGCATGCTCATGTGGATGTAAACCCTAGACATAAGGACGTTTGTGACCTTTTTTATCAAGATATAGTTTCCTCCCATCTTGGGAGAGGGACCCTTTTGTAGGGTGTATACCAGTTTTTGGGTTTGAGGTAACCTAAAGAGGTCGCATAGGATCTTGAGAAGCTAAGTGAAAAGTACATAGTATGAGAATGAACCTATAGACCCATAGATAACCATCTCTAAGTTCATGTGGATGTGTTACCATGGAGGTAACTGGTATGAGGTCTGACTAAGGTAGGTAGGTCGCCATGACCCCTATGAAAGGATGAAAGTCAGCCCAGGAATGTAGAGAGAGATGACAGAGACTTGGGTAAGGTTCTAAGTTGGACATGTACTATGTTATTATCTTAAGTCTATCCTAGGGTCAGGTAGGGATAAGACCGATGGAAGTAGGAGTTGCCTAATTCCCTAGTTGCACATGACCATAGGGTCGGGAGGTAACAACTATCATTGTCTGAGGGCCATGGGTTAGGAGATTGATCACCTTCATGAACTCATGGGACCCAAAGGGCAGATGAGTAGGGCACTCTCTGGATGCATAAGGGAAGAGGGATGACCCTAAAAATGTCGGCACCCTACAGACCTAGAGGAGATGACCAAGGATTGTGTGGTGACCAAGTAGGTTCGAGACCAATTTTCCATGGAAGTAACTTTGATATCGAGATGACTGTGATGTTGAGACATAAGTTGCACGTTTCAACTTAGATTTGAAGGTGTATTTGCAAGGTGGGATGTACCATCTCTACTCTTGGAACGGGAAGAACTTTGTATTTGGACTGCAGCCAAATGCTTATTTCCTCTTATTATGGGAGTGAGAGATAGGACAGTACGCATGCCATATACCAAGGATAAAAGATGATGTGAGTGGGAACGTTGCTATGAGATATGATGATAGAGATGATAACATACCCTTGTAAAGTGAACGATATGTGGATGATTTATAAATATCAGGAGAACTAAGGTAGTCATCTTATGAGGATGCTTTTATCATGAGCTATGTGGACTTTGTGAGTTATACAAGACTGAATTTGATAGCCAAGAAGGTGAGCTCAGAGTTTTCTTGATGAAGATAGACTTAGAGTTTGGGATGAGAATATGTGGAATACATGGAGGTGTATGTCTTCAACTTTACCTAACGCCTAAGGATGTTTGGTAGTAATGGATGCTTTGGTTGAGATACAGCTGCCTAGATTAGTTAGAGGCTAGAAGAGGTTGTTAGGTTAACACTAAGTTTGAAAAAGGAGATATGTTTGGCTAACACTCTGATGTAACGAGATTGTTGATTAAGTTAGTAGTTGTTTGGTTAGCCAGCCTAGGCCTTGATGCAATAAAAGGATGGTTGTAGAACCTCAGATGCACTTCTTTGGAAAATACGGTGACAAAACTCGACCAGTGTGGTTTACGGTTTCTGAGGAATCAATCTTGAGGAATTATGACATACACGATATCATGATTTTAAGTGCATCATACACTTTGGTACTATGAAGATAGTAAGTGGCAGTAGTACTTTGGATGCTTAAGATGAAGTTGCACGTGGCATGTCACCATGCAAGCCAGGAGGTGAAGGACGAACACCAGTAACCCAGTGTATTGATATAGAGGATAAAGAGTCCCCGAGAGAGAATGGGAGTTCATCACTATGGATGTTGTGGTAAGTATCCCCTAGACCAAGAAAGGTCAAGATGCAATATAGGCTATGGTAGATCGCCTTACCTAGATAATATGAGAAAGAAAGAATACTATCAAGGGACGAATCTGATTGAACTACATATCAGAGAGAGATGGTTCAACTACATTATGATGCGAGTTCAAAAGTTCTTGAGTATAACCTATAGATTCACTTCTATGAGGTGGAAGTAGACAAACTCGATGCTAGTATAGTTTATCACCCATAACTAATGGTTAGTATGATCCAAACTAGAGGGTCTGGTGAGAGCATGTGTCCTCGTTCAGGGTGATACATAGAGAGAGTTCTTATCCTCTATAAGATGTAATGATAACCACCACAGCTAGTATCAGGATGTAAAGAAGCTCTGTAAGGGAGGTTGTGTCGGTCACCACTTTATTAAGATGATGTTGGTGAAGGGACCTCGTGAAGCTCAGAAAAGGACCACAATGTGTGCAGATGAAGTCGCTTTGATCGGGTAATGGCTGAAAGAGAGAGCCCAGGGGCGACATGGGTCGCGAGCTGATGCAAAGTAGATTGACATGCAGTTCACTGTGGGAGAGTATGTGATGTGAAAATCTGACCCCTCTAAGTTATAGAAAAGAGAGTCGAGTCCCAACTGCATGGTCCATTTGAGATGGATTGGTGGAGATGGTTGTGTTTAGTCTTACCCCTCAGGATAACATGATGTATAATGTGTTCCATGAGTCCGATCTAGAGCACTATGTGAGGTACCCAAGCCATGTGCTGAGCCCTGAACCTATTCAGCTTTATGAGAGGCTGAAATGTCCTGAGACCTATGAGGGTACGATATACCAAGGTAAGAAAGAACTCAGATGGAAGAATATGAGATGATGAAGGTTCTTGGGAAGCACCATGGAAAGGGTGAGGCCACATAGGAGCCATGAAGGACATAAGAAGAGCTTATCCTATTTTTTTGTGTGCCTGGTGGAATTTTGAGGGAAAAATTCCTATAAGAGGGGAAGGATGTTACAACCCCAATTTTTGGGTTCTTTTGGTGAGAAATTTAATTTCTCCTATTAAAGATGTTTGGAAAAATAATGATATGATTTGTTTTGAATAAAAGGATTTCATTTACAATAGCCTTTTTGGTTGTTTTGTGGGCTTTATTGGCTATTGGGCCCAATAACAAGGAAAAGACAAAGGAAACTCCATTATTAAATGAGTAAATAAGAAATGGAGAAAAGAAAGATGTAGAAACCTCTAGAAGTCAATGGAATATTATCCAAAGGTGGATTTTATGCCTCTTGGGTTCCTTGGGTTCGAAGGAGTCCAAAGTTGCAAAGATAATGCAACAAGAAAGAGAAAAGATTAATTAAAGATTGCTTTATTAAGAAGGAAATATGAGATAATGATAAATTACAAGAAATATGTGGAAACATGGATAAAGGATCCATATTAGATGTTATTTTGAGTCCACATGGGTTCTAATGCTAAAAGGAAGCAAAATAAAGGAAATAAAAGATTAAGAGAGAGAAAATACACTTAATGTTACGACCCCACCTCCCGATAACCCCAAATTAAGGAAAACCGAGAGGTTGAGTCGTACCCATTAATCCCGGATCAAAGGTTCGACATATAACCATAAACAATTATTAAATTCTAACAGACTATACTGAAAATGGTGATAAAAAAAATTTCTTTTCATACCTTTTGAAAACTTGGATCTATATTCTTCTATCCACGCCGATACTAATCTATCTAATCCTCCTTTGCACTTTAATTCTCATTTAGTATCACATGTGCCACTTTACTGTTTTTTCTTTTCATTGTACCTAAAACGCCGGCAAACAAAACGTCGGTCAGCCGTAGCTGGTATGTGGGGGAAACCAATAATCATTCAATTATCTATAACAATGTATCACATTCAATTATCATTTAACAAACAAGTTTACGTTTTAAGTATAACTACGCGATCCATGTGTACCCTATCCCCTGCGTTGTCCCTGCAGTGGACCTGGATACTACCTCCCATGTGGTAGATTCCCATTTTACCCCTCATGACTTCACCTCATAGGTGAATCAATTTCTAGGGCAGAGTCACATGGTACTACCCGTAGGTAGCCCACTCCTTAACTCATGGTATGCTAAGAGTCTCATGGCACTACTCATGTGTAGCCCAGTTTCTAACTCATGATACCCTAGACCTTGCTCTAGGTTATCCTTAGACTTTTCATAGCCACAGGGGTGGACTCGGATCTAACTAGTTAAACATGTATACTCATAGTGATAGCCATAGTCACTTTATAATTGCATGAAATAAATAGACATCCAACAGTTAATTCATGCATTGAGGGAAACATCGATAAAATCTTCGGGAAACTATTCGGTATAGTCATAAGCGTAACCACATACCTGATTTGATGAGTCATGCAGATTATTCAACATTTACTTCATGTATATGCAATCAACCCAATCAACAGATCCAAGCAAGTAATTAAATCATCACACACAATTCCTGAAAAGAATATGTACTCTATTTATTACACACTTTATCAAGAATCTATTTTATTGACTTGGATTCACTTTCTAGGGTTTCTAATCCGCATTAAGTATTCATTAATACTCATTAGGGTTTCTTAGATCAATCTCTCGAACTTTATCCCTTTTTAGGTTAACAAACTCTAAAATACTCTTTTCCATTTATGTAAACCCTAATTGCTCAAACTATTCATTTAATAGTCTCTTATACCCAAAATTGACTTAGGATCATCATATCCCTATTTATTTATGGATTTGAACAATTAAAACATTTAAAACTCATATTCACCTAAATTAGGGTTTTCAAACTCATTAATGCATATTCATGCACGAAACCCTAAATTAAGCCAATTATATAAAAAGATTATCTTTTTGGATCTTATTTTCACTTTTATGAACAATAGGCTTAAATTATCCATTGATCAACATTAAAACCATCTATCATCAAATCTAAGAGTTTTTCATTAATTAAATCATTGAAATGATAGCTTTTATGCACTTTTCATATTGCAAGCATATTTAGGCACATAATCTCTAAATTAACCTAATTACGTGCAAAGATCATCATTTTTTTATCTTAAAGTACCTTTTTGCATTTAACAGGTTAGTATCAACTCTAATGATCCATTAAACCCTATTAATAACTTTAATATTATCAAAGTAGGGTTTCTTTAATCATCATTATGTTAAAGTTGATAAATTACACTACTTTTCAAATTTCAAAAGGAATCAAGCTTCAATTATATTTTTAATGGATTCCTCTCGTTCTGAGGATCAATTTTCATATATTGTGTGTATTTATTCGATCTACGGTTTATAAGTTATGAATTTTGTAAAGTAGCATACCTTTGGCCAATAGAGAGGTGCCACGTAGGCAACCAACTCTCATGCACATCCCTGCGCGCGCCCATCTTTAGATTAGAACCAATTGACGGTTTTGCCCTTCACTTAAGTGGCCGATTCTGTGTTGTTTGGAGGGGCAAAAATGTCAACTACTCCTGGATCGTCTTCCTCCTCGCGACTCCAGCTTGGCCGCCTCCTGTAGCCACCCGCAGCCCTCCTTTTTCTTCTCCCAAGGCGCGAGGGTCGCCGCCCATGGCTGCCCCAGCCTCGAAGCTCCTTGGCGCACGCATGGAGTCCCCAGGTCACCATCGTCGTGGCTGTTCTTGAGGGAGAAACTGGCCGTTTTTGCTGCTGCGGTTTCAGCCGTTCTGCAGATCTAAGATGGCCGTGCATCGAAGACAGAAGCATGGTTTGATCCCTGATCTCTCCGAGTTTGTTGTGGAGGCTTCCTCCCTCCATCAAAACCACCAAACGAGCCTCTGTTGCTTTAGGATCAGATCCCTCCCTTTGATTAGGGTTTTCTTTCTAAGGAAGAGAGGAAGAAGAAAGGGATACATGGAACTCTTTCCAACTCAACTCTGGGCTCTGCCCCTTATGTAGGGGTGAGATACGAAGCCCTAGGTTGGCTTGTCCTCGATTCAAAGAATCCTTTTACAAACATGAAACCAAAACCTTCCATGAGAAGAACCTTCTCTCTCTTCTTAATCTTTTTAACATTCCTTTTTCTTTAAGTATTAGGAATTCGAAATTCCTTTTATTTACTTGCCCTTTTTTTTTTCAAAGGCACGAATTCTCTTTTCCTTTAATAGGAAAATGCTTTCTTTTTATCAATATCACAAATTCATTAATAATTTATCTCATTATCTTTTTATTTTGCAAATATGCTATTTTCTCTTTCCACTTTGCAATTATCTCATTATTTTGGGTTCTTTGGACCTCAATAAAACCCAAGGCACACATTCCCACATTGGGAAACGTTGGTTAGCCTTTATCTTCTTTTAAAAGCCAATTTCTCATACTATATCTATTTCTTATTAAAATACCTCCTTTTTGAGGATTTCCCTTTATTTCTCTTTTATTTTCCTCATTGGTATTCTTTTTATCATTAGGAAGCCTTGTAACACGAAATTTCATAAAGGGTAACTCAATTATATATCCTTTCACTTAATTTTCCACATTTCCTCAATGTTTTCAATTTCTTTCTTCATAAAGAAATATTTAGTTAATCTTTTCTTTTCCTTATTTCTTTTCTTTGCAACTTTAGACTCCTTGGAACCCAAGGAATCCAAGAGGAACGAAATCCTCTTTGGATTTTCCTTCTAGAGGTTTCCATTATTTCATTTCACAAATATCCATTTACTAATTGAATTTCCTTTGTTATTTTCCTTTTTATTGGGCCCAATAGCCAATAAAGCCCACAAATCAAATAACAAGGCTATTTCAAACGAAATCCAATTATTCAAAACAAATCACATCATTATTTGTTCAATTATTCTTAATATGAGAAATTGCATTTCTCATCAATTGAACCCAAAATTTGGGGTTATAACATCCTTCCCCTCTTATAGGAATTTTGTCCTCAAAATTCAAACAAACAAACAATTCAGGATAAGACTTCTCCATGTACATCATTGGCCCCTATGTGGCTTTGCCGTACTCATGGCATTTTCAAAGAACCTTTATCATCACATATTCTTTTCTCTGAGTTCTTTCATCCTGGCATCTATAAACTACACAGGTGACTCAGGCCATTTCAGCCTCCCTTGGGGCTCACTAGGTTCATTGCTCAGCACATGGTCGGGGTACCTCACATAGTGCTCTAAATTGGACACATGGAAAACATATCCCATTACTCTATCCTGATGGGTAGGGTCAAACCTAACCTTCTCCACCCATCCATCTCTAATGGACCCATGTATCGGGGACTCGGCTCTCCTAGATATAACTTAGAAGGGTCGGATTTTCATGTCATATTTTCTCCCACAGTAACTTGTATGTCAGTCTACTTTGCATTTGCTCACGACTCTCATCGTCTCTAGGCTCCTTTCAGCCCTTGTGCAACCAAAGTGACTTCATCTACACGTACTGGGGTCCCTTTTTCTGACCATCATGTGGTCCTTTTCTAACCATCATGTGGTCCTTTCACCAACATTACCTTACTAAAGTGGTGACCGACACAACCTCCCTTACAGAGCTTCATATAAGACCCGATACTGGCTATGGTGGTTATTGTCACATCTTTCATAGGATGAGAACTGTCTCTAGATATCACCCTGAATGAGCACATATGCCCTCATCAGACCCTTTAGTCTGGATCTTACTAACCATAGTTAGGGGTGATAAACTATACTAACATTGAGTTCTTCATGTACCTACTTCCACTTTATGGAAGTGAACTTTTAGGTCAAACTTAAGAACCTCTGATCTTGCTTCATGGTGTAGTTGAACCGTCTCTCACATGGGTAGTTCAACTGCATATGTCCCTTAACAGAACTCTTCCTTATCTAGGTAAGGCGACCTATCATAACCCACATTGTATCTCGACCTTCCTCGATCCAGGGAAGACCTATCACAACATCCATAGTGTTGAGCTCTCATTCCCTCTCAAGGATTCTTTTATCCTCTATATCGATACACTGGGTTACTGGGGTTCGTCCTTTACCTCATGGCTTGCATGGCCATAAACCACATGCAACTTCATCTTAAGCATCCAAAGTGCTATTGTCATTTTCCACGGTGTAAGATGATCTCCAACCATGACTCCCTATATGTCATGATTCTTTCAAGATCAACTCCTCGAAACCCTAAACCACTCTAGTTGGGGTTTCATCACCTTCCCTTCCAAAGAAGTACATCTGAGGTTTTACCATCATCCTTCCATTGCATCAAGAACTAGGCTGGCTAACCAAACAACCCTTAACTTTTCAACGCATCTTGTTTCATCTGAGTGTTATCCAAACACCTCTCTTTTTCAAACTTAGGGTTGGCCAAACAAACTCTTCTAACTTCTAGTCAACCAAGTCTTAAACAGATCATTCATTATGACTTCACATCCTTAGGTAACATTACACTTCCATGTATTTTGCTTATTATGTCACCTTAAACTATATGTTCATCTTCATAAGAGCACTCTATGATTCCATCATCATGGTGATCAAACTCAACCTGGTATAACTTGTAAGCTCTACATCCTCATAAGGTGATCACCTCATTCCTCTTAGTGTTTGCAAGCCATCCATCATTCATTCACTTTACCATGGTAAGATATCTTCTCTATCCACATTTCTCGTGGCAACGCTCCAACTACATCATCTCTTATCCTTGGTGTATGACATGCATAATGTCCTATCTCTCACCCCCATAACAAGAGGAAATAAGCATTTGGCTGCAGTCCAAATACAGAGTTCTTCTTGTTCCAAGAGTAGAGATGGTACATCCCACCTTGCCAGTACACCTTTAAATCTAAGTTGCAACGTGCCACATATGTCTCTTCATCACAACCATTATGATATCAAAACTAGTCTTGAACCTACTGAGGTTTATATCCTTAGTCAAATCCTCTAGGTCCATAGGGTACCGACTCTTCTGGGGTCATCCCTCTTCCCTCATGCATCAAGAGAGTGCCCTACTCATCTGCCCTTTAGGTCCCATGAGTTCATGAAGGTGATCAATCTCCTAACCCATGGCCCTTAGACAATGATAGCTGTTACCTCCCGACCCTATGGTCATGTGCAACTGGGGAATTAGGCAACTCCTACTTTCATAGGTCTTATACCTACCTGACCCTAGGATAGACCTAGGATTATTCATTATAGTACATATTCACTTAGAACCTTACCCAAGTCTTCATCATCTCTCTTTCTGCATTCATGGGCTGACCTTCATCCTTTCATTGAGATCATGGCAACATGCCCACCTTGGTCAAGTCCTATACCGGATACCTCCATGGTAACACATCTGCATGCACTTAGAGATGGATATCTATGGGCCTACGGGTTCATACTCATACCATGTACTTTTCTCTTAACTTCTCAAGATCCTACGAGACCTCTTTAGGTTACCTTGAACCAACAAAACTGATATACACCCTTCCAAAGGGGTTCCTCTCCCAGGATGGGAGGAAAACTATCTCTAAGGTCACAAAAGCTCTTAGGTCTAGGGTTTACATCCACCCGAGCCTACTTAACCCTAGAAAACCATTAAGGCCCAAGCAGATCACTTATTGAACCATACTAGGTCATACTTGTCCTCTTTCCTCAATGATGGATCAAAGTCATACCTTCCTTTATCATCAACCTAGCTATGAGGGGTTCATTACACATACTTTAAACTTAAGGGACTTCCCTTTTCCATTATTTATGAGGCGTACCATGCTCGAAACTATAGAAACTTAATTCTCATCATGAGCATTAGGTATACCACTTCCCCTCTTAGGCCTAGGATCCCTAGGTTTACTTTTAGGTGTCCAACCGCACGCTCTATTTCTGAACTATGAATTAAGCTGGCAAAGGCATCTCGTGCACTTCCTATCATCCTTCTTCTCGATCAACACTTAGGGTTGGGTCCTCCTAAAGATAACCAAGATATCATCAACTTTTAGGGATCGATCATGAGGCAACCCCTGTCATCCATTGTTTAGGGTTTTAGGCTTCCAACCTTCTTGCGGGGTTCCTGCTCTCTCTAGATCTAACCCTACATCCAACCTCACCATTAGAGGTCCTCTCTCATGAAGTTTCAACTTCAAAGGCATGCTCTACATAGGTGAAGCCTAGGTTCGAACTTATGGTTGCTCGAGATCATCCATAACCCTTTATGCTCCATCATGATTCCTTATCCAGGGTTTCATCCTACTGTCAGCACTATGACGCGTCCTAGGTGCCAACTATACCTTACTTGCACAAGCCCATAGAGTTTCTAGGGTCCTTTACTAACCTCATCATCTAAGGAGTTATCCTTTACCCTGACATGCACGATCCTTCCCAGGGTAGGGTTGCCAAAGGTGTTAGGTCATCCATGGATAATATGGCATCCCAAAGGCATGTCCCTTCAAACACCTGGTCTAACTCATCTCTTATCTAACCATCACTTAGGGTTAGGGTTAGCATCATCCTCATAGGATGTGCCAGGTCTCAACTAGCAATGGAGATCTCTATCTCCAAGATAGACTTATTCTCCTGACAAGAAGGTCTAGCCTCAGGTCTCTCCTGAGGACATGACATCTTATGTCATATGACCTAAGCGTGTAATTATTATTTATTTCACGCTTAATATATTAAGCTTATGTCGGTGACATCTTATTTACATGCCTTTCATTAATTTAGTGGAGGATTCTTTAAACCTTATTAATCTTACCCATACCTCAAGAGGGTGAGGAGAAGAAAGAAGACCTTAATCCTTTAGGTCCTTATCAGAATTTTGTGATGAGAATGGATGAATAAGATGAGAAGTCCTAAAGGTATCTTATTTCGATTCATACCCTAAGACTTTGGCCAGGCGGTCACACGGGTCCGGGAGTCCTCGTATTCCGACTAGCGGTGCGGAGGAAAATCTTGCCAGCCCTTGGTCGTGATCCCTTTCTAGACACCTCCGTCTTTCGGATACTCCTCTAATAACTCCCTTGGGTTCTATGGAGTTTGTAAAATTTAATAATTATTAATGGTTAAACGAGGAACCTACGCTCTGATACCAAATGTTACGACCCCACCTCCCGATAACCCCAAATTAAGGAAAACTGAGAGGTTGAGTCGTACCCATTAATCCCGGATCAAAGGTTCGACATATAACCATAAACAATTATTAAATTCTAACAGACTATACTGAAAATGGTGATAAAAAAAATTTCTTTTCATACCTTTTGAAAACTTGGATCTATATTCTTCTATCCACGCCGATACTAATCTATCTAATCCTCCTTTGCACTTTAATTCTCATTTAGTATCACATGTGCCACTTTACTGTTTTTTCTTTTCATTGTACCTAAAACGCCGGCAAACAAAACGTCGGTCAGCCGTAGCTGGTATGTGGGGGAAACCAATAATCATTCAATTATCTATAACAATGTATCACATTCAATTATCATTTAACAAACAAGTTTACGTTTTAAGTATAACTACGCGATCCATGTGTACCCTATCCCCTGCACTGTCCCTGCAGTGGACCTGGATACTACCTCCCATGTGGTAGATTCCCATTTTACCCCTCATGACTTCACCTCATAGGTGAATCAATTTCTAGGGCAGAGTCACATGGTACTACCCGTAGGTAGCCCACTCCTTAACTCATGGTATGCTAAGAGTCTCATGGCACTACTCATGTGTAGCCCAGTTTCTAACTCATGATACCCTAGACCTTGCTCTAGGTTATCCTTAGACTTTTCATAGCCACAGGGGTGGACTCGGATCTAACTAGTTAAACATGTATACTCATAGTGATAGCCATAGTCACTTTATAATTGCATGAAATAAATAGACATCCAACAGTTAATTCATGCATTGAGGGAAACATCGATAAAATCTTCGGGAAACTATTCGGTATAGTCATAAGCGTAACCACATACCTGATTTGATGAGTCATGCAGATTATTCAACATTTACTTCATGTATATGCAATCAACCCAATCAACAGATCCAAGCAAGTAATTAAATCATCACACACAATTCCTGAAAAGAATATGTACTCTATTTATTACACACTTTATCAAGAATCTATTTTATTGACTTGGATTCACTTTCTAGGGTTTCTAATCCGCATTAAGTATTCATTAATACTCATTAGGGTTTCTTAGATCAATCTCTCGAACTTTATCCCTTTTTAGGTTAACAAACTCTAAAATACTCTTTTCCATTTATGTAAACCCTAATTGCTCAAACTATTCATTTAATAGTCTCTTATACCCAAAATTGACTTAGGATCATCATATCCCTATTTATTTATGGATTTGAACAATTAAAACATTTAAAACTCATATTCACCTAAATTAGGGTTTTCAAACTCATTAATGCATATTCATGCACGAAACCCTAAATTAAGCCAATTATATAAAAATATTATCTTTTTGGATCTTATTTTCACTTTTATGAACAATAGGCTTAAATTATCCATTGATCAACATTAAAACCATCTATCATCAAATCTAAGAGTTTTTCATTAATTAAATCATTGAAATGATAGCTTTTATGCACTTTTCATATTGCAAGCATATTTAGGCACATAATCTCTAAATTAACCTAATTACGTGCAAAGATCATCATTTTTTTATCTTAAAGTACCTTTTTGCATTTAACAGGTTAGTATCAACTATAATGATCCATTAAACCCTATTAATAACTTTAATATTATCAAAGTAGGGTTTCTTTAATCATCATTATGTTAAAGTTGATAAATTACACTACTTTTCAAATTTCAAAAGGAATCAAGCTTCAATTATATTTTTAATGGATTCCTCTCGTTCTGAGGATCAATTTTCATATATTGTGTGTATTTATTCGATCTACGGTTTATAAGTTATGAATTTTGTAAAGTAGCATACCTTTGGCCAATAGAGAGGTGCCACGTAGGCAACCAACTCTCATGCACATCCCTGCGCGCGCCCATCTTTAGATTAGAACCAATTGACGGTTCTGCCCTTCACTTAAGTGGCCGATTCTGTGTTGTTTGGAGGGGCAAAAACGTCAACTACTCCTGGATCGTCTTCCTCCTCGCGACTCCAGCTTGGCCGCCTCCTGTAGCCACCCGCAGCCCTCCTTTTTCTTCTCCCAAGGCGCGAGGGTCGCCGCCCATGGCTGCCCCAGCCTCGAAGCTCCTTGGCGCACGCATGGAGTCCCCAGGTCACCATCGTCGTGGCTGTTCTTGAGGGAGAAACTGGCCGTTTTTGCTGCTGCGGTTTCAGCCGTTCTGCAGATCTAAGATGGCCGTGCATCGAAGACAGAAGCATGGTTTGATCCCTGATCTCTCCGAGTTTGTTGTGGAGGCTTCCTCCCTCCATCAAAACCACCAAACGAGCCTCTGTTGCTTTAGGATCAGATCCCTCCCTTTGATTAGGGTTTTCTTTCTAAGGAAGAGAGGAAGAAGAAAGGGATACATGGAACTCTTTCCAACTCAACTCTGGGCTCTGCCCCTTATGTAGGGGTGAGATACGAAGCCCTAGGTTGGCTTGTCCTCGATTCAAAGAATCCTTTTACAAACATGAAACCAAAACCTTCCATGAGAAGAACCTTCTCTCTCTTCTTAATCTTTTTAACATTCCTTTTTCTTTAAGTATTAGGAATTCGAAATTCCTTTTATTTACTTGCCCTTTTTTTTTCAAAGGCACGAATTCTCTTTTCCTTTAATAGGAAAATGCTTTCTTTTTATCAATATCACAAATTCATTAATAATTTATCTCATTATCTTTTTATTTTGCAAATATGCTATTTTCTCTTTCCACTTTGCAATTATCTCATTATTTTGGGTTCTTTGGACCTCAATAAAACCCAAGGCACACATTCCCACATTGGGAAACGTTGGTTAGCCTTTATCTTCTTTTAAAAGCCAATTTCTCATACTATATCTATTTCTTATTAAAATACCTCCTTTTTGAGGATTTCCCTTTATTTCTCTTTTATTTTCCTCATTGGTATTCTTTTTATCATTAGGAAGCCTTGTAACACGAAATTTCATAAAGGGTAACTCAATTATATATCCTTTCACTTAATTTTCCACATTTCCTCAATGTTTTCAATTTCTTTCTTCATAAAGAAATATTTAGTTAATCTTTTCTTTTCCTTATTTCTTTTCTTTGCAACTTTAGACTCCTTGGAACCCAAGGAATCCAAGAGGAACGAAATCCTCTTTGGATTTTCCTTCTAGAGGTTTCCATTATTTCATTTCACAAATATCCATTTACTAATTGAATTTCCTTTGTTATTTTCCTTTTTATTGGGCCCAATAGCCAATAAAGCCCACAAATCAAATAACAAGGCTATTTCAAACGAAATCCAATTATTCAAAACAAATCACATCATTATTTGTTCAATTATTCTTAATATGAGAAATTGCATTTCTCATCAATTGAACCCAAAATTTGGGGTTATAACACTTAAAATATGCCTTATTAAGAGGTAATTTGCATATGAAGAAAAGTCCCTCATACTTTTGAGTTTGAGTCCCAAAGTTGGCACACAATAAGTTTAAGCCATTATGGAGTTTCTCGTAAAGTGTGGAATTAAAATGATAAAAGAAGAAAAGGATATGTGGCATTTAATTAAAAGTTTACATATAAATCCTTGAGAATCAAAATAGGAAAATGGGAATTTCGTGCCCAAGATTAATGTTCTAGATAATTTTTTATAAAAGAGAATCCCAATATAAGATGGTGGGAGAAAATCCAGGTGGTTCCAAGATACCTTGCGGCTTAAGTAACTTATTTGATAAATATTTAGTTTTATTTTGGAAATCAAGTATCATAAAGATATGGGAGTAATTTGAGTTAATTTTTAGTCTCCTGCTTGTATGGGAGGTGTGTTGGGAGAAGGTTGAGTGGCTAGACTATAAAGGGGGGGTAGATGGGTTGCGTTGCACAGCGTGCAGTATGATCCTAGATCCACTGCAAACTTGCACCCTAGCTAAGATCTTGATGCCCTCCTCCTTCTTCAGCTATTCCCCGATGACATAGAGGTCTGGTCTGATGACTGAGGTCACCTGAGGATGTAGAGAGGGGGTGCGCAATCGTGGGACGGACCCTGTTCGACTATCCATGCTCCGGTATTTACGCTGGAGCCTTGCCTAGGTCTTTGACCTTGCTTCAGCCGATGAGACGACGGAGACCATCTCACCCTACCTCTGGCCAGAGAACCCCACCATCGAGGTCGGGTTGGGTCCAGGAGGGTCTGCGGAAGTGCAACAACCCTCCCCGTGCTGCTTCGCATCGTCGGTGCCTGAAGGACGGAGGCCGCGCGCGACGGACGTTGCTACAGTAGGAGCACGTCACGAGGAAGAAGAAAGGTAATAGAGTGAAATGACTCTTGTACCCATGATCACATGTACATGACCCAATGGCGGCTGAGACTTTTCCTCCTTTTTCTACACTGAGTTCTGGTAAAGATTTAATGCAGACATGTCAGTTTCTAATTGGTCAATTGAGGGATAAACTTACAAAAATCATAGAAATTAATCGGAAGCTCTGATGAGAAAAGTTTATACATGAAAGTTGCTTAGAAAAATATGAGGAACACAATAAAAATAGTTAGAGAACTTTATTTAGTTCTTATTTGCAAAAGTATGTTAGGTTAATGAAAAGTTCTTTGAAATTATGTTAGAAACCCTAATTGAAATTTATGGTTAAGTTCATGATGCTAAATTGGTAAAATTAGGAAATAGTAACCTATTGAAATGTTAATGATGAACATGAACCTGATCTAGATGAATTATTGCATGGTTTAGGGTTTTACACCAATTATGAATAATAAAGCATTTAAAAACCCTAATTTAGGGTAAAAGAGGAAAATATCATATTTAATTCGAAATATGTGAAAATGTATTGTTAAATGATGATCCTAAGCCTATTAGATGAGATAGGATATGATCCTTAGGGTTTGTGAGTTATTTTGCTTAATTAGGGTTTGTAGTAATAAAAGGGAAAGAAAAACCCTAACTGCAAAGTAAACCCTAAAAGTGGACTAGAAACCCTAGGAAGCGAGCTAAGTTTTATAGACCTTAATGGCCAGATCAATGATAGGAAAATTGGATGCATATTTTAGGATCATCTTGTGTGCTTGCTTGTTACTGGATTACTTGCTTAGTTGGATTAATTCTGCACTAAAGTCTGCCTGACAGGTATGTGGTTACGCTTATGGTTAATCGCTTTAGTTTCACGGTGATTCCCGGATGTTTTATCGGTTGCCTGAAAATAACTGCTTGGATGACTTTTATTTCATGCAACTATAGAGTGACTATAATTTTCACAATTATAATAGAAGAGTGTATTCTCACACCTACATACCACCCTGATGGATGATGCCAAGAGGTCAAGCCCCGGAGGGAAGACCCATGGGCATCATGAGTGGTGACCCCAGACACCAAGCTCGGGATTGAGAATGTGGTCTTTATTGAATGACTAATGGGCACCATGAGAGGAGATCATAGATTGTTAGCCATATTTGTGAAATTTTGGTTGTCCCCACATACCGGCATATTTCGATATGCTGACCGACATTTTGTTTGTCGACATTTTAGGTGCAAGATTAAAAAGGACAAACAGTAAAGTGACATATGTGGAATTGAATAAGAATTAAAGTACAAAGGAGGATTAGTTAGAATAGACTCCAAATGTGGATAGAAATAGATATCCAAGTTTTTAAAAAAGGTATGCAAAGTTTTATTTTTATATCAGTTTTCAGTTTAGTCTGGTAGAATTTGATAATTATTATTGATTATTTGTCGAACCTTTGATCTTGTTAATTGAGATAATGGCTCTGACCACTTAGTCTCCCTTAATTGGGGGTTACTGGGAGGCGGGGTCGTTACAGCAACACTGCTGGTCTATGGTTTCTTCTCGTTCTTTTCAGGGGCTTATTCGTGGGTTTCTGTCATCTGTGGCCATATGGTGCATTTGAAAAGACAGGCGTTCTCATATATGACAACAAGAAAGTTAACCCCAATACATTATCGTCTCGGATTACACACTTATTGGTTGTGGTAGCTAAGATTTTGTTGTAGACTCAATTGGGGGAGACCCACAGTTGGTAGCAGTTTGGAGTGCCGAGGGTTTGCATTTACCCAAGGTCCATACGTTTTTCCAGGTACATGTGTGATGGAGGAGGCCGAATGCTCAATCCCTTCTGTTGAGCATCGCCTGTACTAAGTGGAAAAATAGGAGGCAAAGGTCTTGCTCACTAGCTGTAGGAGGGGCATCGTCTGGGGCTTTGCTTCGCTGGGAGAAGTCGTCAACAAGGTGGAGGGGGTTATCTCGAAGGGTTCTCTTCTATGATTTGAATTTATGCACTTCCTTCAATTACATACCAAGTGTCATTGAAACATATGGCAGAGCTGTTGTGGCTTTAGTCTTGGGATACGACAGCCGTTGGGGGATTAAGAGGCTGATTGAACAGGTTAGAGATCAGGTAATATAACTTTAGATACGGGTGGAGCATGTTCCAGGCTAGATTAACCAAGTTGGCTAGATTAACCAAGTTGCCAAAGCATTCGCGAATTATGGAGGCGATCTTCAGGAGCCATACGTTTTTGTTGATGTGAGGCTGATGCCGCCTCCTGTTAGAGGGCCTTATTTTTTTGATATTAACGGTGGGGAGTATATCATACATGAAAAACACTTAGTTTTCTTGTACTCGCGTGAGGGAGGAGGGGTGATTAATACTTCTCCTTCTTTAATAATAATAAAAAGATGTATAGGGTGTGATTTTATATAACTAAACATATTCAAAGTTATTCAACTTTAGATATGCTTGCAGAATGACGTCGGACTACTAGCGACGGACCCAAAAAATGATTTCCGTTACTGTCAGGGAGATGTTGTCCCCGCATTGTAGCACATCAGGTTCTAGTTAGGCACTTAGTCTGCGAGATAGAATTGTATGCTCACTTTTTTCTTTCTACCCATTATCCCCCTGCAAATGTCACTGGATGCCGTGTTTCTATGGAGGGAAAACAAATGTTTCCTTGGCTACGGATTAGTCAATGCTTCTCGTTCGGAATAATGCTGAAATAGGTGTTCAGGAACGTGTGGTAAAGAGTGCTTGTATTGCTTTCAATCAAAAGACATTTCTCCTGCAGTGTTATATTCTAAGGACATCTTTAAGCACACACTATGAATGAATATTAATGTGATAATAAAGAATATATACTTCATTTAGAATGTATACCTCACAAATCGCACTTACATCCACCATTTTTCTTATTTACTTACTGCTGTCATGCTGCGACTATGGATGAGGAGCATAAGTGCATAACATACGAAAAGGTGCTTTCCAGCAAAAAACTAATTGTGAACTGTTTACTCGTGTGTTCGGTGTTCCCCTTGTAATTGGTAATAACGGATTAACACTCTTTACTAGCTACTATATTCGGGTAGCGATATTCGGGTAGCGGTGACCATCATTTGGTTATTACGTTTGGTTAATTTGACCAATTTCGTTAATCTCTTTCTACTAATTAGTTAAATATTTAATGAGACGATTAAAAATATTTTTTGTTTGGATAAATGAATTAAGTGATTAGTTATATATTATCTATAAATTTTTTTACTACATGTATAGATATCAGTCATACTTTAATTTCAATAGAACATATCCGTTTATATCCTAATCCACTTTTAGTAAAACTTTGTAATCTTTATATTGATATTCAATACTATTAGGCTACCATAATTGTTGATGGTTTAGTAAAAACTTTCAACAAATGGTGAAATACAACTATTATTTGGTTAAGAAAATTAACCAACCGAATAAATCATTAATCGATTAAGCATTAATTGATTTATCTAATCCTTTCTTAGTTAGGTTAATAGTTAATATTTGAAAAAAATAAATTAACCACTAAATTAGTTGTTATCTATAAAATTAGCGGAATGATCATCCCTATATTGAATTTACCTATCAACAAAACTTAAAGCATGTTGCTAAATTTGTGTAACTCAATATGCAAAATGCATCATATAATAATTCATAATTTACAACTCATATGCCAAATATCAAAAAATCAATTAAAGAAAAATACAATGAAATCATGTACTGTTCAAAAATACAAATATTGAAGTTACAAATATCGAAGTCTTGTGTAGGATTCAATTGCATTGATGTACTACGATTCACTGGGAACAACTAATTGGGTTCAATGCGTGGGGGAATATATTAATCTCATAATGTAGATTGTAGATAGATTTTGATGGACATAAGGGCTCAATAGGGGGTGAATTGACCTATTCAAAACTTCAAAGAAATTGTTAGACTTTTAAATTATATTTCAATTTAAATGAAACAAGTTTAGAGGTGACATAGAACAAATTAGAAGAAAAAAAAACAAAAGTTTTAGAATGGGCATGGCTCAATGGTTATCGCTCCACAACCTAGAGAAGCCAACCTCTAAGATCTACAACCCTTGAGAATCCCTTTGTATTCCCCCACAAGAGCATGACCAGGAAGGTCTTTCTTTTCATATCTATAATATCTAACTTCTTTCACAAGGACAAGGAACCAACAACATAAACAAAGGTCTTACCAACCCTTACCAAGGACATCTACCCTAGAGCCTTCCTTCTCCATGAGCCTCAAATACAATTGGATGCATTCCCTTGTTGTGGGTTGTGTGTCCTCCAACTTCTCTTCACCATGAGTCCATTGGTTTCAAATGGGTGCCTTCTTTTGCTATGGCCCGCCTACCGTTCAAACTCTCTTACCCAAAAGAGAGAAGAAATCTTAAAGGGTGAAAGTGATTGAGAGACGAAGAAAGAGAGCCTCACATCCGATATAGTAGGGCTTCCTCTCTAACAATATATCATACTTGTTCTAAGGATATATTCAAGTTTAAGCTAAACAGGAGTTTTGAGTGCCCTTTTGGCATGATACACTATATCAAATCATGCATGGACAAACAAAAACTCACAAGTGTCTCATTTTTTTGTAATATAACATGCCAACTAGCCAGTAGTAATGATAGGAATACATACTCATACTTTTATATGGGTGGTAGATATTCAATGAATCAATTTTACTTTTTCACCATCTCCAATAGGTAAATGAGCACTCATAAAAAGCTGCAACTACAAAATAAGTGTATTTCCTTTGAAAAAACTCAATTGAAGGTGTATTGATGGGGTACTTTAGCACATTACTAAAAATTTGACATATTGTGTTAGTTGTTTTTTCAAGATAAATTGATGGTGTTATCTTTAGCATTTGTTCTATACATACAACCGTCGTGGTATGACCACCTGAGAAAACACAGGTTGTACTTTATTTTTATCATAAAGCAACTAACTCTATATATTGCCCGCGAAATAAAATTTCGTACAAAATTTTTACGAGCATTTCATTTGACTCCAAAAACCCTAGGTCTTCAGTTCCTTTAGAAATAGCCAAGGAGATAAAGAGATGCACACGCCATGTATTCTGTAGAAACCAATTGACATTTCTCACCCATTTACAGAGACTGGTGAGAAAAGTATTTGTGTCATGTGTCCCGTAAAAATTTGTCCACCCCCAATTTGTGTTTCTCGTTGTTTGTCTTGACCCTTACTGACGAAGTAGGTTTTGTTGGGTTGCATATTTGGTATGGAGTTAGGCATCTATTTATTGTGTACAACTGACAAAAAAGTTTTTTTAATATGTTGGCGGTTTGTTTCACCGAACTGACGAGATAGGGTAAATATAGTCAGTTTCTATAAATTACCAGCATGATAGGTATTATTTAAACCCCACGAGAAACTATTTTCTCCTCTTTCCCCTACTCGTGTTTCTCTAGATATCAAGCCCGAGCAAATTTTTAGCAAAATCTCCCTCTTTTGCCTCCACTACTGTTGCTATCTGGCACGTCCACCATCACCGTTGTTGCTTCACCGATGATTGTTGATGCTTCCACTGCTAGCTTCTCTCAGTCGCCACTGTTGCTGCTCCAAGCCAAGGAATGTTTTGTTTCTCTCTCCTCCAGTTTGATGAAGTGGGCCTTTCTCTATCTTTTTTTTTTGCATGTGCAAGCATGAACTTAATCAAACTATAAAAGTGCAAAATTGCGAATGTCTCACTAAATCAGTTATAGTTTGTTGATTGTATCTACTACTTGGATAATTGTAGTAATTATAAAGCTAATTATATGTATTTTTCCTAGATTTAATTTTTATTGTGATGAATTGTATGATTGTGGTGAAAATGCATGTAAGTAACTATGTATCTAATTATAATTGAAATTTATTTGTAAAACATAATATGTCATTGTCCTAGATTTAATTAAATTGTGATGAACTTATAATCCTAAAATAATTTCTAACTATATATTTAATTGCATAATGATGAACTGTAATGAGATTGTGATTAATTGTAATCCCTAAAATTCATATATGATATATCTGATTAGAAGATTGTAAACCCCACTTTCTAAACTGTGTCATTGGTCTAGCAACCTGTCTGAGATTTACTCAATAGGAGTGAACCTTGGATCATCCCCTATTTGGGATTTTTCTTGAGTACTTCATCTCACTTAGGATGTAAGTGTATAATGGGTGTTCAATTTCAATAAATTCTGACATAATTTCCCCTTCTATTATATGGGTGCATATGTAGGTCGGTATTTTCCCATCTACATCGGTGTACTTAGATACCTATGGAGAAATAGTACCAAAGTTTATTGAAATTGAACACACATTATACACTTACTAGTGAGATGAAGTGGTCAAGAATGGGATATGTGGTAAACATTCATGAATATGAATGCTACTAGATGATTTGGGCTCAATTCAAACATTAATTTTCTAAAATTAACTTACTAGCTAGAACCTTATGAACTACTTGTCTCCCATCTGATCATAGACATGGATCAATCATGGATGTCTAAATCAAACTGCTGCACTTTGGAGTTTATTAATGGCCTCAATGAGTTTGTAAGATCACTGGAAGAACATAGAAAACAACTTGGAGATATGTTCTATTTTCCCTATTGGAATTGTTGTAACAACTTGAAAGTTGACACTATTGAAACAATCAAAGATCATGTCATGTGTAATGGAATTGTATAGGGATATACAAAATGATACATGCAAGGAGAGATTCCTGGTATGAGATCAACAAATGTCAGTAGTGGTAGTTGACTCAAAGAACAAATAACTAATGATGTTGATGAGAATGAACAAATTCCAACAGACATGGTTGATGTGATGCTAGATATATGCGGGGTAAATGTTACAGACCCCACCTCCCTTATTTAGAGACATTGTGCATGATGTTGAGAAATTGTTATACTAAGTTTATACAAATTTTAAGAAGTTGAGTGTTGTGTTGAGATTGTATACTTTGAAGGCTAACAATAGATGGATATACAAAAGCTTTAGTCCTATGTTGTCTTTGTTGAAAGAAATTCTCCCTGAAGCCAACGAGGTTCGAATCTCAAGATACAAAATGAAAAAGATGTGCCCAATGGAAATAGAGTCTAAGAAGATACATGCATGCCTAAATGACTATGTGCTATTTCAAAAGGCCTATATCAATATGAAAGATTGTCTAAAATGTGAGGCATCTAGGTACAATAGGACAACATCGAATAATTTATCTTCCTATAATACCATGGTTTCAACACTTGTTTTCTAATACTAAAGATGCCAAAAATTTATCTTTGCATGGAGAGGTAAATAAAAAGAACAATAGTATGCTACAACATGCATATGATTCCCCATAATGGAAGAAGATTAATTTATTATATCCTAAATTTGGTGAAGAAGCCAGGGATTTAAGAGTTGGACTTTGTACTGACATAGTGAATCCATATGGAATATTAAGTAGAAACCATGCCACTTGGGCTGTCATGATTGTTGTATACAATCTTCCTCCATTGTTGTGTATGAAGAGAAAATATGTCATGTTGTTGCTGATATCAGGCCCCAAACAACCTAACAATGATATCAATGTTTACCATGAACCTATGATTGATGACCTAAAGAAACATTGAGGAGAAGGTGTGATGACATATAATGATTTGTGCAAAAATATGTTTAATTTATGTACTATGTTGTTTTATTATTAATGACTTGCATGCTTATGAGAACTTGTCTAGTTACAAATTCAAAGGAACCAAGGCATGCTCTATATGTAAGGAAAATACAGATTCTATTAGGGTAAAACATGGTGGTAAGATTGTATATGTTAGTCATTGAAGGTTTCTACCTAAGGCACATCCTTACTGAAAGTTTCTCAAAACATTCAATGGATCAATTGAGGAACGGAGTGCCCCTAAACCTATGTTAGGGGAGGATATTTATTCAAGAGTAAGAAGCATTGTATATCATTTTGGTAAGAGACCATGTACTACCCCTATAGGTGAAAATTCTTAATTCAAAAAGAGGTCAATATTCCACGGATCTACCTTATTAGTATTCTTTTATAGTTCGACATTGCAACAATGTCATGCATGCTGAGAAAAATGTTTGTGATAGCATTGTTTGTACTCTATTCAATATACCTAGTAATAAGAAAGATGACATCAAATTTAGAATGGACCTACATGAAATGGGTATAAGGAAATAATTAACAAAAGATGTTACCAAAGGTCACCGCACATATCTACCTCCTACTTGTTACACCTTGTCTACAAAGGAGAAGATAACTTTTTGTGAGTGCTTGTGTAATGAAAAGGTACAACAAGGATACTCAATCAATATCCATAGATTGGTATCAATGAAAGATCTAAAGTTGATATGTCTTAAATCTCATGATTGACACACTCTAATGCAACATATATTGCTTGTAGATATTCGATCTATTATTCCCAAACACGTAAGGTCTGCAATCACTAGGATTTTCTTATTCTTCAACACTCTATGCAACACAATACTTGATTCTGAGATTCTGGATAAGTTGCAAAGGGAGTGGTCATTACCCTGTGTCAACTTGAGCAATATTTTCCCCATTCATTCTTATATATCATGGTACATCTAGTTGTCCATTTGACTAGGGAAGTGAAAATGTTGGATCTAGTTTTCTTATATTGGATGTATCCTTTTGAGCGGTACATGAGTATTTTAAAGGTAATTTTTAGATCTGTTGTCTCCCTAAAGGACATATCATTGAGGGCTATATTTCTAGGAAGATTATGGACTTTTGTAATAACTTATTTAGTTGCAATGAAAATCCTTGTAATACTGTGAATGTTGATGTTTATTCCAACAAAGGTACTTTAGGAGAACAATAGATAAATATCAATCATGAGCAGTGGGAACAAGCACACTTGTATGTATTACATAAGTTTGATGATGCGGGCATTTTGATTACCGGACACGCCAACAAGCTCAAGACAAGTTATCCTCGAGCTATTTCAATGTGGCTTGCTAGAGAGCATAATTTGACATTTATTAGGTAGTTTGAAGAGAAAGTATTCAATCAACTATCTCAAACATGAAATAATTCTATAGAAACTATCAAATGTTGCATCCCAGCAAAACCTCAAACATGCCAAGAAAAGGAAATTGGACCACGCGTACGTGCAGACATTGATAGAAGTAGGCTTGGATTAATATAAGACTTCTTAGGCAATGCAAGTTTCTCCAACAGTCATTGAACTTCTTCATCACTCACCCCTAAAGTGCATTGGGAGTAGTCCTTCGGACCCACATGGAACAGTTGAGATAAGATCTGATTCAAGTCAATATATATACATTGTGAAAAAATAATCCCTCAAGCAAATATTTATGTTTGTCTGATTAAATTTTGTGTTTTAGAAAATTGTAAGTGGTTGAAAAATGTCATCTTGCCACCAATGTTCCATCACACAACGTCAGGGCTGGTGTCATGGCTTCTATCACTGATGTAGTTCATGGTATTCTCCTTCCCGCTGATCACATTCCTGTGAGAGTCATACATGTCTTTCCAGGGATGAGTGACATACCTCTCCCATACGAGCACCCAGATGCCAACATAGTCAGAGAGGTAGAAGGCGACATTATTGGGTGGTTGAAACTACTCGTTATATTACTCCAGGCATGGCAAATGTATATTTAAACTTTTATAAATTATCAAAAGCTAATATGAGAATACATGCATGTAGACTACAACGACTAAAAAGCTCTCTAGGGTTCCAAAGCCTCCTTCCCCCCTATTTTATTCCATAGGAGTTGTTCGACTCCTTAGGTCATAACTGTAAGATGGTGACATGATGTTTAGACAATCTAGACCAAACAATACCATGGTGGTCATCCTTGGGGAGGAGATCATAGGTATAGAATGTGAAACTATTATAGTATTTACATATGCTTCTGAGCTATTTCAATATGAATTGTTGAACATGTTAGTGATATAACTTTAGAAATGGTGAGTGTGAATACCCTGTCATATGTGAAAAAAAATTAATCGTTTCATATATATTAATTGAGTATTGCATATATCTATTTCAGTCATTTATATTACATGTCTCCTGACTTTAGAATACCAAATGTGGGATTTCTAATTCCATCATTGATTAGCAATATACTTAGAGATCTGAGTGACGTCAAAGATTGTGTGACTACTGTGATACCATTTTTTTGGTGCTTCCAAGAAAGTGATCTTAGCTCCCTTCAACATTATGTAAATTTTTAGCTTGTTGTTTATATCATTTTTTGTATGATTCATTTTTATTTTATTTGCCTTCTATTCACTTAGAAATAAGCACTGGAAGTTTCTAGTGATTTTTCCTGAGACTTAAACTATGAATTCCCTTGATCCTTCGGGTGAGACACCAAATGAGAGACACCTATTGAAATTGGTGATTCATGTGTAAGTATAGTTTTTTGGTGCCCAACATATTTTTTGATGTGTGCATCATATGATAGTCTAATAATGCAACATATATGTTAATTGAACTTATAGGTGTGTGAAAGTATTCTGTTGCGACGAAGGGAAAGTATACGAGAAAAATAAATCAATAACTTGGAGGAGTGTTGATGTATATAGTCTTCTAATTCCAATTGTATAATATATGACCAACTCTTCTTAGTTACATTTACTAGCATAATTGTAAATCTATAGGGCCCTATACAATACAATGATTGGGCATGCACATATTACATGATGATGTACATGTAGATGATTGTCACTCTCGCACAATAGATCAAATGTCTAGAGAATTTAAGTTATTAGTTTTGGATCATATTAATGTAGTAATCTCATTTGATAATACAAACAATCAAATCTAATTAAAAGTATCATTCCCTTTCCAGGTTTTTGAAAATATGAAACCCTATAAATTGAAGTAGTACCATGACCTATGTGAATAGTGGGGAAACTACTTCATCAAAATGTAGACTTCAACAAAAAAATTGATGGTTGATTGATATTTTTTGATAGTTCAAACATTGATGTCATATTTTTATTACTATATATCATTATACATTGTGACTTAAAACATGAGATGACAGTTGATGTTGATATCTATTTGTGAGTGTGAATGGAATGTTTACTGAATATGTGTGTGTGAATTTGAATGCGAAGGCATGAGGAAAAGAATGATGTATATTTGTGAATATATGTATGAAATTGAAGTGTGGTTGAGAAATTAATCATGGATTTGTGTGCATTCGAAGGGAAAAAAGGATAGAATGTGATATGTGTGTTCTTGTAGGTTTTTCAACCTGTTGTTAAGATGCATTGCTTGCAGAGGCCTGTAGTTCTAAACAACTATAGGCAATAGACAGGCGAGCAGCCAAACAGTAGGTTTACAGACCTGCTATATAAAAAACATAGACTTTTCTCGTCATTTACTAATAAATAACCGATTACATATCAATTTTACATCAACTATTTATAATAAACCAACAAGGTATACCTAAAATTTTCACTATTTCAATCACTGATAAAACTAACATCATGATAATCTACTTCAACGATTTATTACGCAACCGATGGAGTAATTTTAAAGGTGTCAGTTGTTCTTCATGAAACTGATGAGTAAAGGTCAAATTAAGCCAGGAATATGTCTCTACTATGTGTTATACCGTCGGTTCCAGTGCAACAAGGAACCATCAATGAAAAGTATTGTTGTCGGTTTCTTGAACCAACAAAGAATTATTGAGTTTTAGCGCTGCCCACTTGGATGCCAGTTTATAACCGACGTTCCACCACCATATCCCCATTTTGTTCTAGTGGCTGGTTAGTCAACAAAGTTTATCCCTTAAAATCTTGACCGACAATATATCTTCATCCTTTGTTTTTTGATAGTTGGACAATTTCCTTGGCAAAACTCGACCAATGATCGGCTCTCATTGGGGTGATTCTACATCCCAATGTGAGTTGAAATTTGTTGCAATCATTATTATAGTCATTATGAGATTAAATACAAGACACAAATAGATGGAAAGTTATTTACAAAAAATATCTAATAATATATATATCAAATCATCAATCAACTTGATCTTTGAGCTTGTCTTGATCTTCACTCCAAGTTAAGATTTGTCTCTTTGGTCATTTGGAATGTGTCTATCATTCTTGAAATCACTAATGTAGAAGCATTAGACATAAAAAAGTGAAATAATTTAGTACCATCTTCATAACATTAAACTAGGCTATTTAGGCTTAAAGTTAACATTCTCCCCTTTTTCTAACATGACAAGTCGGTCTAAGAATGCATTCAAAGATCTTTTATAAGATCACACTTTTGAAGGAATTACAGGTTAACTCAAGTGTTGTTCCTATATTTATGTAATGTTTTCTATCTAATTAGTTTGCATTATAACATAAACTAGGTAGCTTTTGCTTTCAAACATTTATACAAGGAACATATGTCTTCTCCTTTTTTGAGACACCAAAATGTGGGGATGTGGTAGAAGAGAAAAAGAAATGTCATGTACCAAGAATGCATGCAAATTAAAGTAAAAATAGACAAAGAACCAAAATAATAATAACGTGCTAGACGTGGTTCTAGAGAAGAAAGAAGTATGTTCAAACAAAATGAAAAGCATTACAAGTAAGCATAGATGGATATCAATCATGAGAAAGAGTCTATAATGTACCAGAACACAAAATTGTATCCTATTCCTTTTTTAGAGGATAGTAAGCTTGATTCCTTAGATTTGACCAAACAAGGATAAAGTTATGCCTTCATGAATAATTTTAATGCACATAACATGAACAACCTAATAGTAACCCATTTCATATCTTGGCTTGAAAACAAATATAACATATTAAGTGGCATAAATTTCTATAATGAACATTACATATAAAAATACTATCACATTAACATAATACCTTAATTAAGTGTTAACATGTTAGTAAATTCTAAGCACATGACATATGTTACTTTTCCTAACTAATATGCAAATTATATCTAAAACATGTTTAATGACATGTATCGTGTTCTTTGGAATAACAACTAATGTTTCCATATCCATAAATATGAATGATGTACCAATATCTATATAAATATTGAATTAAATGGGCTTCATATGATAAATAAGCAAAATATGGAAATTCGTGCATAATAATATAAGGAAATTCTTTTGGTAACAATGTGAAGACAATGGGACTATAAATAATAAATAATGATGGTAATGATGTAATGTTATAATAATATAATGGTGATGAGCCCAAAACTCTGGTTGTATTGAAATTTAAAAAAAGAATTTTCACAACTCAAATGTAATGATGAAATCTTGTTACTTGGGTCCCAATTACCTGGGGTGCAAAATTTCTCTTCATTTGAACTATCATAACTATCCTAATTTCATTAAGAGAAGAAAATGTAAGATGAAGCCAAAATTATTTAATCAATTATAAAAAAATATATTATATTAAATAAATAGTGTAAAGCAACTTAATGGGTTATACATATGAAATTTAGGTGAAGTCATAATAAATAAAATTGTGGTATAACATAAAAGGGAACAATGTTGTACACATATTGTAATTTATCATTATCAAAAATATTAAAAAGGAGTTACTTTCCAAATATAATATTAGTTATAGAAACATGAATCCAAGTAGTTGCAATAATGTGGTATACACGAGATATTTTAAGAAACTAGAGTGAACTTTACACAATAAATTGTCTCTACTTAATTTTTAAAAGTACAAAACAAATGAAAACAATCATGTTAACATATCATAATGGAAAGAAATATTCTAACTCAATTCTATATTTGTCTGGAATTAAATAAACATTCCTAAATAGACATAATTAGTTTGATAACCCATATAAGAAATAATAATCTTGACTAAATGATTTCCTTATTAAATGTACCTATTACCTCCCAAAGTTGTTAACAAGGAAAAAGAAAAATGGTTTGATAGAAAATGTTTTCACCAGTTTGATTTTAAATTCATGTCTATAATAATTAGTTTTGGAAATATAAATTTATTAGCATTTATCTCCTTTGAAACTAATTAACTTAAAATATATTAGACATATATATGTTTGCCCCAAATTGGAAATTTTGGATATAGCTTAATATTAATTAAACATATGTCTTTTATTAAATTAAAATATATTAGACATGTTTCCCATGACTCTAAACAGAGAAGAGAAACATTTTGAGAAGTTTATTTCATAATGGGATGAATTGTTATATATAAGAGTCTCAAAAATTGAGGGATAGAAAAGGAATTCCATATGTATATCCTACATAATTTTACATTAAATTATTATACATGTTTACCTTGAGTAAATATTTACACAACAAGATATTTCGATGTCCCATAATTGTATATTTAGTAGTCAATATTTATGTGATTATGTTGTTGGGAAAAAAGGAAATGCATTGAAAAAGGTAGACATAAAGAAATGGAAGGAAAATGACATTTTTTCAGTATGTATTCTTTCTTGTTATGTGTTAGAGAATGCTTAACTTTTATGCTTTTACAATATACATCATCACATAATTACCCTAGTAAATAGAAATAGGTAAGTTTCTTGCTACCCAGTTTTATATATGTAGACCCCTACCCATGGCTTAAACACATAGGGTTCACTTGACCAATTGAACATGACTCCAAACCTTCTCCCTTATCCTCCTATTCAATCCTTTAGATGAGCCATCAAGCCTTGTAATCTCATGGTGATCTTTTTTTTACCATTGATGATATAAACCATGGAACCCTGATTGGATCTAAGGTTTGGACCTTGACATGCTGACTGACATGTAGAGATATGCTGCCTCCCATCAATTGTATTGAGCAATCGATCTACTTCTCTTTTTCTTGATGTATGTTTCATCCCTATTACTTATATTGAGAAATCAACTTAATTTTACCCTCTCGTGATGTATGTTTCTTCTCTTATTATCATATTGAACAATCACCCATATTTGTCATTCTCCCATTCTCTGTTATTGGTCCTTTGGGGCATGCTATCCTATACCCATTCTCTCTCTTTAGAGAGGTTGACTTATGTGAGAAATTATGTATCAATATGAATCTTGTGATAATAGTATTTTATTGGATATTCTTGTTGTATACTTATGTATATCGTGTTCAATTTATTCCTTGTGACCCCCTAATTTACAAGTTGTGTTACTTTTGTGACCCTGTGAAGTATCTTAATTGTGGAGAATTCTTGAATACTTACTTATGGGTCCTTTGTCCCCACTTTATGTCAGTTGCATGTTCTCTACCCTTTGTTGAGCATGAATATACTTCATCTTGCCTATCCTATTCGTATGTGTCATTGACTAGTCACAACTAGAAATAATGACATTATATTTATTTTGGGAACTGAGGTATTAGTCCTCATGCGATATATTATATTTTGGGCACTGAGATTTTAGTCCTCCTATCAATGCACCAATGTTTTAGTCCTCCTACAAAATATTTATTTGTTTGGGATTGAATTTTTAGTCCCCCTGTCCTTTGATATGGAATATATGGATTCCTATCCTACTTTTTAGTATATTCCGGTCTGCTTATTACTCACTATGTAATTGTTTATGAATTGTGATATTATAATTGTGACATTGTTTTAAGGTAAGAATTCTCTTATTGATGATCACCTTATTGAACCTCATATTCTTTAACTATCTGCTTGGATGGTATTTTTCCTCTTTGATGAGAATCCTAGTTATATTTGATGTTTTTTTCTAATGTTTCTCAATCCCCAATTAATATGCTCATATTGGCTAGCATGTTGATAATTTCCGTATTTGTCTTCTCTTGTGTTTGGCTTCCAAACCCTAGGTAGAGAGCAAGGAGGAGAGTACCAAAGTGGCCCAGGACAATTGCAAGAGTAGTTGAACCTTCTTGGGAGATAGATTCGAGGTGGTTAGATGATCTTCTATTGATCTCATAGTATAGTTTAGTTTTTTAATGTATCACCCTGCATGGAGAAGGATGATTATAATATCAAGCATTCTAATAGTTAGATCTTTTATTTTCCACCGCTAAACATTTGTTCATGTATACCAGTATTTGAGAAATGAAAAATTACACCTACTCCAGCATATGCTTTTTGTATGTTTTCGATTAGATAAGTATATTCCTCAAAATAAGTAGGGATTGGATCTCCTCTTGTCTCCCACTTTCTAAAATATGGTATAGATCCATTAGTAGGTTGTTAATCTTACTATTTCAATATTATCTCCCATAGGATGTTTACCCTAGGAAGATATGGGATGTATAAAAAATTTAGTGTACCTACCCTCTTTACCCCTCTAATATGTGGGAAGTTTTACTATGTGAATCTTCAGTTTTATGATGGGAACCTTACAATTGCTAGGTTAGAATGACAAGGACCTAAAATTCAACCCTAAGTGTATATGACATGTTGGATTCATTTACAACATATAAAGTGTTCGTGATTAAAACATGTATAAGTAACCTGATATGTATAAGAGTTGTTGGATGGTAAAATGTGAATGTTTAGATTTGAGACAAAATCCTTTTAAGGGATGGAGTGTTGTAATGTACCAAAACCTAGGATCTTAACTATTATTTGTTTAGAAGGATATTAAGATTGGTTCCTTAGATTTAACCAAACAAAGATAAAGTTATGCCTTAATGAATATTGTTTATGCACATAACATCAATAACACAATGGTAACCCATTGCATATTTATGTTTAGAAAAAAAATATGACATATTAAGTGGTATTATGTTTTATGATCAGCAACACATATCCAAATTAGGGTTGTAAATGGATCCGAGTATACCAGCAAACCCGAAAATTTAGACCCTTTAAAACTCATCATGGGTCTAATTTTTTGTACCCGTAGACCTACATACCCGTGGATTCATATTTAAGCAGGTCCAACAATGGGTATATCTATACTCATACCCACTGGACCCATATACCTGCATTACTATTTTAATTATCAATAAATACATATACATATTTTTTAAATACAAATGACCCTTTTGTTTCCAATGGCTTATAAGCCTTTCATATGATCTAATGGCCAATATCTAATATCATGAACTAAACCTAATAAAGAAAGACATTTTACGCATAAAACTAACAGTTGTGGGTGAATGCTGCTATGATTTCTGACTCCTTCGTCCTAGAAACCCTCATCTCTACCTCCCATCCCTACTGTTCATGCCCATGTGAATATCACTGCACCCGACAACCTTAGCATTCTACATCTACTCCTAACTAACATAGGTCGCACTGCCTGCCAGTCGATTTCCATGCCTTTGACTCCACACTCCGGCGACTCCAAGGGTAACTGCCTCCAACACCACCAACTCAAGATGCCCCAATCAAACGTTGTCAAGACATCAATTCCTGTTGTCTTCTCAATTCCGACAATGGTGGCTTCCAGACGAACCGATCATGATGGCTTTAGATGCCCCAATCAGTCACGATGGCTGCTGGATCAAGGAGTTCATCTGTTGGTGGCAGTGTCTAGTTATCTGCTCAGTTGCTTGCTGATCTAGAAACTCGCATCTGGTCTGTGACTGCGTAATGGAGTTTCCCTTCCTCCCACAACTCCAATTTCCACATTGGTATATTTCTCTTACCCAACTCAGTCACCACCTCTACATTCCGCTCTCATTTATTTCATTCCTAGGTGTCAAACTGTAAACTCATCCTCCCCCTTTAGATTTATTTTCTTTTTATTCTTCTATAGTTGTTGTTGATAATTCATTATTGTCCTGCTTTGTTACCATGATATCCAGTTTTGCAGTAAACAAAACGTCGGCAACATTCTTGTATGTGTTTCATTAGAATAAAATAATTTCATTTTCTATGTATCATATCAATTACAAATGTTAATGACGCATTTGCAGTATTGATTCTAGATGTAATGTGATAACTAGCAGTTAAATGAGAGTAGAACCTTAGACCCGTAGACCCACACCATACACTTGTATAATATGCGGGTCCAAGTATGGTGTGGGTTTGATTTTTTAATAATGTGGGTCTAGACCCCTACCCATACACGTACCCGTTAAACTAAATAGATATTATTATGGGTATGATCATACCCACACTGTACCCGCACCATTTACACCCCTAATTCAAATATGCTCACATTAACATAATATCTTAATTAAGTGCTAACATAAAAGTAAATTCGTTAAGCATGTCACATATATTTTTTTTGCTAACTAATATGCAAATAATGGCTAAAATATGTCTAATGAGAGGGATAATGTTCTTTGAAATAACAATTATTATTTCCATATCCATAAACATAAAATATGTACCAATATCAAAATATTGAATTAATGGGTTTGATATGAAAAATAAGCAAAATATGGAAATTCATACATACTAAAATAAGAAAAGCCTTTGGTAACACTAAGAAGACAAGGAGACTCTAAATAATAAATAATGATGATCATTATGTAATGTTATAATAATATAATGGTGATGATCCCAAAACTCCTATTGTATTTAAAATCATGAAAAGAATCTTTACAATGAAATATAATGGTAGAAACATGTTCACTAGGTCCCAATTACAATGGGTTCCAAGTTTTGCCTTATTTGAACAATCATTAATATTATAATTTCATTGAGAAAAGAAAATGTAAGATAAGACCAAAATTATTAAATTATATATTATAAATAAATCATTTATTATATTAAACAAATATATCCAACTTGACGAGTTATACATATTGTGAGGAGGTGGGACCCGAGAGAAGATTCAATCCCTACTATAAAAATTTTGAAAGAATAAAACATCCATTCCGAACATGCACAAAGGTATGATGGAATAGGTGTAAAATTTTCAAATTTCAATAATGGTTTTCAAAACAACCAAAGTATAGCAGTGAAATTAAGCAATTGACTATATTCAATTTTCACAAAGATTACAAAAGTACATCATAATATCCCGTAGGGTTTATATGTATGATACAACATAAGGATCTAAGTAGATGGAAGTTCAAACTACTTCAAATCTATCTCCAAGAAACATCTCTAAGAGCTAGTCCATGCTGGAAGCTATGTTCTCCTTGGTCATGTTCAATGCCTCGATCCAAACCTAGGTGGTTGGGAAATCACCCAGCAAGAGGGAGAAAAATAAGATATGTGTCAAATAATGAACAATAACAAAAGATAAGGAATAACATGAGAGTAAAGGCTAAGATTTCATCATAAGATGAAGAGAACAATAGTATGAGGCATAATCAAAATAGATGCTTGCCATAACAAGAAAATAGTAGAATATTTGCATGCATAATTAACATTGACTGCATTAACTAAGTAGGGTTGAGGAACCTACCGAAACTCAACCTATAGGTGAGGGGAGAATTAATACCCTCCCAGTCACCTATACATATTTTTATGGGGGAGAATAATACATTTCCCAGGGTGAATTAATACATGCTCTATGTATGGGTGATTGTTCATAAGTACCACTACTATTGATAAATAGTCCATAAAATCAACATGTTAGAAAAGAAATCATGGCAAGTAAAAGCACATATCAATTAGAACATGTAAGTGGGGTGTAAGACCCAATAAAAAGAATATTGCTACCAATTTTGAGGCAATTTAACAAAAGAATCATGATTATAGGGAATTGCATTCATTAAAGGCTCATTAGGGAAATATAGGGTTTGGTTGCAATTATCCCAACATAGGGTGTAAGGAATGTACATACATAAAGAGGGATTGCACATACATAAAGAGGGATTGCACATAACCCTCTCTTACTGATATCAATTACTAACTTTCACCACTTTACTTGAGTCTAAGTTCTACTTTGCTTATTTTCAATATATTAACATGTATTAGAGTACATAACGCACATTAATATATAGAAACCCTAATTTTAGAACTTTTTTATAAAAAGTTAGATTTAGATTTTGAAAACTTCACCAATAAACTTATTTGGTTCTCCTGATCAATAAAACATATTTTTATGTTAATTTTGGAGTTATGATGATTAAGATGTACTTTTTATGGATTTTATGCTTTAAGTTCATTTTCAAAAAATCACCCCTTGTAAAACCTTAATATCAAAGATTTCTATTAGATAGAGATAAATTTTTGAATTCCAAAACATATTTATTTGTCAAATTTGGATAAGCAGAGTAAAAGATATGAATTTTTTAATTTGAACCAATCAGGAAATGGCAAGCCTGAAATCTTCTAGAGAGAGAGAAAGAGTGAGAGAGAGGGAGAAAACACCATTTGACCTAATATCAGGGTTGGATGTGCATAGATAACCAAAGTAGACCTTCTTAGAAAGGTAAAATAGCAAGAAACCAAAACCCTAGAAGAACATGGTAAATAGAGATGGAGATCATTGATTTTAAACATAGCAGCATGAGTTTTATGCATGTAGTAAGCAATATATGAGAAGGGGGTTATAAAAATCACCTCTAGGAATGTGTATAGGTTCAATAAGTAAGGTTTCCGAGCTAAGATAGGTTGGTTTCTCCAACAAAACTCCTATCTCGAACAAGAAGCACCTACTCCACTTTAGAGGTGAAAAACCCTAGGAAAAGAACATGGAGATGAGGTGTTTAAGGGCTCTAGGTGGGGTTTCACCATGGAAGGACATGGTTCTGACCTAGAAGAAGGTGGGAGGAAGACTAACATCATGAAAACATGGAAGGAAATAAGGAAACTTCTAGTTTTGGCTGAAATCACCAAGAAGGAGCTTTAGAAACCCTAAATAGAGCAAATTCAGAACCCTAGGAGTCGTCTTCACCAAGGTAAGCACCCTCTTTTACCTTGGGACATCACCTTCATGGACAAACATAGTATGAACAATGCTATAAGATGGACTAAATATAAGGAGATCAAGCTTTTTCGAATTTGGAGATGGGAAGGGGTAGATATGGCCTTATAAAGAAGGGGGCAAGCATGATGTGTCTATGGGACTCTCCACATGTCCTTAGCTTAGGGATTCATTGCCATGTAAGAGGATAGCTCATAGAGGTTTCTTGAACATCAAATGTCGATTCTAAAATCCCATGGATACATCTAGGCCATCCCCAACATCCTTCAATCAAATAAATAACCCCATTGGTAGATAGCTTTTAAAGATAAGCTCATTTATAAAGAGGATAATCCCTAAAATATCCTTGGAGAGAAACACCTTCAACGCAAGGTGCAACTAGGTGCCCCATGGTTCAAAATATTGAGAATGGTAAGGGAATATCTAAGGATTATAATGCATATGATAATTTGCAAAGAAAACCTACCAATTGGGTAAATTGCATAAAAGTCCAGATTGTTCCTCAAATTGCATAACTTGCACAAACTACATTCAAATTGAACCAAATTTGAAACTTAGGCTCATTTTATGGTTTCAAAACACCATAATGAAGTTATACTAAGGTTTAGAACACCTAACTAAGGTCCTTAAATAGACTTTCACTAAGGTATTTGTGCATAAACCCTTTTATTGGTATAATTATTAAACAAATATTGACCAAACCAATATAAATTCCACTAATTTAAACATCAAGGTGAAAAAGGATAGAAATGATAGGAAAAGCTTGGAAAATAGACAAAAAGATAATATTTCCAAGTTTCAGTATGTTACAACACTCCACCCATTAAGGAGGATATCATCCTCGAAATCACAAGAAAACAGAGAAGGGTGAGTATGCAACATCCCAATACTAAACTCCTAGGTTGTTTCCATAAAACTTCCACCAAAACTTTCACTAACTCAAACTCCTTTTTTTTCTAGTTCTTAACATGGGAGTTAAAAATCTTCTCAAAAAACTCCACATAGGTCAGGTTATCAAGGATCACTAAGGGTTCCACTATTAAGCTTTCTTTTTATAAGATATAACACAGTTAACATTTTAAGCCTATTACTATTATATTCATTATGATATTATATCATCCTTATTATTCTTTTAATTGAGTCATGTTATATTTACTTTTTGCCAAAAGAGTGATATTTTATTATTATACACAAAGTCCTATGCATTTCTTATTACCTCATTAAGAGTTTTAGCACAATTAGGGTTTACTCAATTATCTCAATATGCATTATTATATCTGATCATTATCTTTAATAATTTTTTGTTAGAATCCATTATCACCTTAGTGAATTATATTACATTATTTTGTATGAAATAAGACACTTTATCCAATTTGTTACAATTATTCCTAATAATGTCACATTAATTACTTATATCTATATTAAACATTGTCACATTACCTTCTTTTACATTGATGTCATCATTAACCATTTTCTCATATTTATTCACTTCTTATAATTGATTATGCACATTTATGTGAATCGATTACTTCTTGTCCATATTGAAGTCATTATATGTATTTTAGTGACCAAGGTGGGACATATTACATATTAATGATTTGATTCACATACTAAGTAATGATTAGGTGATTAATTAGGTGTTTATTAGAGAACAAGGTGATATGAATTCATATTGATGATCTAATTAATCTATGATTATGTGATTATGTATCATTTATGTGTATTAAAGTATGTTACCTGAGTATGACACCTTATGTCACTAATGTATCAAGAATTTCATTAAGGATGTATAGGTTAAGGTTAGATGATTACAACTTAGGATTTAGGTCAATATAATCATTATTCTTCACATATACATTCTTAGTATGCATTAAGTCCAAGATTAGGTTACAATTATCTTTCTCACCATATCATTAGGGTTTATTGGTCCAAGACATCTTTAGCATTATGTGTACCCACTATTAGTATTAATATGTGAGTTAGTCATATTATGTGGATTAGATATTCATTAGGGTTCAAACATGTGAACTATTCAATAGATGACCACTATATGTTGTTTAGGATAATGACAAGCACGTGGGGTTACAACTATAACTTGTTTGGTCAAACTAAGGATCCAAGGAAACTATCCTCCTAATCATTGAGTTAGGGTTTCTAGAGTTAGTTCAGGTAGACTTTGGTATGTTGTAGGACTCCACCCCCTTAAAAAGGTGTGACTAACCAAGAAAAACTAATATAGAGGTATAAGGGTGAGTCTAACTAAACCATGTACAAGATCCATCATGCTTCCATTGTGCACTATGATTTCTTACTAAACACCAAACTTCAAAGTCTAGGTTATTAGGGATAGACTATCCAAACATGTGGTTCTAGGGGGACATAAGGGAATTATATTGGGTATCCATCCTCAAATAAGTTGTTGCACTGGAAAGACAAGGTCAACATATTAGGTGCTTAGGATTATCCAACTTAGGTGCCTAAGGCTACTACTGTCAATAGACATGCTATTTTGGACAGTCAGTACCAGCTCAGGCCAGGTAGATATCATATGGATTAAGGAGTCCTCGTAAACAAAGATAGTGATGTAGAGGAAAATCTTGCCAGCCCCCCAAACCCTAATCCTTTCTAGAAACTTTTGCTTTCAACTTATACCCTAATATCTACCTAATAGGCTCATGACATTATGGTTAACAAAACATGTTTCTAGTGCAAACACTTATGATCCTAAATAGATTTTTCATCATCTCAACTGTAGCATAGATCAATTATACGAAAAATATGTCACTTAAAGAGGAACTATATGATGCATGAGTTCTAATTAGGGAGACAAAACTGAAATAGTCAGATTCCAACTACCATGGGCTCTGATACCATGATGTAAGGAGGCGGGATCACCCCCTTACTAAAATTTTGAAGAATTAATATCCATTCTAAACATACTCAAAGGTATGTTGGAGTATGTATACATTTTCCAAATTTATTATAATGGTATGCTAAAGACCAAATTGTAGCAATGAAATAAAAATAACTAACTATATTCAATTTTCATAAAGATTACGAAAGTATATCATAATATCCCATAGGGTTTATATGTATGATATAAAATAAGGATCTAAGTAGAGGGAAGTCCAAACTACTTTCCAAGAAAAAGAATATTGTTACCAATTTTGAGGCAATTTAACAAAAGAATCATGAATAGAGGGAATAGGGTTCATTAAAGCATCATTAGGGAAATATAGGGTATGGTTGCAATTATCCCAACATAGGGTGTAAGGAATGCACATACATAAAGAAGGATTGCACATACATAAAGAGGGATTTCACATGCATAAAGAGGGATTGGACATACATAAAGAGGGATTGCACATACCTCTCTTACTAATATCAATTACTAACTTTCACCACTTTACTTGAGTCCACATTCTACTTTGCCTATTTTCAATGTATTAACATGTATTAGAGTACATCATGCACATTAATGTATAGAAACCCTAATTTCAGAACTTTTTAGCAAAACTCAGATTTTAAATTTAAAAACTTCACCAATGAACTTATTTGGTTCTCCTGATTAAGAAAACATATTTTTATGTTCATTTTGAAGTTATTATGATTAAGATGTACTTTTTATGGATTTTATGTAATGAATTCATTTACCAAAAATCATCCCTTTTAAAACCTAAATCAGACCTCAAAATAATTTCTATTAGATAGAGATAAATTTTCTAATTTCAAAACATATTTGTTTATCAAATTTGGATAAGTGGATTAAAAGATATGAGTTTTTTAATTTGAACCAATCAGGAAATGACAAGTCACAAATCTTCAAGAGAGAGAGAAAGAGTGAGAGAGAGGGAGAAAACACCATTTGACCTAAGATCAGGGTTGGAGATGCATAGGTTACCAAAGTAGACCTTCTTGGGAAGGTAAAATAGCAAGAAACCAAAATCGTAGAAGAACATGGTAAATAGAGATGAGGATCATCGATTTTAAACATAGAAGCATGAGTTTTAAGCATGTAGTAAGCAATATATGAGAAGGGGGTTATAAAAACTCACCTCTAGGAATGTGTACAGGTTCAAGAAGTAAGGTTCCCAAGGTAGAGAGGCTAGTTTCTCCAACAAAACTCCTAACTCAAACAAGAAGCACCTACTCCACTTTAGAGGTGAAAAACCCTAGCAAAAGAACATGGATATGAGGTGTTTAAGGGCTCTAGGTGGGGTTTCACCTATGGAAGGCTGTGGTTCCAATATGGAAGAAGCTGGGAGGAAGTCAAAAAACATGAAAACATGGAAGGAAAGGAGGAAACTTACTAGTTTTGGCCAAAATAACCAAGAAGGAGCTTCAGAAACCCTAAATAGAGAAAATTCAAAACCCTATGAGCCTTCTTCACCAAGGTAAGCACCTTCTTTTACCTTGGGGCAGAACCTTCATGTCCAAATAGAGTATGAACGATGCTATAAGATGGATTAAATATAAGGAGAGAAAGAGTTTTTGAATTTCGAGGCGGGAAGGGGTATATATGGATTTATAAAGAAGGGGGCAAGCATGAGGTGTCTATGGGCTTCATTGCCATGCAAGATGACAACTCATAGAGGCTTGTTGATATCAAATGTTGGTTCTAAAATCCCATAGAGACTTCTAGGACATCCCCACCATCCTTCAATCAATGAAATAACCCCATTGGTTGATAGCTTTTGAAGATAAGCTCATTTATAAAGAGGGTAATCCCTAAAATACCCTTGGAGAAAAACACCTTCAAACCAAGGTGCAACTAGGTGACACATGGTTCAAAATCTTGAGAATGGTAAGGGAATATCTAAGGATTATAATGCATGTGATAATTTGCAACGAAAACCTACCAATTGGGTATATTGCATAAAAGTCAAGATTGTTCCTAAAATTGCATAAGTTGCACAAACAACATTCAAATGAACCAAATTTGAAACTTAGGCTGATTTTATGATTTCAAAACACATAAAGAAGTTAGATTAAGGTTTATAACACCTAACTAAGGTCCTTTAATAGACTTTATCTGAGGTATTTGTGCATAAACCGTTTTATTGGTATAATTATTGAACAAATATTCACCAAACCACTATAAATTCCACTAATTTAAACATCAAGGAGAAAAAGGATAGAAATGATTGTATAAGATTGGAAAAGGTCCAAAAAGATAATATGTCCAGGTTTTGGTATGTTACATATATAACTTATGTAAATTTGTTATAAATAACATTGTAACATAAGGGAAACAATGTTGACATGCAGGGAAAATTTATTATGGTTAAAAATCAAAAATGTATTTACTTCCAAAATATAATATTCATTATAGAAACATAATATAAAGTAGTTGAAATAATTTCAAATTCATTATCTATTTTATTAAACTAGAACAAACTTTAAAGAACATATTCTCTCTGCTTAATTTTTGAAAGCTCAAAATAAATGAAAAGAATCATGTCAGCATATCATAATGCAAAGAAATATTTTAACTCAATTATATATTCATTTTAGAATCAAATAAGCATTCCAATTTACATAATTAGTTTCTTAATGAAAATATTAATAGTTTTTATCTTGAGTAAATTATTTCCTTAGTAAACTCTCCTATTACCTCCTAAAATTGTCAACAACAAGGAAAAAAGGAAAATGGTTAAATTGATGTTTTCACCCTTATGATTTAAATTCATGTGTCTATTATAATTAGTCTTATATATATACATTTATTAGTACCTATATCCTCTGAAAATAATTAACTTCAAATATATTAGCAATATATATGTGTGCCTCAAATTTGGGATTTTCGATCTAAGTTATTGATTAAATAGATGCATTTTATTGGAATAAAATTGTTATAAATGTTTTCAATGTCTATAAAGTGAGAAGAGAAACATTTTGAGAAATTCATTTCATAATGAGACAAATAAGTATACATAAGAGACTCATAAATGGAGGGATAAAAGGAATTCAATATGTATATCTTACACAATTGTACATTAAATAATCGTACACCTTCACATTGAAATAATTACACAATGAGATATTTAAAAGTCTCATAGTTATAAATTTAGTAGTCAATATTAATGTGACCAAGTTATTGGAAAAAAGGGGAAACATATTAAAAAACGTAGACATAATGAAATGGAAGGGGGATGACATTTTTCCTATATTTGTTCTTTTTTGTTATGTGGGAGTGAATGCTAAACTTTTCTCCTACTACAATAGACATTATATATTTTCCATAGTAAACAAAAATAGACTAGTTTCTAGTTGTCCAATTATATATATAGACCCCTCCACATGGCCTTCACACACATATAAATTAAATGAATAATAGGTCATGACTCCTAACCTTCTCCCTTATCCTCCTATTCAAGTCACTTGGATGAGCCATCAAAGCCTGGTAATCTCATGGTGATCTTTTCTCATCCACCATTGTTACTAACCTTAGAACCTTGATTGGATCTAAGGTTTGGACCTTGACAAGTTGACTCACATGTAGAGGTACATTGAATACAATCCATAAGATTGAGAAAATTTTCTACTTCTCTTTATATTGATGCATGATACTTTCAAATAACTTATACTGTGCAATCAACTTAATTTTACCCTCTCTTTAAGTATGTTGTTTCTATTATTATCATATTGATAAATCACCCATATATGTCCTTCTCTCTTGGTCCTTTGGGACATAATAACCTATACACATTCTCTCTGTTTTGAGAGGTTGACTTATGTAAGAAATTATATATCGATATAAATCATGTGATAATATTATTTTGTTGGATATTCTTGTTGTATCCATATTTATATATTTTTCATATCATTCCTTGTGACCTCCTAATTTACAAGTAGTGACCTTTTGATATCTTGTGAAGTATCTTAATTGTAGAAATGCATCCTCTGACCCAATTTTACATTAGTTGGATGTTCTTATCCCTTTGTTGAGCATGACTATACGTCATCTTTCCTTCCCTATTTGCATGTGTGATTGACTAGCCACAAATAGAATTAGTGGCACCATATTTGTTTTGGGAGTTGAGGTTTTAGTCATCTTGTCAATGCACTAAGGTTTTAGTCCTCCTATGATATAGTATATTTTGGGCACTGAATGCATCGAGGTTTTAGTCCTCCTAAAAAGCCAATAATTATTTGGAATTGAGGTTTTAGTCCTCCTTCTCCTTGGTATGGAATATATGGATTCCTACCTTGCTTTTTAGAATATGTTAGTCTGCTTATTACTCAACATGCAACTGCTTGTCAATTATGAAATTATAAATGTGACATTGTTTTAACGTAGGAAATCTCTTGTTGATTATCATCTTATTGAACGTCATATTCTTTAAATATCCACTTGGATGGTACTTTTCCTTTTGGATGGAAATCCTTGTTAGATTTGATGTCCTTTTTCCTAATATTGCTCAATCTCCAATTTATATGCTCATACTGGATTTCATGTTGATACTTTTCATCTTTATTTTCTCTTGTGAGGTGTGCTTCCAACCCCTAGGTATAGAGTAAGTATATGAAAACCAAGGTTGACCTGTACATTTGCAAGAGTAGTTGAATCTTCTTGGGGATATAAATTCGAGTTTGTTAGATACTCCTCTTCTGATCATATGATATAGTTTAGTTTTTTAAGTATCACCTTGTGTGGTGAAGGATGTTGATAATATAAAGCATTGTTATAGTTAGACATTTTTTCCACTGCTAAACATTGGGTCTTGTATACCAATATTTGGGAAATGAAAATTTTTCACCAATTCTAGCATATTTTTTGGTGTGTTTAGATTAGATGAGTAAAGTCCTCAAATTAAGTAGGGAGTAGATCCTCTATCTGGTTTCACTCTTTGTAGAGTCATAACTAGACATTTGTTACAATTTAGTGCACAAAGGAAGAATGGTTTTTTTTTAATAAAGAGTTTTATAAGTAAAGAGTTCAACATCAACATGACAAATCACACTTAGAGTACAAGAGCCATTTTAATAAACAATGTTGAGCTTGTAGGGTCATAAGTAAAGGGAACCTTAATTTAGCCTAAAACCTAGATGGAATATTATGTCATGGGAGATGGTGTGTTCTTAATGTCTCAAAGGGTTGCATCTGAAAAGAAAATACCTTCCATATCATAAAAACCTTCCTTTTCTTTCCTTAAAACATTGTGTGAAGTGGTAATCATGAAGAGAGAGAGAGAGGTGAAAGTTTATGATTTTTTTCACAAGAGTGATTTTTCCCTTATCTAGGGAGTCATCTATTGAAATTTCTAGTTTAGAGGGAAATTTTTAGTTGATACTACAAAAGTGAATAGTGGCACATTGTCATCTATTGATGATAAGATTTTTTAATTGGTAAACTTAACTTATGAAGTTCATTCGATAAACCAACCAAAAATTAGGTTTAGAAACCTACTTGAGTCCCCCAAATTCAGAGGCTCTATGAGAGAAGGATCAATTATGTTCAAGAAAACAAGATGATAGTTGAGATACAATCATTAAAGATGAGTATGAATGCTAATATCTAGATCAATGTTGAATTCAACTAGAATTATCTATATAATTACTACCATACCCCTATTTTTAATTTCTTCTTTTTATATAAATTTAAAATTTATATTTAGATATTATAGATTATGTCAATACTTATGAAAGTTTCCTACAAGAAGTAATGTGGAACTGTCTCTATTCAAGTATTTAGATCCATTGGAGTTAGCATGGCCACCCAAATGATTCTTATTTTCGGTTTTTCCTAAAAGAGAAATATGTAGATTAATTACCATTACATCTAATTTTAGCTGATATTTAGAAGATTATTCATGGATACTTTCTTCTTATTCTTGTAGGCACACTGCTTGTACCAACTTTTTGTTAAAATTATGTAGTATATTATTAGAGAATTTTCATCTCTTAAAAACTTTTCCAAATAGGATCTCAAACAATGATTGGCATGTATATGAATAGTAAGAGTAATAGAAAATTTAGCAATATTATCTCTAGCATGTAAAAGATCGCTATCTAAGAAAGGGGATTTAGTTATATAAGAAACTTTCTCGTTAGTAGGAGAATCAAGTTCTTTCTCTCTACTAGAAATAATAAATAGATATTCTAGAAAAGAGACTTTAGTAAGCATGAGGCATCTTCATCTTTTTATAGGTAATATGCAAAACATAAACATTATTCTTATCTTTAACCCTTTACAATGTTATCTCTAAATCATCATCAGTACTCTAAAGAGCATTCATATCATCCTAGAAGAATCATCAATTCAAGCTAGATTTTTTCTTAATAAACCTATAAGAATTTAGTTTACTGATATTCATTTAGAAATTAAATTAATTTGTCTTTAGGTAATGTATGTTGTTTTACCTCATTCGAAACATCATTTCATTTTTTTCATAATAGAAAATAGACATTCCCATTATTCACTTCCCCTAGAGAATTTACTTGTGTCAGATGAGTCTCAATATCCTTTGTGACCTTCTTGTTTCTTGTTGTTCTTATACGTATCTTGCCTTCTCTTGATCCTCTTGTTGCAATGGATTTACTAACTTGTGGGAAATCCTTCATTAATGACCCCTATGTTCACATTGATAGAAGTAGGAGGTGTAAGAACACTTGCATTTTATTGATTCCTCTTTAGAGTACATTGAATCCTCTTCAATTTGAGATTATTGGTTACTTGTGGAAGAATAGTGGACATTGACATAAATCAATTTATCCTTTTTATTTTTGTTGTATTCTTCATTTTCCTATTCTTACCATTGAACTTCACCTGATAGGTTTAAAGATTCCATGTGAGGTCTTCCATTAGAAGTGCTTGAAGGATTTGTGAATTTCTTCTCTAAATGAGAGAGTAGTGATTTTGACACATTGAAACTTCAACTCTATATGCCTATCAAGTACAACAAGACCATGGATGATGTCGGAGAAGTTCAAAAACATCTTTCAAGTGGAATGCATCTTATACATCTTAAAGAGGTCTAGTTATTGTAGAAGAAATTTGATCTTGGAATCTTTCACTTGATTGGTTACTTCATGTGTGATGGAAAAATCTCTTTCGATAACACAATTGGTATTTTAGGAAGATATTAATTTAATGCAAGGGGGGACAGAGGCGTAGAAAATTCTCATAGATCGAGCATTTAATGATTTTTTCATCAAGGCGGAACAACCCATTCCATTAGCTTTCCTTCAGGTTGTTGCATCATAATGACCACCATTTTTCTAGTGTCTTGCTAATGTCTTGGATTTACAATTGTGTTCCTCTATTCATAGGAAATAGTTGCTTCCATCAAAGATTGGTGGGAAGAGTGAACAGTTCCCTAAAAAAATAAGTTGCTTCTATCAAAGACTGGTGGGAAGATGACATGGTTCCCTATAGTCAAGATGATCATGTATTTGTCACATCTTCTCCGAATCATGAGATGATTCCTTAGATAATACCTTGCTCTGATGGAGAACTTTGTGGGTCTACTTTCTCAAGAATGGGGTTAATTGAGATATTAGAAACTTAAACCAAATTTTTTAGAACTTCAAAATATATCTAAGGTTATATGTGACAAGTAATATAAAAATTTGAGGGGGAGATTGAACACACCTCAAAGATACACAAGTATTTAGAGTGGTTCGATCTCGTAGGAATTAGATCTACTATTTAGAGAGGTCAACATCTAGGATATGCAATTTTTGGTTACCACCTTTTTCCACAATAGCATACACCACAAAAATCTCCCTTTCTAGATCAAGAGTAGCTAGAAACCTTTTTTGTAAAAAGCCTGCAACAAACTTAATGAGGGGCTTAGATACCCATATGGAGAGTCATCATCACGTTAGCCTTCTTTCTCCATGAAGAGCATCAAACACCAAAGGAAAATCTACCATTTTTGTGGGAAACCTTCCCTCTAACTCCTCTTCTGAAAGGAACTTTTTCTTTATGAGGTATATATTACTTTTCTAAGGCCCACCTACCCTTCAACCTCTCCTATACGAGAGAGAGAGAGGAAATATTCAAGAGTTAAAGGAATTTGAATATAGAGAATGAGACCCACATAAAACAACAAGGTAGGTCTAGATCACAAAAAGTCTACACTACTCACTCTATAAAGATACAAATTTTAATATCACTAGGAGTTTTGGGAAATGTTTGGTATGGTACACAACACCAAATAAAGTATGTATGAATGGAGGCTCCCAAGGGTCTCATTCTATTGTTCAAGATGCCAATTAGTGAATAGTTATAATAGTAACATTATCTAACCATTTAAAAGGGGTTCGGTTGAGATACCAAGGGTCTATTTCCAATTTTTAAACCTTTACAATGGCTACTAGAACAATCATAAACAGCTAGAACTATATATCATCGACCATACTTCTTCAACTATGTTTTTCTAGTAGAAGTATATTGTAGTCACCATTTGAGTTTTACTAGAGGAAGTATGGTTAATGGTATATATTTTTATATTTTTGTGGTTGGAAACTATGCAGATAGTTATGACGCACCTTGAGGGCCCTTCTATAAGAAAATATGACTAATCATGGAGAAACTCCAGTGCCAATCCCTTGCTACATTATGTTTCTTTCTTCAAGTTTCACTTGGTCTACATCACCAACAGCCTATTGGTTGATCAACACTGACGGAGGTGGACTTCATTCTCCTAGCGGGTGGCAACAACCTCCTCACCTATGTAGTAGTCCACACAGACCATTGGGAACTTTTTTCATTCTAGATGAATGGACAAGAAGGAGTTGTCCCTTCTAGTCAATGTGCTATCATTGACTTGGTCTCTCAATTATCTCTCTCTTGTTGTTCCTCCCTATGACATGTAGAACTTTCTTAGGTTTTCATGCTACCACAACTATGGAAAGATAACAATTGTCAGATCTTATTATTGTGTCTCTAGAAAGCCTCAACTACCCTTTTATTTATAGGAGGGTTAGGGCCATGAGTTCTAGTCTCAACATTAGATGAAAGGATGGAATTTCATGAATTTTCTAGAATCTACAAATGTAGAATCGATCGGTTCACTGGTGAACCTGTCAGTTCGCGCATGAGAGCATTAGTTCAACCCTTTAACCAGTCATTTCACTATTTCTCCTATTTGCAATTTTGTTGGCAATTAACATTTGAATAATGCACAACATGACATCACCATCAATAGCTAATTAATCAACCAAATGGTCAATTTTACAACCTGAATTGGTTAGTTCACATATTTGAGTCGATCAGTTCACTTGTTGAACTAGTCGTTCCATAGATCTGATTTCCAATATTGGTTCAAATTGACCCGACAATTGAATCTATTAGTTCAACACTTGAACCAGTCAGTTCACTATCATTTCAGTCAAATTTCGACTGTTGTTTTTAAAATTGAATACTAACCTTTAGTAATCAAGATAAACATCATTCATGATTAAAATCATATTCCAAGTGTATCCTTTGGGTGTGACCCTATAGGTTCCAAGCTGCGTCGGAAGTGAATGTCATTAACTAATTTATCACATCACAAGCAATGAGAGGTATCAAGAAAGACATCATTTCTACCCAAGTAATTGGAAAATTGGAGAGAAACTTAAACCTACAATCTATATTAGTGTTATAGTGATCATGTAGTTCTTGTATCACTGATATCCAGATTGAACTCGAGGCGTGGAATCACCGTCCTCTTCATCTTTCAATCCATGTTCCTTGCACTAGAGCAAATTGTTTGATATATATATGTATGCTTAATATGGTATATTGACTCACATGCTCACAGACATACATTTCTCAGTCTCGCTTATAAAGTATCCAAGATATCATATGCCTGTAGGAGATAAAAATCACATATACATCACTGAAAGTCATCCCCATGTGTCACAATGCACCCAAGAGCCACCTTTATGGCAACCCTTAAATGCAATGGTTTCTAGAACATAATTCTTGAAGAAAACCGGAAGATCGATAAAACTCATCATAGATTGCACCACATCTAATAATGTGCAATTCCTTCTTTATGATACACCATTGTGTTTTAGTGTTTTAGGTGGAGTCCATTGTGATACAATACCACAGTCTTGCAAAAGGCCCTCAAACTCTTACACAAGTATTCTCCACATTAATCAGAAGGAATTGCCTTACTACTTTTACCAAGTTGGTTTTGTACTTCATTCATGAAATCCTTGAACTTTTAAAGTGTTTTTGACTTATGTTTCATCAAGTAAACATAACCATACCTATTGAAGTCATTAATAAAGGTAATGAAGTACTGATAACCAGCTCTAACGTTTGTTCTAAAAGGGCCACATACATGAGTATATATGAGTCATATCTCATTGTTTCCAGTGAAGAGAGTCTTTATCATTTTTCCAACAAACAAGACTCTCGTGTGTCTATTGATTTGAAATCAAAAGAGTCTAGATAACCATCTTTTTGGAGTCTCGAAATGTGACTCTCATTGATGTGCCATAGATTACAATGACAAAGATATGTTTTATTTGAGCTATCAAGTTTTAATCTTTTGGTATTATCATTATAAACATTTTTCTTTAGATCTAGCAAATAAAGCCCATAAGACATTGGGGAACTGCCATAAAAGATCTTCACCTTTTGTAATAGAATGTTGGCCATTCTTAATGTGAAATTCATATTCATCCTTGTTCATACAAGATACATAAAAATGTTTTTATTTATGGCAGGTACAAAATAGAAGTTATTCAACTATATTATAAGCATCATGGGCAAAGATAAATTATAGGTTCCAACTACAATGGAAGCAACACTTGCTCCATTTGCAACATGCAACCATGCCCTTTCATAAAGACTTACTTCTTTTCACATTCTGAATATTCAAACATATAAGATCCACATCTAGTATCTAGTACCCAAGATGAATAAGTAGACAAATTTATGTCAATAACTTATATACCTAAAGTGGAGATCTCTATCCCCTCCTTCTTCCTCAGTTTCTCCAACTAGAGAGGGACATTCCTTCTCCAATGTCTAGGTTGGTGACAATTTCCTCCCTTGTTCACCCCTCCCTTTGCTTTGAGTGTTGTAGACTTGGGTTTCTAGACATCTTTTGAACTCTTATTAGATTTTCCTCTACCCTTGGACTTCTCCTTTCTTTGGTTGATCTCATCACGAATTTGGGTTTGTCCTTCTTCATTTTAGCTTCAGTAGTTCTCAACATGCCAAGCAATTGTGACAATAGCTGGTCAAATATGACTCTGGCAGTGAATGTAGAATCATATCTATGGCCAACTCTTGACTCAAGTGAAATCCTAGTCTATCAAGGTTCTCCACATACCCAATAACCTTAAGCGCCTGGGACCTATTGGATCTCCTTCTGCCATGTTGCACTATAACTACACCTTGAAGACAACATATCTTTCTTGTCTTGCCTGATCTTGATACATGTTCTTAAGATGTGCTACCATATCAATAGAATCCATGTTCTCATTTCGTCTATGCAACTCATAGTTCATTATCACAACATTAGGTACTTGACATCAACGACGTTTTCAGAGTGCTTCTTGTGAGCATCCTTGTCAGCCTTAGGTGCAGTGGGATCATGTTCATCTGGCTCTGGTGTCTCCAGGACATAGAGTTTGTTCGCTTGTGTGAGAACAATTCCATGCATCTTGAACTAGTAATTGAAATTATTCCCATTCAACTTTCCTTCTCAAGGACATATCACAAGGAAAATGTGTGATTAGTTTCCATTTGATTCTTTAAGGAAAATCTACAATTTGTCAAAGCACTTTTATTTTTTAAAAAGCTACGAGGTAATTTTATTCATGATACCCTCCTCATGTAGGAAAAATTGGTCAAAAAATGTAGAACTTTGTGCATGAGGGAGGTTGCCCCAAACACCACACAACAATGAAGTGGAACTTGAACTAACATTATCTATGAAACTATCATAAATAAAACATGACATGTATCACTCCAATTGCTAACTATGTATGGTATACCCCTCTTCTCCAAAATGGCAAGTCCCCTGACTCCCATAGGCAATAGACTTGGCTCAATAACAATGTGGAGTTCCTCCATGTCTGCACCCTAGGTAGAAATAGTGCCTAAGAATATCAAAATCATTAACCAAACATTTGATCTCTCTAACCCATGTCGTGTATTGCTATGGGAACAAACCATCACCCCAAATATAGTCCACAACTTGTTGTTCATCAATCAAGGTTGTGCTCGTCAACCATTTTCAAAGCTATGAAGCATCCCTATAGGAAGGCTTCAAAAGATATGTTGCCATTGATCGAGAATCGGAAATTAAGTATGATGTACCCATGAAGATTTATAACACATCCTGCAATCCAACTTTTATGGTATCCTCCATAAGTATCACATAACCGGTTGTAAGGTTCCACCTTAGGTTCACCAAATTAGGAGGTTGTAATTTGAGAAGAAATAGACGACGAATCATAAATCTCAATGAAACCAACCCGTGCTCCTCAAGCACATTGTAGAAGGTTGGGGACTTGAGTTTTCTGAAAACTTTTTGGTCCAGTTCATAGTTAGTTATATAAATTATTGATTCCCATAAGGTGGGCAAGTTTAGCTTATTACCATCAAACATAAGACTACACTTTTATTTCCAAACCCACCAGAATATCAAAGAATCATGAGGGAAAAAAGGCACCCTCTTAGATAAGACATGGAGTGTGTATCCTCCCTGACCCTGAAGAAATGATGTACGTCATTATCACACCAATCTGTGTCGATGTGCATAAAAACCTTGAGACAATTCCAGAAGGAGGAGTCAGTGTCACCTAATAGATAAAGGTTCTTTTTCGTCTCAACTGTGGGATAATCACAAAAATTGCACAAGAACACCCGTTGAATATTGCATCTAGCGACACATTCATCAGTAGGGATAGCAGAATGTAAAATCTTACATACCAGTGTGATAGCCTTAGGCATGGCCTCATATTGTCAAAACCATGGTTCAAAGGAAAGGGGGAGTGAGGATTAGTGAAAATATGCTTCTTAGTCGACTTTAGAGAGAAATCATCATTGCTTGAATGATTCCATGCCATCTTGTCATCTACCTTAGAAGCCTCCTCCATGGAATTTATAGTCATTCCCATGCCTTCACCTATGATGATTTGAGATTGGGAATTCCAATTCAAGCCCAGCAAATGAGCCCAAAAATCAAAGACACTAAGGTCCAGCGTCGGGTACTCCTGATTCATAAAATGGAAAATGAGAGCCTATTCACACCACTTATCATTCTAGAAAGAAAGGTTACCTACGCCCACAATCTAGGTGCAATGGGGAAGTACATCTAGAATGAAGCATCAAATTTTCTTCCAATAAGGGGAGGGAAAGGTTCTCGCATTTAGGTTATGAGGATAGAGTCCACAGTGATTATGATACGAGATGTAGTATTTGTTTCTGCAAAAAAACTCACCCAAGTGGAGTTTCTTGCCATTATCTCCCAACAATCTTCGATTTAAAAGGCTCTAGAAGTAATATGTAGGATGGGAATCCTAGACCTCCCAAAGACTTCTGTCTAGAGCCTTTGTCCCATGCAACCCAAGCTCTTCTGTTATTTCTATCCCTACCACTCTATAGGAAACATGAAAGCATGTGATTAATCTTCTTAATCACACCCACTGGAATGCCAATGGCTGCCATGTTGTATAGACTAACTACAGACAAAGTGTGCTCTATGAGAATTGTGTACCTAGAAAAAGACAACAAATTGGCTTTCCATGTAGAAACTTCGACTTTGATCTTCTCCAATAAATTATCATAGTGATGAAATCTCATATTCCCTCTGATAATTGGAGTCCCAAAATAGGAGAAGGATTCACTCAAGTGAGAAATTTATAGTCTATCAACAATGTGTTGAATCACATCTAGGCCGTCTGAGCCACTCATGAAACCTGATTTAGACTTGTTAACTAGTTGCCTAGAAACATCATCTTAGGATTCGATAATATCCACTATAACAAAAAGAGAGTCATTAGAATCCTGAGAAAAGAGAACCACATCATTTGCATAACGGAGAATAGTTCGGGCATCTCCTTTACCCTGGTCTTGAATCTAGATAGAAGATTTGAACCAATTGCTCTTGTAATCCTTCAACATAGAGCTTCATCAAAAAGAATGAATAAGAAGGGAGATAAAGGATTTCCTTACTTTATACCTCTATTCATCTGAAGAAGAGAAAAACCTATTATGCAATTATCATGAGTAACACTCATGCAAGCATTGGAAAAGAAACTGATACACAAGTCACTCAGATCATTCATCATTTCGAACTTTAGAAGAACACATCACAAGAAAGAAAAATCAATTCTATCATACACTTTTGACATATCATTCTTGATAACAATGTTGCAACTATGATCCTCTCCTTTGTGCATATCATATACTAAATCTTCTGCCAGTCTAATATTGTGAACAATGTCTATACCTTGCATGTGGGCACTTTGTTCCTCCAAAATAAGCTTGGGTATGATATTTGCCATTCAATTAGATATAATTCTAGCAAGAATTCTGATAGAAATGCTTTCAACAAATATGGGCCAAAAGTATCTATTAAGACCCTTAGGAGGATATACCTTGGGGATTAGGGCTATACGGAAGCATAAAAGGCTGTGATGATAGGGATTGCCACTAAAGAAAAAATCAGCCAACTACACAAAATCAGATTGAATAATATCCTAGGCTGCAAGATAGAATTTTAGGGAGAAGTTGTTCGAGCAATGCAAAGCATCATGGTTAAACATCTTGATAGTAGTTAAGATCTCATCAGGGGAAGGGGGATCCAAAAGTGTGACATTGTCATCACCTAATATAATCAAAGGAATGTTATCAAGGAAATCATCATCTAGCAAGGAACATCAGGGAGCAGGCTCGCTAAGAGAATTTTGAGTTTTTGTCACCATCGTCCAACCAATTTATATTGACATTATCCAAAGAACTTCCTCTTGTTCTAGGATCATATCAAGTTATCCTTCGACGTTAATGAGCATATTTTTGGTAACCACATTTGAGGATTCGTCAAAAGAGATAAAAAGAGTATAAATAACATCTTCTAGGTCCTTTTTATTATGGGACATAAGGCCAAAAGTACATTTACTCCATTGTTTCAAGACATTCATGGGATTTTTAAGCTTAGCAAAGAAATTAAATGATGGATCGTCCCATACATTCATATCTCAATCGCTAAGAGTGGTGTCCATACAATATCCATGTGATAGCCACATATCAAGTAACTAGAAAGGAGTTGGTTGCTTGTAACTGAAGTCATCCTGATCAACAAAATAAATACGGATAGGGCAATGATCAAATACTCTAAAACAAGTGATATGAGAGGCCAAAGTAAACAAAACAAAGCCTATCCACTCCTGGTTATCAAAGCTTATGTTGAATCTCTTCCAGTAGGTGTGAGCTTTTGTTTGTCAACCTGGGTAAATTTACTTCTTTCAAAAGGAACTTTAGAAACACTCAAATTAGTAATCGAATCACTGAACTCATTCATGCCATGGTAGTCAATGTCTCATGTACCTCTTTTATCCTCCTTGGATCTGATGATGTTGAAATATATGGTGATTTCTCACATATTATTTCCTATAATAGTAGATAGATGGATTAGAGATTGTCATAACTCCCTTCTAGCAAAACAATTGCATTGTGCATACACCATCATGAAAAAAGAGCAATTTCCCATGCTATCTTGCATTTGAATGGTGAGATTTAGTCAATAAGAAAGAAAAAACCTAGGCTTAGATGAGATGTCAGCATATGCCTACATCTTGCCTCCAACATCAAAGTTATCACTAGCCATGTCTAGGACAATAGTGTTGAGGAGCTCAGTGACTCTATTGGCATGGATGTATGGTTCAACAAGTGCTACCACAAAAGGTTCATGTTTCCTACAAATTTTGTTCAACACTTTTCTCATCTTATTATTGTTGGCTCCTGTGACATTCTAAAACAAGTGTTTTAAAATTTTTAAGGAAAGTAGCTCATAAACCATCTGAGAGCCTTGCATCAGTGAGTCTTACCTCCCCTACTCCTACCCTAAGAGAGGTAAGTGTCATCATCTAATCTATCATCAATCTTTGTATCATCACATATTCTATCTTCACAGTCATGAAAGGATTGATCAGATCAAGCAATTGAGGTATCATGCCTTTGGAAACTACTCACACAACTAGAGGATTGTCTACCAAATTTTCCATAGACTCATAGTTGTCCCCTTCTGGTGCTTCTATAGTGACGTTAATTATGACTGTAGGGAATGAAATTCCCCAATCTTCTATGAGCAAAAGGCGTACTAACTCCATCTTGATCATGAAAAAAATTGTCTAAGGAATTGCCTCATCTATTTTCTACATCCAGGCCATCAAAAATAGGTCGATCCTCTTATCTATCAAAAGTCTATAGTGACATATGTGGAGTGGGGGGCGTCGGTGTGGTGTGAGTGTCAGCCATGAATCACATTAAAAAGCTTCATTAGGAAAATTCATCTCTCTTCTAAGTTCTATCCTTCTGGTCTTGATATCATCTTGTACTACAAAAGTAGTTGTAACCTTAATTGGCTTCACTAAGCAACATTTTTTTAAGAGAGACAAAGACATGCACTAGGGAATATCTTCATTGAAAACCTCCATCAAGTCAAGGACACCTACTGCATCATCAATGTTGTGCCTCCATTTAGAAAGGTATTGGACATTCCCACATATCTAAATGATTTTGTGCATAGATTCATCATCTCTATAAATAATAGGGATATCAATGACTCTAAACCAAGAAGATTCCTTTGAGTCCTCTTTCCCCATCTTGTCCAAATGATCAAATTCAACATCTCATTTTTGTATCTTATGTACTTTGCAACTATAATATTTTTTGCATCATCATATGAAGATAAAAAGAATCGCTACTCATTCTTGTGCAAACAAAAAATAGTCAGTTGTCGTGAGCCATCTTCCTCATAGAAAAGTAGAAAGGTCATCCCAACTTTGATTCACCTTCCAGGAGACTTCAACTGCATTGGTCATTGATTACACCTTACTCTTCCTATCAGCAGATGTACTAAGGACACTGAGATGCATTTTGGGGTGTGATGTGGAGCACATCTTACTGGCCATCCAGGTGGCATTAGAAGGAGAGAAGGAAAGGATGGAGATGATGATATGTTAAGAGGACTCCGATAGGGCACATATCTACATTGAGATGTTTGGTGACCACTCCTATGGAACTTGTAGCAAGTCTTCAGTCTGTTGCATTGGTGTTGCCAACATCCTTGACCAAGACACTGAAAATAGGTTTTCTTTGGTATCTTGTAGACAACCGCCATAGGTCGAGCATTTGAAGTGCGTTGATGGTATTGCACATCATGCCTAAGGAGACAGTATGAAGGTAGATCACCTTGCCTAGAAACATCGATCTGAGGAGTCTGTCTAGTGGATGGGGGTAGTCTTCTATCACTCCTGAGTTCTTTGACCAATAGTCATGGTCTAAGTTCATCAAAAATCTCATGATTGGGGCTATCAAAATCTTCACTAGAGATCAGGTTGAGGAGGACCATGCTATTATCATCAGTCACCTCTACTTTAGAAACTAGATGGTGGATTTGTTGTTCGACAACCACTCACCTTGCCCTGAGGAAGTGTGTTCTTGTCTATCTAGACTTCTAAACAAGTGTCACAAATTTCTTGGAGAAGAGGCTCATATGTAGTGCAACATTGGGGAAGAAGGGGTATCGCAAAGGAGGAGGGGGCAGAAACATACAATTATAGGGAGTTGGAATCGATTGTCTGAATCGATCTCTTACCTTGTCTGGCTCACCAGAGTATCAGAGAAGAGCGAGTATGGTTGATTTTCAATAGATGCAGTAGTTACCACCAGTCTACCCTAATTGGCTATCACAGATTTCAACATAGTGAGGCACTGTGGTTGCATATCCAAGAGCCCCACGACTAACACCGAACGTAGGTAGCCTTCAAGTGACAGAGTGTCAATTCGGATGGATGCCAAGGGTGCCCACCCAGTGGCAAAGGACATAGGAGGAGATCACCTCAGAATTATCCAAAATTGCCTCTACCCTCATGGAAATTACCTTTGTTCCTAACCAAACACTTTTGATTTGATTTGATTAAAAAAATTTGATGATGTTTAATTAGACCTTTAATTAACTATTGATCCCACTATTTTTTTACAATTGATAGCCCTCACATATCAATTTGGAAGATTGTAGCGTACAACCTTCTAGTGAGCCAAGACCCAAAAACATTGACTTATTACCTGACCAACACTATTGTCCATAATTAATCATTAAGGTCAACATTTTTTTCCAATTTCATCTTCTATAATTCTTGGATAGATTGTATGTGTAACCCTTTCTCATAATGATCTGCATGCTTCTAGGTACTTAATCTCATTAAGATCATGTAGTTAAGTCTGATCCAAAAGCCAACATGATAGTAATGCACTCCTTCTTGGAAGGCCCACATGACTATCACCACACTTCCATGAGATAGACAGCGCACTACGCTTGGCATTCCCACACATAGTCAATCAAACTTTTTATGTGTGTTGCTTATGGAAAGCATCTAAGACTTAATATTTGATTGAGGGATTTGATATTTATATATATACACATTCAATCACCACATACTTAGGCCATGTTTGGTTTGTAGGAAAGCACTTAGATAGGATGGATCCAAGTATTGGTTAGGATGGTAGTCATGTAGAAAAGGACATTTTGATTCCCATCCCATGTTTGGATAGACACAATTATGCATTCTTCAAATATTATTTCTTCGTCTTCCTGCTTTATGAGACTCGGTCAACAATAAATATCATTGAATATATTTGCACCATGTCCATCCAAAAAAGTGGATTAAGAAAACTTGAAAAGAAAACAAAATCAACAATGGAGTGGTCAGACAAACAAACTCCAAGAAGAATTATTGACGAAATGCTAAAAAAAATATCATTATGCGGTCGATTTATGTAATCAAAGTTTAGCGGCATTCATCATATCACTATTTAATTGATGGGTGTGTGTGCAAGGACCATGTAGTGGAGGCTAGTGAAGGTCAAGTAGCATACAAAAAATAAATTTTGGAAAGATGGAAGATCACAGTTACCAATGATGGTTGAATGGAAACGACCGATAAATGAAAATTCTGGAAAAGTCGCTAGCAGAATAACAATGATTGAAGCGAAGCTTGGAGAAGATAGATATCATAGGAAATGGGGATCGTGAATCTGGATAGGGGTGTCGAGCTCGGTCTGCGTGTATACGGTGTTAGTGCCAGGGGGTAGTGTGGTATGTGATACCCTAATGAGTTGGAACTTCTTATGCGGTTGGAGTACCATCTAATTGTAAACTTTTATGAAAACAAACATGGGACATGGGACATCGTGGGATTTCTACTCCTATCCTATGTGGAATCCTCCAAACCAAACGGGGCCTTATAGTACATATCACATACATGCTATGTCCCACAACCAAAACCATATAATTATAAACATAAGTGATGGTTGTGGCCATACAATTATAATTCCTAGGAGCCATAAGGAATTACTACCACCTAAGATCAACATTATATGTAGAAACATGTTGTTGATGAAGATATGTGCTAGAATACGTCTAGGATGACCGGTTCAACTCTTGAACCAATCGGTTTCCCTCCTAGTCAGTCGGTTGGTTTCTTGAAGCGGTCGTCTAGTTTCGAGTTCAATAAATGTTTGAACTACTCCAATCAATCAATCATGCGACCAAATAATCAATTCACCTCCTTTTATCTACCCTCCTTGGTCCTTCAGTCGATCAATTCATCTTCTAAAATGGTAGGTTGATCTGGAGCAGAACATCTCTTTTGTCATAATTAATGTTGACCTAGAGGTTATACATTGCCTATATTTTGATAATGACTTAACCATTCCATTCATATGTATCTAATATGTGTATCAAAGATTGATTTCAGGTATTAGGTACATGAAAAGGATCCCAAATCCAAAACCCTAGATTGACTCAAGTTCAAGTCAAAGAGCTACAAGTGCTCTTTTGTGGAAATATATGTAAATGACCTTAGAACATATTTGGTCACTTGTAATGATGAATTGACTTGTAACTAAGGTGAGAAAATTGATTGGGACATAAAACACCAATGTTAGATCACTTTAGATGCATATTCAAAAATTAACATCAGGTTGTCAATCGGTCGAGTTTCTCCCCAGGACAAACTCGGCCGATCCATCTTGGTCAGTTTTCTAGAGATAGCATCGGTCGAGTTGTGTTTACACAGAACATGACCGATCAAGTGTGATGCGATGATTTTGAGTCGCATTTATAGACTTGTTTCACTCGCGTTTTATGCGTTTATTGGTCATTTTGGTGGTTAATATTGCATAATTCACTTACTTTAGTCTATGATCCTTCTCAGCATCAATTCTCCCTTATTTTATTGTTTTGAGCATAAATTATTACAATAATATGTTTTATTTTCGGCTTATGTGGTTTTGTGTTGCAATTTCAGGAAAAACGCATATTTGCAGCTGTCGATACCATAGACAGTTGTCTATACTATCGACGCAGCCACAGGTTGTCAGCCGCAAGGAGCATCACAAACTCGATACCATCAATGGAGAAGTCGATGGAAGCGACATACCATCAGGTTGCTGGCGAGAACGGAGTCGATACTATCGACCCTAAAGTCGATACTATCGACACATGGAGCTTCAGCGACGGAAAAGGACAAAAGCGACGCCAAAGAGAGTCGATACCATCGACCCTCATCGATGGTATCGAGTTAGCATTAGTCGCTGTGGCCGAAAAGAAAGAAGACTTGCCAATATCGCGCAGGGTCAATACCATCGACCCGCGTCGATGGTATCAACACTATCATATGCAAGTTTGTTTCAGATTGATCTAAATCTGACGGCTGTTATATTTTTGCAACCTAACTCGATGATTATACCTAATGACGGCGGCCAAGAGCAATCTATCACGTCATTAGCCGATGCACACGTCCCGAGAAGGTGTGGAGAGAAGAACGGAGCCCAGAAGCACGCCCCAGCCGTTCCGAAAGCCGAAGAAGACGTTTTCCACCGCCAAAAGGCTACAGATCACGTGTTCTACGCCGAGGAACTCTTAGATCTTCTCCGTTCAGGGGTTTCATTACTTATTCACGTGTTTCTCCATGTTTCCCCTTTTCTCAACCATTTTTTGCTTTGAGATGAACATGCGGGGCTAATCCCCTTTATCTTTAGGACCGGGAGTAGCCCGGGGAAGCTTTGTATAACATTTTTGTCATAGTAATTCATCATTTATCTCTTAAATCCGTGGCATGATTTCATTTCCTCAATTATATTGTTATGCGTGATCACCATAATAATAATCTAATGCCTTTATTACTTTGAAAGAAGAATTAACGGTTGAAAATAGAAGAAATTCACATTAATTAACAAATCCCTTGAACAAGGTGATGTACGGTTAATGGTGGAAACCCATAGGTCGATTATAATGCACCTAGTCTAGGGTATAGGTTACTATGACGGTGGAACTGACTTAGACATAGGTAGTGAATTGTACCACGACAGTGGGCAATTCTGACTATAGGCCACTACCTGGATTGAGAGATGAACCTGAATTATTATATGGAAATTCATACAATGCAAACCCACGGCGAAACCGCAATCCTAAAGATCCTCACCTGAATTGATTAAATTAAACCTTTAATCAATTGCTTTGTTTTATTTTATTTTCTATTAGTTTTACAACAACTCTCAAACTCTTTTAATCAGTTTAGCTGATCGCAACCAGTTAGCAGTAGTCTACCGATAATTTAGTGTCCCTGAGTTCAATTCGGCCCTCAGAAAGGCCTATACTACATTGACGCGTGCACTTGCGTTATACGCACGGTAAAATCGTGTCAAGTTTGTGGTGCCGTTGCCGGGAACACGGCAATTGTCGGCACTGCGAGTTCTGCAAGCGGCCATTCTAGGCCACCTTTTATTTTTATTATGTTGAAATCATTTCTAAAATTCATAGTCTATCTTTCAAATTTTGTAATCGTCTAGCACGATACTGAATCGAAACTATTATTGTGCAGGTACTGTGCATGGTGCAGACGCGTAGCACCGACTACACACAACAATCACTAGAGGTTCCACTGTCGGGACCTGACGACGAGGAGGATTACAATCAAGACCACCTGGAAGAAATAGATTCTGACTCAGAACAAGAAGCCATGGCAGATGAGCATACGATATGGGAGAAGATAAAGGCTTCTTCTTCATCCGCTTCAAAGGGGCCAATCAAGAAGCAGGCGATCAACATTCCGACCTATAAGATTGATCCTGCATTAATCAACTTGGTCAAGTCAAATGCATTCCATGGGCTAAAGAACGAAGACCCGGTGACTCATATAAGCCAATTCGTGGAGAATTGTGACATGATTAAAATTGACAGATTTTCACAAGAGACACTCTACCTAAAGCTGTTCCCGAGTTCTCTGGCGGGAAATGCACGAGAATGGTTGCACAATCTTGACGATGAATATATGGAATCATGGAACCATGTGGGGGAAGTATTCTTTGAAAGGTTCTTTCCACCCGAGAAGACAAATGACATGATTAGGAAAATCCATAATTTCACCCAGAAGGCAGGAGAGACTTACTCTGAGACATGGGAACGGTTCCAGATCATGCTAAGGAGGTGCTCGCATCATGGGCTTGACAAGGAGACGCATGTCAAAATCTTCTATTTTTCTCTCTCTGAGCATGATAGAAGTAACCTAGATTTCGCAGGTTCAGGGTTCTTTTTGAACAACACAGACACGAGGTGTTGGGAAATTCTGAAAAACATGGCCAAGAAGCAATCTTGGGGTGACAGAGACGCCGTAGAGCATGTTCGAGCTGCAGGGGAGTCAAAGGACATCAAAGAGCTGAATGAGAAGATGGACCTTCTAGTAAAGAAACTGCTTGTAAAAGAAGATACCGAATCAGATGATGAGGCTCAAGTGAAATTCATGCGCCCACAGCCGGGGTATAGAAACAACTATCACTCATCGAGGAAGGACAATAAATTTTCTTGGAAAGATCTGAATAACTTCTTGCAGGACCCCGATGCAAAACCCCATCCGGTGGCGGAGGATAAGAGCACGGAGTTGCTCAACCAAGTGATAAAGCAGAACCAAGAACTAATGAACAGTTTTGGCCAGCAGATCAAGCAACAGGGGGAATTCATGAATTAGTTTGGGCAGACATTACAGAGCCATGGGGCTCAGATAAGGATGATAGAGATGTCTATGGCGCAAATGGCAGCTGAGATTGCCAATCTGAAGAAGCCAGCGCAGTAAGGATTTCCGGGTAACATGAACATTCCAGGAGGAAACCAACAGGCGAAGGCAATCTTGCTAAGGAATGGTAAGAAGATTTTAAACCCCAGGGCCGATGAACCAAGAAAACCCCAGTCAGAAACTGAAGGTGAGGCCAAAAAGGAAGTGCCAATGTCAGTCTCAGAGCCGGTTGAGGATATAGCAAAGGATGTCACCACAGACCCCATTGTTGTTGAGGAGGAGACACAGAAAAGGACACCATATGTGCCTCCGCATCAAAGGGCACAGGCTGTCCCGGTCCCATATCCAAATAGTATGAAAGCAAGGAAAGTGGATGCCCAGTTCAAGAAGTTTCTGGACAGTTTTAGAAAGCTCTCTATCAACATTCCATTATTAGAGGCAATAGACAAAATTCCCTCCTACGGGAAGTTCTTGAAAGACATCATCACCAAGAAGAGGAAGATCCATGATACTGAGGTTGTAGTTCTCAAGGAGCAGGTGAGTGTGTTCATCATGGGCACATTGCCGCCTAAGAGGCATGATCCGGGTTGCTTCAATATTTCATGCATTGGGAAAGTGAAATTCAGTGAAGCACTATGTGATTCAGGGGCAAGCATAAACTTGATGCCTCTCTCTACGTTCAAGAAATTGGGATTAAAAGAATCAAGGCTGAGCAATATGACAATACAGTTGGTGGATAATTCAGTGGTGAAGCCCTATGGTATTTGTGAAGATGTGTTGGTGAAAGTAGATCAGTTTGTATTTCCAGCAGACTTTGTTGTAAAGGAGATGCAAGATGAACAGGGTAATGAGCTACTTCTTGGACAACCCTTTCAAGCAACTACTAACATGATACTTGAGATGGGGAGAGGTCATTTGACCTTGGGTATCGCTAATAATCGATTTGAGATGGTCATGCCTTCTAGCACCACGCCATCTAAAGGTAAGGAGCAATGCCGCATGGTGAAGAATTTTGATCAGAATATCTTTCTCTGTCTAGGGAATCCATTTCTAGATATGGCTCATGTGATGACTAGAGTAGAAAAAGGGACACTGGTTGTAGACATCATGGAGCAAACCAAGGTTGTGTCCCTTAGCAAAGCTGTGGGTTTTCCTAATGATGAAGAGGAGGACATCCCTCCCTCTACTGAAGATGAGGCCATAGCAAGTTCTGTTTTTGATGCATACCCAGAATTGCCGCTTGAAGCTTGCCTGGTTAATATAACACATGATTGGATGAGAAGCAAGTCACTACAAGAGTGTGCCAAGATGCTTCAGGTACTTCCATGCTTTTATGCTAGGTACTATGAAGACCTTGGAGAACTCCCACCACCGCTTCAGTCAATCCTTAATCAGTGTGCCAGATTTGGAATTGAAGCTATTACCACCGCATTTGAAATATGCTTTTCTAGCTGAGGATGAGAAGCTGTCTGTGATTATTTCAGCATATTTGAGTGTCGAGGAGGAAGATCAGCTGTTGATTGTGTTGAAGAACCACTGAGGTGCATTCGGGTGGTCGGTCGCAGACATCAAGGGGATTTCCCCTACATTGTTCCAGCACAAGATCCGACTTGAAGAGGGAGCCAAACTGGTAATTCAGCCACAGCATCCACGAAATCCTAGCATGATGGAGGTCGTCAAGAAGGAGGTGATCAAGCTCCTTTCTACAGGTATCATCTATGCTATATCCAACTCGACTTGGGTGAGTCCTACACAGGTAGTCCCTAAAAAGGGGGGAATTATGGTTACACATAATTTGTTAAATGAACCTGTCACGACCCACTTGGTAATCAGGTGGCGTGTATGTATAGACTATCATAGATTGAATGATGCTACGCTTAAGGATCATTTCCCTCTCCCATTCATTGATCAGATTTTAGAATGATTAGCAGGCCGATCGCATTTTTGTTTTCTTGATGGTTATTCCGGGTACAATCAGATTTCCATTGATCCTAAGGACCAAGAGCTTCACTTGTCCTTACAGAACATTTGCATACCACTGTATGCCATTTGGTTTGTGTAACGCATCGGCAACCTTTCAGCGTTGCATGCTAGCTATTTTTTCCGATATGGTTAAATGCTCTTTGGAGGTTTTTATGGACGATTTCTTCGTCTATGGTGCGTCCTTTGACGAATGTTTATACAACTTGGACAAAGTTATGCAACGCTGTGAGGACACACATTTGGTCCTCAATTGGGAGAAATGCCACTTGATGGTCAGCGAAGGGATCGTGCTTGGACATAAACTTTCAAGCAAAGGGTTGGAGGTAGACCCGGTAAAGATCGAAGTTATTTCCAAATTGCCCCCACCGAATTCGGTTAAAGGGGTACGAAGCTTTCTAGGTCACACCGATTTTTATCGCCGCTATGTAAAAGATTTCTCTAAAATAGCCAAACCATTATCTGAGTTGTTGGAAAAGGATGATGTGTTTGATTTTAATGAAAAATGTTTACATGCTTTTAATGTGCTTAAAGAGAAATTGATTTCTACTCTGGTTGTGCAAACACCAGATTGGACAAAGTCATTCGAACTGATGTGTGATGCATCAAATTTCGCAGTGGGGGTAGTTTTCGGACAACGTGTCGACAATAAACCCGATGTGATTTTCTATGCGTCCAAAACCTTAAATGAAGCACAACTGAATTACACGACAACCGAAAAAGAACTTCTCGTCGTTGTTTTTGCTTTTGAAAAATTCCGGCAATATCTTGTAGGATCTAAAGTTGTGGTATGGACGGACCACACCGCCATTAAGTACTTGATGGAGAAAAAGGATGCCAAACCTAGACTGATTAGGTGGATCCTACTGTTACAAGAATTTGACATTGAAATCAAAGATAAGGCGGGAATAGAAAATGTGGTTGCGGACCATTTGTCTAGGTTGGAGAGGGTAGATGAGAAGGACGTACACATACCCATTACCGAGACATTTCCTGATGAGCAACTTTTATCTGTGAAATCTAAAGATCCTTGTTTTTCTTATATAGTTAATTATCTTCCTTGCAAAATTATCCCGAATGATTGGACATACCAAGATAAAAAGAAAATTTTCCATTCTTTGCGGTATTATTTTTGGGATGACCCTATCCTGTTGAAGCAATGCAGTGATGGTGTGTTGCACAGGTGTGTACCGAAGGTTGAGTACGAAAATGTCCTTCATCATTGCCATACTCTATCGACGGGTGGCCACCATGCAAGTTCTCGAAGTGCGGCCAAGGTACTGGAGAGCGGTCTTTACTGGCCTACTTTGTTGAGGGACGCCTATGACTATGTGCAGCAATGTGATTCCTACCAAAGGGCAGGTAACATTTCAAAAAGACAGGAGATGCCCCTCAATGTATTTCAAGAGGTCGAGGTGTTCGATCTGTGGGGTATTGATTTTATGGGACCCTTTGTGTCCTCAAATTCTAACTTGTACATTCTGTTAGCTGTTGATTATGTGTCGAAGTGGGTAGAGGCAACACCTACTAGGACTAATGATGCCGTTGTAGTGTACAAGTTTGTCAAAGAATACATTTTCTGCAGGTTTGGTTTACCAAGAATGATCATTAGTGATGGAGGTACGCATTTCCATAATTAGAAGTTCGCGGGATCTGTTGAGAAAGTACATGGTAAAGCACAACATTGGTACCCCATACCACCCGCAGACACAGGGGCAAGTGGAGGTCTCCAATCGGGAGATCAAGAAGATCTTAGAGCGCACCGTGGCTTCCACGAGAAAGAACTGGAGCACCCTGCTACCGGATGCTTTGTGGGCGTACATGACGGAGTTTAAGACACCTATAGGCACTATGCCTTTAAGGTTGGCTTACGATCGGGCTTGCCATTTGCCGGTGGAATTGGAGCATAAAGCGCATTGGGCGCTGAGGAAGATGAATTTGAAATATGATGAAGCGGGAAAGAAAAGGTTGCTTGAGTTGAACGAACTTGACGAGCTGAGGATGAACACATATGAAAGCTCGTGGATCTGCAAGGAGCGAACAAAGTTGATTCATGATCACCATATTCAGATGCACGTCTTTAAGAAAGGAGATCGTGTACTCTTGTTCAATTCCAGGTTGAAGATACATCTTGGGAAATTGAAATCCCGATGGAGTGGACCGTTCACCGTAGAGGAGGTCAGGCCACATGGCACAATCATGGTGCATGATGATGAGACTACATTCTTGGTTAATGGACAACGATTGAAATTGTATTTCGGTGAAGATTACACAAGGAAAGTGAATGAGGTCAAACTCATTGCGCTTCCATATGCATGAGGAGCTTCATGTCGTCTAGCCTAAGATGTTAAATAAGGGCGCTTGTTGGGAGGCAACCCAGCCATCAGTAGCTTAGTTTAGTTTCTTTCCCATTTGTACTTTGGTTTGATTTGATTTTGTTTTTAGTGTAAAAAAGATACCTTGATCGTTTGTTCAATGTGAAGGACTGAGGCAGAGTCCATACCATCGACCCTTGTGTCGATGGTATCAAGATGAGTACAGGTTGGCGGCTGCAAAAATCGCTATGCGTCGATACTATCGATGGCCTCGGTGATGGTATCGACACACCAATAGGTTGATTGCAAAATAAGGTCGATAGTATCGACACGGGCGTCGATACTAGCAAGATCTCTGGAGATATTCAGATGAAATTGTCTCAGTGAAGTTGATACCATCGACGGGCCTGTTGATGGTATCGACCCAGTTATAGGTAGGAAGTGGTGGCCAGGCCTCGTGAGGGTGTTTCCCTAAGAAGAAGTCGATACTATCAACCTGCGTCGATAGTATCGACGTGACACATCACCGATCCACGAGAGGAAATCAACGGCGATCACTGCATCGAGAGAGTCAATCTGTGGGATGGGTCGATACCATCGACACCTGTCGATGGTATTGACGCATCATCGATCTGGGCCCCCACATCGGGCTATCGACAACCGTCGATACTAGTAGAAGACCGGATTTGTGCTACCGGTTTTGATACCATCGACCCGTGTCGATGGTATCCACGGGCACACAGCAGCGACGGCCGTCATCATATGACATCACACCTTCAGAGCTTTCCTCCTCCACTTGTGTCGTGCGTCCTGTTGAGCAATCGGAGCCCGACTACGAGCATCCAAGGAGAGCCTTCTTCCTTGGGCCTTCACCAAGCAGAGATTGTCTTCTCTGACCTTCACCAAGCTCCACCTTCTATCCCTTCTTCCTTGGCAATGGTGCATACCGCCGGCGCATCTTCTTCACACGCGACACCGATGGAGATCCCCGAGTTCATCCCTCTGCCTACTGCATCTATTCCATGTCCGCGGATTGTCCATCCTTCCGCAGAGGTTCGGAAGGTCTACAAGGAGCTGATGAAGCGCAAGATTGAGCCGACCCGCTACGTCGACCGGGACATGATCCGCAATCTGGGGTTCAAGGCTAATCTGGCCTACGTCTCAAAGGGCAGACAAGGCATACAGGCAGGAGGCCTGATGAGATGGAATTCCACGCCAACGGCCAGCCATTCTTCGGTGAATGGCCTACATATAAGGAGCTAGTGGCGGAATTCATGGCGTCGCTGGACATATGTGTCGTGCCAAACGACGTCATCGCCACTGATCAGGAGTGAATAAAGGGCCGTGTTTCTTTCCGGCTGTTCAACAATGAATACACTCTTACCCTTAGGCAGTTCAATTCCATCTACAACTAGAATCATGGGAGAGACTAGTACTAGCGGCCAGACAACCAAACGGATTACGATGCTATCTTTGCCCAACTTGTGACTGCACTGCCCAGCAAATCCGTGAGCTACCACAATGTGGCGGTTGCGGATTTTGAGCATCCGTTTGTGCGGGTTCTTCTCCGCATGCTCTGCACCACGTTGTTCGCTCGTGGTGACCTTTCTCTTAGCAAGTTTCAAGAGACATACTTGTTTTTACTGCACAAGTTGCTGAAGTGAGAAGAATGTAATTGGGGCGCATTTTTCTTGACGCGCGTGTTGGCTGTAAGGAGGAGTACGTGGAAGGCTCCAATCCACTTTGGAGGGCTCATCACACTACTGGCCTCCTATCTTGGGTTAAATTTCTCCCAGCTTACTCCCCTCTCCAACAGGATCAAGGTCAACTTGCAGCATCTGCACCGCTCCAACCTCATCCTGCTTCGTGATGGCTTGGCATATGCACACTGCCATGTCAACCAAGCATATCAAGAATGTTCACTTCCAGACCCCATCTTCCACATCGAGGGTGCTCAGCACTTCCGATGGCCTATTATCGCCATCGAGGATTCGGACGAAGATGGAGGCAACGACGACAACAACAATGATGGCGACGAGCATGAAGAGGAAGAGGAGGCTTTCACTCCTCTTTGCGCACGCGTGGCACCCAGGAAGTGTCCCCACATGCATCCGGGTGCATCTTCTTCTTTGCAAACTCTGCCACCATAGCCCTCGCAGCAAGGCAAGGATGCCTATTCCATGCAAGGGATGTATGGAATGCTGCAGGATATTCATCAAACGCAGCAACGACATACAACTTCAAATGCCAGAATTCAGGAGACGATGAACCGGATGCTTGACAACCAGAGGGCTATTTTCGAGAATGAGCGCCTCCTCGTCGACAACCAACATCACATCCACGACAGGTTGCATAGGATGGAGATGTAGCAGTAACCCTTCTATGATCATTACTGGAGCCAGAATTACTTTGGGGGGTATCCACAACCTCCGCCCATGCCCCAGTATGATCTGAGCTTTCAGGGACAGTACCCATCTTGGGACCCCACGGCCCCGCAGTACCCGCCTCCTCCAGAAGAATGATCAGTATCACTGTTCCACCTTTTAAGGCTATTTTTGACTATGCGGCCATAGTCGAATTCAAGCTTAGGGGCGGAGTTGGAACATCTCTATCTTTTATTTTCCTAGTTTTAGTTTTTATTGTTTTATTCTTGTCATTTATTTCTTGCAGTTTTTAGTTTGTTTGTAGGATCCACACTCTATCTAGTGTAATTGTGGATGTCTTAAATCATGTGTCATCTCGTTGCTTGTACATGGGAATTAGGGACAAATTTTAAAAAAATTAGTGTTTTGCAAGCTTGTGTTGTTCAACTTTGAGCACATAACTCAAGAAAATGATTGGGTTTGTCAACTCTAAAATAGGAAATCACAACTGTACATTCCTATGATTCATGAAAAGTGGACGGAATTGGTTGTTTGAGCCTAAACTGACCAAATGATAATGAGACTTTAATTTGAAATAAGAGAAAGAAACCTCTTAATTACCACACAGGTCAGTAAGGAGGGACACGTAATAATTTTCAAAGGTTTAGTCAATTAGTCTTGTGATCTATCCACCCCATTGTCTTTCATATTTCACCATAAGAATTGGAAGTACATTACAGTTTTAATCTCTTTGATTGCATTCCATGTAGATAGGTCTTGCATTGCAACTATTTTCACCTATTTTGCATGAAAATAAAAAAAAAATAGAGTAGTTATACATGCACATTATCCTTAGGTGTGTGTCATTTAGTTGCATAATTATCATGTTGTAGCTGCATTCATATTTTTGTGCATAGAGTACATCATGCGTCTTATATTTACTGAACATTAAGGGTGATTAACTTATTCCATACCTTTTGGATGCTTCAGGTGTATAAGTTATGTAGCAATAAGTGAGCCTGACAAACAATTCATTGTCAACTATGAACATAAGGGCTTAAAAATATAATAAAAAAATAAAAAAAAATTAATAGTAAAAAAAAAGAGTATTGAGAAGCAAGGGGAATGAGAGGGAGAAAGGAACATAGTCTCACCTGCATTTTAAAGAAGAATAAGTGCATTATGTAGTTCTCCTAGATATTCCATCTCATTTTGAGACGGAATGATAGTGCATGCATCATTCCACCCAAATGTAGGCATTAGGGCATTTTCATTTGCGTATGCATTATTTAGGTCATTAATGTCTTGTGCATGTTAAAACCGTATAATGCTTCCATTTCTTCCACTAGCCACCCATTCCATCCACCCGTTGCTCGAATTGGTAGGCTACCGTGATTTTCTCCTCACTTGTTAATATCAGGAGAACTGCTTCCATGTAGATGGTAGTTAGGGCGAGCAACGTAGAATAGGAGATCACAAGATGCGATGAGCCTGAACCGGAGAATTTTATTATGTTAACTGCCTTATGTGATAGTGTTCATCAATTTTGAGGTAGATATCTTTTATGGATGATTACTGTCGCCTTTAGGGTAATTATCATTATGTGGTTAGTAAGGGCCGGAATGTGAATGTATGGCGGGGATCATATGGTGATGTTTGTTGTGATAACTTGTTCTTTAGTTGACCCTCGCAATTCTATTATAAAGTTTAGTTGCTCGAGGGCGAGCAATATTCAAGCTTAGGGGAGTTTGATGCGATGATTTTGATTCGCATTTATAGACTTGTTTCACTCGCGTTTTATGCGTTTATTGGTCATTTTGGTGGTTAATATTGCATAATTCACTTACTTTAGTCTATGATCCTTCTCAGCATCAATTCTCCCTTATTTTATTGTTTTGAGCATAAATGATTACAATAATATGTTTTATTTCCGCTTATGTGGTTTCGTGTTGCAATTTCAGGAAAAACACATATCTCCAGCTGTCGATACCATCGACAGTTGTCGATACTATCGACACAGCCACAGGTTGTCAGCCGCAAGGAGCAGCACAAAGTCGATACCATCGACAGAGAAGTCGATGGTAGTGACATACCATCAGGTTGCTGGCGAGAAGAGAGTCGATACTATCGACCCTAAAGTCGATACTATCGACAAGTGGAGCTTCAGCGACGGAAGAGGACAAAAGAGACGCCTAAGAGAGTCGATACCATCGACCCTCGTCGATGGTATCGAGTTAGCATCAGTCACGACAACAGAAAAGAAAGAAGACTTGCTGATATCGCGCAGGGTCGATACCATCGACCCGCGTCGATGGTATCGACACCGTCAGATGCAAGTTTGTTTCAGATTGATCTAAATCTGACGGTTGTGATATTTTTGCAACCTAACTCGGTGATTATACCTAATCACGGCGACCAAGAGTGATCTATCACGTCATTAGCCACTGCACACGTCTCGAGAAGGTGTGGAGAGAAGAATGGAGCCTAGAAACACGCCCCAGCCATTCCGAAAGCCGAAGAAGACATTTTCCACCGCCGAAAGGCTACAGATCACGTGTTCTACACTGAGGAACTCTTGGATCTTCTCCGTTCAAGGGTTTCATTACTTATTCATGTTTTTCTCCATGTTTCCCCTTTTCTCAACCATGTTTTGCTTTGAGATGAACATGTGGGGCTAATCCCCTTTATCTTTAGGACCGGGAGTAGCCCAGGGAAGCTTTGTATGACATTTTTATCATAGTAATTTACCATTTATCTCTTAAATCTGTGGTATGATTTTGTTTTCTCAATTATATTGTTATGCGTGATCACCATAATAATAATATAATGCCTTCAATTACTTTGAAAGAAGAATTAACGGTTGAAAAGAGATGAAATTCACATTAAATAACAAATCCCTTGAACAAGGTGATGTACAGTTAATGGTGGAAACCCAAAGGTCGATTATAATGCACCTAGTCTAGGGTATAGGTTACTACGACGGTGGAACCAACTTAGACATAGGTAGTGAATTGTACCACGACAGTGGGCAATTCTGACTACAGGCCACTACCTGGATTGAGAGATGAACCTTAGTTATTATATGGAAATTAATACAATGAAAACCTGCGGCAAACCGCAATCCTAAAGATCTTCACCGGAATTGATTAAATTAAACCTTTAATCGATTTCTTTGTTTTATTTTATTTTTTGTTATTTTTACAACAACTCTCAAACTCTTTTAATCGGTTTAGCTGATCGCAACCAGTTAGTAGTAGTCTACTGATAATTCAGTGTCCCTGAGTTCGATTCGGGCCTCACAAAGGCCTATACTACATTGACGCGTGCACTTGAGTTATAGGCACGGTAAAATCGTGTCAAAGTGCCTGAACAAAACAAGCTTCAGTGATCGGTCGAGTTTCCCCAGGACAAACTCGACTGACTGTTTGAATATCGGTTTTGTCTTTTACTTGATTGGTCGAGTTAACTTTATTGAAACTCGACCGATTGCACTGTACGTAATTTGCAGAAAGATGTGACCATTGGTGGGTTATTTGATCGAAAATAGAGACATTTTCTTGAAGGAAGACGGTTATATTTCGGCCCAATAGTCAAAAGGGATATTTGCAAAGAAATTCATCCTTTGAAGCAAATCATACAACCTTTTCAATTTAGTACATATTCATAAAATCATTATATTTCACTTATGAGAACATATGCAAAATTGAGGTTGTAACAGTCGGCCTCAAGATAGAGGGGTTTAGTATGAAGGGAATCTCTTTCTAAATCTATGCTAGCAACTTCATTACTTTGCAAAAATAGGTCTATAAGATAAGTCATTTACTTGAGCAAGCAATTTTGCATTTTCAGATTTAAGCAAAATAATTTCTCTTTGATAAGCATAAACTTCATTTCTCCTAGCATCATCCATGAGTTTGAGTTCTACATTTTTAGTTTTAAGACAATCAAGCTCATATAGGCACTTTTGGTTTTCTATATTAAGATTTTCAATATTTTTAAGATATACACCATTTTCAACCTCTACTCCATTATGTTGAAGCTCAAGGTCAAGAAATTGCCCTTGCAAAGAGTCTATGCTATCAAGGAGCACTTTTTCATTTTTATCAAGGATTTCAATTTTAGCATAAAGATCATCAACTATCTTGCCTAACATTTTCCTCTTAGATTTGCATTTAGTAAAGGATGATTGACATTCATTTAGCATATCAATGACAGTTTCTTTAGGCAGCTCCAGCAAATTTACTTCACCTACCTTGCTTACCTCACTTACCTCACATACATCTTCACTAGTAGATGCCATGAGAGCAAGATGTCATTCTCCATCTTCGGAGCATGATGAGCTTGAAGAAGACTCCTCCCAAGCTGCATGAGCTGCATCTCTTGATCTTCTTTCTTTCTTGTCCTTCCTCTTGTACTTTCCTTCTTTCTTGTACTCCTTATCTTTCTTGTGGCTGCTCTTGTGATGGCTCTTCTTGGCCTTGGGGCAGTCACTCTTGTGGTGGCTTTTTGACCACACTCATAGCACCTTGGAGTTGAACAGGAGGGCTTTTTCTTGAAGTGTTTGTCCTTTGAGTAGTTTGCCTCATGCTCATTAGGGCCTTCATCTTCACTTGAGGAAGGGCTGGGGGACTTCAAAGCAGGTTGTTGTTGCCGCACCATTTCTTCAATTTGTGCTTTGAAGGTTGTGTCCTTTATCTTATTGGACTCTTTTTCTTCTCTCTTCTCTTCCTCTTCTTCCTTGTCAAGCCTAGGCTCATTGGCTTGAAGATTACCAACCAGCTCCTCGGTTGATAGCTCACTTAGCTTGTACACCTCTTCAATGGATGTCACCTTGGGCTCCCATCTCTTTGGAAGAAATCTCAAGATCTTCGAGTACATGGTGCCTTTGTCTAGCACACTCCCAAGGGCTGCCAATCCATTTATGATGACATTGAGCCTAGTGTACATATCAACCACTCTCTCATTCTTACCCATCTTGAAGTTCTCCAGAAGACCACCAAGGATGTAGATATTGGCTTCCTTCACTTGCTCAGTTCCTTCATAGGTGACACACAATTTGTGCCATATCTCATGTGCGGTGTCCCATGAGGAGATCCAGTTGAACTCAGATGGAGTGAGGGAAACATATATGATGCTCACAACTTCGGTGTTGAGTTGAGCATGCTTCATTTCAGTTTCAGTCCATGTGGTGATGTCCCCCTTTGGATCTTCATATTTGAGGTGGACTATCTTCCACATTTCATAGCTCACACCTTGAAGGTAGAACTGCATCCTTCTCTTCCAATAGAGGAAGTTGGTGCCATCGAAGACCGGAGGTCTCATGGAGAAGCTTCCTTCTAGGTTAAGCGAACCAAGTACTGAATTGCCCATCTTCTCCTACTTGTTGAAGTAGCTTCGAGAAGACATGCTCTGATACCACTTGTTGGATAAATGGGCTCTAGAAGGGGGGGTTGAATAGAGCTTCACAAATTCTCACAAGATAAATTAGACCACCAAACTATATATTTTAAAAGCTTAAACAAGCAACAATTTGATGTCCTAATCTAACATACATATCAAGGATGAGAGATAGTGAAAAACAAGCACTTGGACATGTGGTTTAGAGTGGTTCCATGTCCTAAACTTAGGAGCAATGTCAGTCCACTACCTAGAGTGGGTTAGTCTCTAGGATTTGCAATCTTGGTACTCTTATATTCCACAATAAGATTATAAGACACAACAACCACACATCCAAGGGCTTAGTACCTCAAGCAAAGATCTTCAACCTATAGAAAGATCTTACCCACTTGAACCATGGAGTCTTCAGCCATCAACATGGACTTACCCACTCCTTTCTTCAAGTCTTCTGCCTTCAAGGGATTACCTATCTTCCTTGAGTGTTGCCTTGCTTCTCTCCTTCACTTGGAGATCTGGAGCACCTATCTCCTTCACTTAGAGACCTAGAGCAACTTGCCTTCTTCAATCTTGAAGAACATCACCTCCTTCTCCTTCACTTGGAGAGGGATCTTCAACTTGACTTCAATAGGAATTGAGGTTGGAAGATGGAGAAGGAGAGCTTTACAACAATACATGGAGTAGCTCTCTTACACAGGAACCTATCTCACTCATACTCATGAATTTGACATGAAGGTAGAGAGAGAAAGGGCCTCAAAGGCTTAGAACACTCTCAGCTATGCTAGGACTAAGTTTGCGATTTCTACTGTATTATTAATCCAATAATGAATATAAAAGAAAAGAAAAGAAGAAAAGCTCAAATAATAGAGAAAGATATCCTTGTTGACATGAGGGGTGAATGTAATATCCTCAATTTTTTTGTAAAATTGAATTATAATATAATGCATTGTATTATTGATGGAATAATAATAAGGTTTATCACCTTTTTGACATGAGTTCTTGTGGCACAAGATAAATAAATAAAATGGATTCCTCTGAAATTATCCATTAATAATGTTGAACAAAATAAAAATAATAAAAGAGATGCTTTGGATCTGTGTATATATGACAAAGAAATACAGAGGGAATATGTTTAATCATTTTCTAAACAAAAACACATTGACTTTCTTTTATTTAGTTGGAGACCATGTGTTCAACAAAATAAAGGTTTTATATCTAGATACTCATAATAAGGTGGTCATATGTGTTTATGGAATACCTTGCTTTTTGCACAACAACGAAAGGATAGAAGAAACGAGTAAAATATGAGGGAAAGGAATAACCAAGCATTAATGATTTTTCCAATAGGATATCTAATCGTGTCTTGAGGATTAAGTATTCCTTTTATGGCATTGTATGTATATGGAAACCTCTTCCAAACTAGTAGCCTATGACCTGTGATTGGGAATATAAGAGGAAAGAATCATATCTTTTGGCCGTAGGGTCTCTCCTAATCCCCTTCCTTTTTCTCTTATCGTAGAGACCAATAGGTTTCTCTTAAGAAGTGTATATATATGGATATACATCGAAGCCCTCAGCCTCAATCTCATAGGAGGCACCCAACCCTCTTATTCGCAAGAAGGGTCAAAGAGGCAAGAACCAGACTTTTTGGTCAGCATGTGTTGTTGACCATTTGTCCCTCATCCCTCTCGCTAGATATCTCACTGCTTGATCACCCTGACTTCTCCTCAAGGTCAATGTTAGATCACATGACACCAAAAGGGAGTGGTGGTCGTGTCCTTAGAAAACGGAGATGACAGTGGTCACCATGACTTGGAAAAGTGATGTTGAAGACATATCACCTGGAAATACCACCCCGTTTCATGTTCCTACATATCCACTGCCATGAGAGAAGGGAGGAGGTATTGCGCCTCCCTCACGCGCAGCCGCGTCAGGCTGGAGGCGCCCCGACATGAGGAAGGGGACGACCGTTTGCTAAAGGACCCAGATGGCCTTCGGGTTGTACGTCACCCACGGGAGTAAAGAGGTAACTTTCCACCTCATAATCTTTAACTAGCCAAAATAAATAGAAATAAGTTAAATGCTGACAGGGTTGTCCTTGATTGGCCAGATTATGTTTATTTTTGCAAAAATCGTAACTAATTGTACTTAACTCAGAATTAGACAAGTAAGATATGAAAATTGATCAGAAGAACATGTAGAATACAAAGAAAATATGATTGACATCTAATTGGGCTTTTTTTTCTAAAAATAGGGTAACATATGTGATATAGTGGTGATTAATGTAGTTAAACCCTAGATTTTGGGTATTAACATGTTGAATACCTTAAAAGCCCTTGCTTTATGCTCTTATCTGATATTGTTTAACAAGATGAGAAATAAAGGTTATTGTGATAATGATAGGGATTACAATGTGTATAATCATGCTTATGAGAATTAGTGTTTTAAAACTAAGATATGGTTAGTGAATTTAAATTGGATCTAAGTGATCATAACGAACATATTTGTTGGATATATTAATTAGGGTTACACATGATGTCTAATTTGGACTAATAACTCTACATAACAATTATGCAATGGAATTCAGGTTTGTACCTCTATTCCTTAACCAAACCCTGATACCCTAGATTAGAGCCAAGTAAGGTTTACTTGGAATAATATGTGATGGTGACAATTTAGGATTTACATACATGCAGATTAAATGATCAATTGCTTGGTTTGCTTGCATGGATCTATTGACTTCTTGATTGAAATACTTGAAGTATAACTATATATTCTGCATGGATAAGGTATGTGGTTACGCTTATGGTTAATCACTTTAGTTTCACGGCGATTCCCGGATGTTTTATCGATTTCCTAAAAATAACTGCTTGGATGACTTTTATTTCATGCAACTATAAAGTGACTATAAGTATCACCATAAATATGTATATATATATATATATATATATATATATGACTGGCTCAGATCTTGGTCCTCCTCTGTGGCTTTGCTAATGATGAAAAAGGGTAACCTAGTACAGGGCCTACTTCTTTGGGCAACTCACGTGTAGTGTCATGAGACTCTTTAGCTCACCATGAGTTAAGGAGTAGGCTACCTATGGGTAGTGCCATGTGATTCAACCCTAGAAATTGATTCACCTGTTAGGCAGGATCATGAGGGGTTTAGTGGGGATCTACCATAAGGAAGGTAGCATCTAGGTCCACTGTAGGAACAATGCAGAGGCTGGGGTATGGATGGATTGAGCAGTTATGCTTAAAACAAAAAGTTGTTTGTTAAATCATAATTGACTGCAATATGTTGTTACAGTTAATTGCATGATTATTGTTTCCCCCACATACCGGCGTATTCATTTATGCTGAACGACATTTTGTTTGTCGGCGTTTTAGGTACAAATGGAAAAGGACAAATAGTAAAGTGGCATATTGTGAAATTAAGAAATAAAGTGCAAGGTGGATTAGTTAGAATAGAGTCCAGATGTGGATAGAAGTTAGATATCCAAGTTTTTAAAAAGGTATGCAAAGTTTTATTTTATTCTAGCTTTCAGTATAGTCATGGTAGAATTTGATAATTATTTTTGATTAATTGTCGAACCTATGATCTGGGAAATTGGGATAACCGCTATGACCTCTTGGTCTCCCTTAATTGGGGGTTACCGGGAGGCGGGGTAATTACATTTGGTATCAGAGCATTGGTTCCTCATTTAATTTTTAGTAATTATTAAATTTTACAAACTATGTAGAACCCAAGGGAGTTATTAGAGGATTTTTCAAAAGACAAAGGTGTCTAGAAAAGGATCACATCCAAGAGCTGGAAAATTTTTCCTCGAAACCTCTAGTCAGAATACAAGGACTCTCAGATCTATGTGACTGTCTGGCCAATGTCTTAGGATCTAACTCAAAATAAGATACCTTTAGGACTCTCTCACTTATTTTCATCCCTTCTCAACCCTAATTTTGTTAGGATTATAAGGTTTAGGGTTCTCTCTCTTCCTCACCCTCTTGAGGATAGGGTACACATGATAAGGTTTAAGGAATCCTCCACCAAATTAATGAAAAGCATGTAAATAAGATGTCATGGACATAAGCTTAATAGTTTAAGAGTAAACTAAAGAATAGTTGCATGCTTAGGTCGTATGGCATATGTTGTCGTTCCCTTAGGAGAGACATGAGGCTAGACCTTCTTATCAGGAGGATAAGTAGAGAGAGTTAGTCTTGGAGGTAGAGACCTCCATTATAAGTAAAGACCTGGCACATCCTCTGAGGATGATGCTAACCCTAAACCTAAGTGAAGGTTAGAGAGAGATGACACGATGAGCTAGATGTCATGGTAGACCATGTGTGTGGGTGGACATGTTTTTGGTTTGGATACCCATGATGATATGAGCCATGTGAGGTTGGTTGACCTAGTGCTTTTGGTGACCCAACCCTCGGAAGGGTCGTGCATGGTAGAGTGAAGGATATATCCTTCATTGATGAGGATAGTGATGACCATATAGAAACCCTATGAGCTTAGATGAGCATGGCAAAGTTGCACCCAAAGTACGTCAGTACGTATGACAGTAGGCTAAAACCCTAGCCAGAAAGGCATGTTGGATAGCTTATGAGATAAGCATGAAGAGTTATGGATAATCTTAGGCGAACATAGGTTTCTCTCATGTAGGTGTACGCTTGTGAGCTTGATCCACCTTAGAGAGAGGACCTCCAATAGTAAGGTGGTTGTAGGGTTAAGCTCTAGAGAGAGAGAGCAGGGCCTGAGCTAGAAGGTTGGAAGTTTAGACTCCGGGAGAAACCCTGAGAAGTTGAGGATGATGCGACCTAAGTGGATGTTTGTTGTTGCCTTGTGCATGATCCCTGGGGGCTTATGGTATCTTGGTTTCCTTTAGAGGAACCAAACCCTAGTGGGAGGATGAGGTTGTTGGTACCTATGTGCCCATGGTATAGATGTTTACCTTCTAGGGTTAGGAAGAAGAGTTCCTTAGACCCTGAAAAGGTTTAGTAACAAGTTGTGAGGCCTTATACATAGTTGGTTGTCCTTGAGGAGGACTCCACTCTGAGATGTTATTCAAGTGGAATGATAATAAGAAGTGCATGTTGTACCTTGTACATTCTTGGTACGTGGTTATAGGGTTGAGCATGCAGTTGGACATCAAAAAGGTGAACCTAGGGTTCCTAGACCTAAGAGGGGAAGTAGTAGTGTTGGGTGTACCTGATGCTCATGATGAGATTTGAGTTTCCATAGATTTGAGCATGGCACCCCTCATGTTTGGAGGAAAAGGAAACCCCTTGGTTAAGGTGTATGTTTGATGAACCCCTCACCTATAAGTTGGTGACATGGGCAGGTATGATGATGGTCCAATGTGAAGGAATAGAAACTAGTAGGACCTACCATGGAGACCTATCATGGTTTAGAAGGTGTTCTATTTGTTAGCTATTTGCCTTAGTAGCTTGATAGGGCTAAGAATGCTCATGTGAAGGTAAACCCTGGACAAAAGGATGTTGTGACCTTTGTTATCAAGATGTAGTTTCCTCCCATCCTGGGAGAGGGACCCTTTTGTAGGGTGTATACCAGCTTTTGGTTGGGTTTGAGGAAACCCTAAAAGGTCTTATAGAATCTTGAGAAGCTAAGTGGAGAGTACATAGTATAAGAGTGAACCTATAGACCCATAGATGATCATCTCTGAGTGAATGTAAATGTGTTACCATGGAGGTAACCAGTAAGGGGCTTGACCGAGGTAGATAGGTCGCCATGACCCCTATGAAAGGATGTAAGTTAGACCATGAATGTTGAGAGAGATGATGGAGACTTGGGTAAGGTTTCAAGTTGGATATGTACTATATTATAATCCTATGTCTATGCTAGGGTCAGGTGGGGATAAGACCGATGGGAGTAGGAGTTGCCTAATACCCTAGTTGCACATGACCATAGGGTCGAGAGGTAACAACTATCATTGTCTGAGGGCCATGGGTTAGGAGATTGATCACCTTCATGAACTCATGGGACCCAAAGGGAAGATGAGGAGGGCACTCTCTAGATGCATAAGGGAAGAGGGATGACCCCAAAAGTGTCGGCACCCTACAGACTTAGAGGAGATGACCAAGGATTGTGTGGTGACCCAAGTGGGTTCGAGACTAGTTTTCCATGGAAGTAACTTTGATATTGAGATGATTGTGATGTAGAGACATATGTTGCACGTTTCTACTTAAATTTGAAGGTGTACTGGCAAGGTGGGATGTACCGTCTCTATTCTTGAAATGGGAAGAACTTGGTATTTGGACTGCATCCAAATTCTTATTTCCTCTTGTTATGGGAGTGAGAGATAAAATAATATGCATGCCATACACCAAGTATAAAAGATGATGTGAGTTGGAACATTGCTATGAGGTATGAGGACAAAGATGATAACTTACCCATGTGGAGTGAACGTTCTATGGATGGTTTATAAACACTAAGAGAAATAAGGTAGTCATCTTATGAGGATGTTTTTATCATGAGCTATGAGTTATACAAGGTTGAGTTTGATAACCAAGAAGATGAGCTCTAAGTTTTCTTGTTCAAGGTAGACCTAAAGTCCAGGATGAGATGATAAGTGGAATACATGGAGGTGTATGTCTTCAACATTACCTAATACATAAGGATGTGAGGTGGTAATGGACGCTCTTGTTTAGATGCAGCTGCCTAGTCTAGCTAGTGAAAAGGTTGGGAGAGGTGGTCAGGTGAACCCTAAGTTAGTGGTTGCTTGGTTAGGCATCCTAAGGCTTGTTGTGATAGAAGGATGGTTGTAGAACCTCAGATGCACTTCTCTGGAAAAGAAGGTGATGAAACCCATGACTAGAGTGTTTTAGGCTTTCTAAGGAATCAACCTTGACAAATCATGACATACAGGAGATCATGATTTTGAGTTCATCAAACACTGTGGTACTACTAAGATAGTTAGTTGCAGTAGTACTTTGGATACCTAAGATGAAGTTGCATGTGGCTTGTTGCCATGCATGCCAGGAGGTGAAGGACGAACACTAGTAACCCAATGAGTTGATATAGAGGATAAATAGTTCCTGAGTGGGAATGGGAGTTCATCACTATAGATGTTGTGGTAAGTCTCCATGGATCAAGGAAGGTCAGGATGTAATGTGGGTTATGGTAGATCACCTTACATAGATGACATGATTTAAGAGAAAGAGAGAATACTGTCAGAAAACAGATCCGGTTGAACTATATGTAAGAGAGATGGTTCAACTATACCATGATACGAGTTCAAAGGTTCTTGATTATGACCTAAAGGTTTACTTCCATGTGGTGGAAATGGGTACATGATGAACTCAATGTTGGTACAGCTTATCACCCCTAACTGATGGTTAGCATGATCCTGACTAGAGGGTCTGATGAGAGTGTGTGTGCTCATTCAGGGTGATATATGGGGATAGTTCTTGTCCTATGAGAGTTGAGATGATAGTCACCATAGCCAGTATCGGGATATAAGAAACTCTGTAAGGGAGTTTGTGTCAGTCACCGCTTCATTAAGATGATGTTGGTGAAGGGACCTTAGGAAGGTCCGAAAAGGACCATAGTGTGTGTAGATAAAGTCACTTTGATCATGCGATGGCTGAAAGAGAGCCCAGTGATGACATGAGTTGTGAGCTGATGCAAAGTAGACTAACATGCAATTCACTATGGGAGAATATGTGATATGAAAATCTGACCCCTCTGAGCTACAGCTAAGAAAGCTGAGTCCCCAATACATGGGTCCATTTGAGATGGATTGGTGGACTTATTTATGTTTGACCTTACATGTCATGTGTGATGAGTTCCTTGTGTCCAGTTTAGAGCACTATGTGAGGTACCTGAGTCATGTGCTGAGCAATGAACCTAGTAAACCCTAAGGGAGGTTGAAATGTCCTGAGTCACCTATGAGGATTATAGATGCCATGGTGAGAGAAGTCAGAAAAAATAATATGTGATGATAAAGGTTTTTTGGAAGCACCATGGATAGGGTAAAGCCACATATGGGCCAATGATGGACATGGAAAACTCTTATTCTGAATTGTCTGTATGCTTTATGGAATTTTGAGGACAAAATTCTTATAAGAGGGGAAGGATGTTACAACCTCAATTTTGCATATGTTTTAATAAGTGAAATGTAATGATTTTATGAATATGTACGTAATTGAAAAGGTTGTATGCTTTTCTTCAAAGGATGGATTCCTTTGAAAATATCCCTTTTGATAGGAATTTTGTGATTTCTATTGTATTATTAATCCAATAATGAATATAAAAGAAAATAAAAGAAGAAAAGTTCAAATAATAGAGAAGGATATCCTTTATGACATGAGGGGTGAATGTAATATCCTCAATTTTTTTGTAAAATTGAATTATAATATAATGTATGGTATTATTGATGGAATAATAATAAGGTTTGTCACCTTTTAGACATGAGTTCTAGTGGCACAAGATAAATAAATAAAATGGATTCCTCTGAAATAATCCATTAATAATGTTGAACAAAATAAAGAGAATAAAAGAGATTTTTGGATTTGTGTATATAAGACAAAGAAATACAGAGGGAATATGTTTAATCATTTTCTAAACAAAAACACCTTGCCTTTCTTTAATTTAGATGGAGACCATGTATTCAACAAAAGAAAGGTTTTATATCTAGATATGCATACTAAGGTGGTCATATGTGTTTATGGAATACCTTACTTTTTGGACAACAAAGAAAGGATAGAATAAATGAGTAAAATAATAGGGAAAGGAATAACATACATTAATGATTTTTTCAATAGGATATCTAATCGTGTCTTGAAGATTAAGTATTCCTTTTATGGCATTGTATGTATATGGAAACTTCTTCCAAACTAGTAGCCTATGACATGTGATTGGGAATATAAGAGGAAAGAATTGTATCTTTTGGTCGTAGGGTCTCTCCTTATACCCTTCCTTTTTCTCTTATCATAGAGACCAATAGGGTTCTCTTAAGAAGTTTATATATATTGATATACATTGAATCCCTCAGCCTCCATCTCATAGGATCCATCCAACCCTCTTATTCAGAAGAAGGGTTGAAGAGGCAAGAACCAGACTTTTTGGTCAGCATGTGTTGTTGACCATTCGTCCCCCATCCCTCTCGCTAGATATCTCACTGCTTGATCACCCTAACTTCTCTTCAAGGTCAATGTTAGATCACATGACACCAAAAGGGAGTGGTGGTCGTGTCCTTAGACAATGGAGATGATAGTGGTCACCATGACTTGGAAAAGTGATGTTGAAGCCATATCACCTGGAAACACCACCTTGTTTCATGTTCCTACATATCCACTGCCATGAAGCTTTGGACGGGTATCTAGGGCAACCCTCCTCTGCAACATGGACCTAAAAAGATCCTTAGCCTTTGACTCCTATGGTCTCCACACCAAATGTTTCATGAGATGGTCGTCTTTCTCTCTTCCCGATTGATCATGTGACCAGGGACCTTGTCCCCCAGCTTTGGCAGCCGCCGACAAAACCTAGGACCTAAAGAAGGTACATGGAACATTGTCTAACCATTCGATGCCAAAGGGTGAGGAGCAATGAGGGCTCGGGGTGAGTTACCATTGACCTACCTACATCGGGTGATGTTCATCCGCCTAGCGCAGGAGCAGATCTCGACGCGGGTAGAGGCATGTGTCCAGGAGTTTCTGGCTATGCAGAGAGCATGGCCTGGTGCAAGAAGTTTTGGCAATGACAGTTGCACCGTGAGCCAGCTTCTCGATGCCCTGGAGTGAAGGGAGGAGGTATTACGCCTCCCTCACGTGCAACTGTGTCAGGTTGGAGGCGCCTCGACGCGAGGAAGGGGACGACCATTTTCCAAAGGACCCAGATGCCCTTGGGGCTGTACATCACCCATGGGGGTAAAGAGGTAAATGTCTTCCTCATAATCTTTAACTAGCCAAAATAAATAGAAATAAGTTAAACGCTGACATGGTTGTCCTTGATTGGCCAGATTATCTTTATATTTGCAAAAATCGTAACTAATTGTACTTAACTTAGAATTAGACAAGTAATATATGAAAATTGATCAGTAGAACATGTAGAATCCAAATAAAATATGATTGAGATCTAATTGGGATTTTTGTTCTAAAAATAGGGTAACATATGTGATAAAGTGGTGATTAATGTAGTTAAACCCTATATTTTGGGTATTACCGTGTTGAATACCTTAAAAGCCCTTGCTTTATGCTCTTATAATCATGCTTATGAGAATTAGGGTTTTAAAACTAAGATATGGTTAGTGAATGTGAATTGGATCTAAGTGATCATAACAAACATATTTTTTGGATATATTAATTAGGGTTACACATGATGTCTAATTTGGACGAATAACTCTAATAAACAATTATATAGTGGAATTTGGGTTTGTACCTCTATTCCTTAACCAAACCCTAATACCCTAGATTAGGACCGAGTAAGGTTTACTTGGATTAATATGTGATAGTGACAATTTAGGATTTACATACATGCATATTAAACGATCAATTGCTTGGTTTGCTTGCTCAGATCTATTGACTGGTTGATTGAATCTACTTGATGTATAACTATATATTCTGCATGGAAAAGGTATCTTGTTACGCTTATGGTTAATCACTTTAGTTTCACGCCGATTCCCGGATGTTTTATCGGTTGCCTGAAAAGAACTTCTTGGATGACTTTTATTTCATGCAACTATAAAGTTACTATGATTATCACCATAAATATATATACATGACTGGCTCAGATCCTAGTCCTCCTCTGTGGCTTTGCTAATGATGAAAAAGGGTAACACAGTACCGGGCCTACTTGTTAAGTAGGACATCTGGTTATCATGAGTTAGAAATTGGGCTACCCACATGTAGTTCCATGAGACTCTTTAGCACACCATGAGTTAAGGAGTGGGCTACCTATGGGTAGTTCCATGTGACTCAACCCTAGAAATTTATTTACCTGTTAGGAAGGATTATGAGGGGTTTAATGGGGATCTACCATAAGGAAGGTAGCATCCATGTCCACTATAGGGATAGTGCAGAGGGTAGGGTCTGGATGGATTGAGTAGTTATGCTTAAAACATAAAGTTGTTTGCTAAATCATAATTCAGTGCAATATGTTGTTATAGTTAATTGCATGATTATTGTTTCCCCCACATACTGGCATATTCATTTATGCTGACCGACATTTTATTTGTCGGTGTTTTAGGTAGAAATTGAAAAGGACAAACAATAAAGTGGCATATTGTGAAATTAAGAATTAAAGTGTGTGGAGGATTAGTTAGAATAGAGTCCATATGTGGATAGAAGTTAGATATCCAAGTTTTTGAAAAAGGTATGCAAAGTTTTATTATATTCCAGCTTTCAGTATAGTCATGGTAGAATTCGATAATTATTATTGATTAATTGTTGAACCTATGATCTGGGAAATTGGGATAACGGCTTTGACCTCTTGGTCTCCCTTAATTGGAGGTTACCGGGAGGCGGGGTCGTTACACTGACCTATTGCATGCTAGAGATGATCTTTCTTGACTTTCTACCACTGTCATTAACCTTAGTGATGATAATGCCAAGTTAAGATCTTCTTTGCTAAAGTTTCTCTCAGGAAAAAAATCCCTCAATGATGTCCTAGAACATTCTACCAAACAAGTTGGTAGTAGTGGTTTGGGATATGATGGGACTGCTCCCAAAGGTAAGAAAAAGAGCAAGAACAAGGGTAAGAATAAGAGTGTAGAACCTCCTATCTTCCATGGAGAGACTTCCGGCTCTAAGAACCCTATGGTTTGTGTTCATTGTAAATGTGATGACCATTACTCTACTTATTGTCCTTACAAGCCCAAGGGGACCAACCCAAAGATGAAATGGGTCCCTAAGCTAACCCCGGATCCCAACGTTTGAGTTAGGTTCTGACATCCTTCTTTTTTGTAGGTTAAAAGGAGATGGATTGTTGATAGTGGTTGTTCTAAACATATGACTGCATAAATCAGCCATTTCAACAAGTTCATGAAAAAGAAAGGAGGATCGGAACCTTTAGAGACAACAAGAAGGGCAAAGTCATAGGTGAGGGTGATGTGGGCAATGAGCTATGTATTAAAATGTGTTGCTTTTTAATGGCCTACATCACAATTTGATTCGTGTTAGTCAACTTTGTGACAATGGATATCTTGTGTTGTTTATTTCTTTAGAATGCTTGCTTCTAGATTCCCTCTCCTACAATGTTATATATAAGGGAACTAGAAATGGTAATCTTTATGTTATTGTTCTTGATACTCTTAAGCCCATACTAGATAGATTCTTGGTAGTGGATAAAAATGATATTTCTCTTTGGCATTGCCGTTTGGGTCATGTGAATATGCATCAAATGAAGAAATTGAGCAAAAATGACTTGGATCGAGGACTTCCCAAATTGGATTTTGAAAAGGATGAGGAATGCCAACCTTATATACTAGGGAAACAAACCAAATCCTCCTTCAAATCCAAAGGAGTCATGAGTACCAAAAGAGTTCTTGAACTTCTTCATATTGATCTATTCGGACCAATGAGAATGCAAACGATTCATGGTTCCAAGTATTTTCTTGTTATTGTTGATGATTTCTCTCGATATACTTGGAACTTCTTTCTCGTTTCTAATAGAGATACTCTTGATGTTTTCTCGAGCTTTTGTAAATGGGCTGAAAATGAAGCTTCTTGCCAGATTGTTTCTATCTGTAGTGATCATGGGGGAGAATTTGAAAATGATCTTTTTGAGCATTTTTGTGAAAAATCTAGTTATTCGCACAATTTCTCTTCTCCTCATACACCTCAACAAAATGGGGTTGTATAGAGGAAGAACAGGTTGCTACAAGAGATGGCTAGGACCATGCTTCTTGAGTATGACACTCCTAAGAAGTTTTGGGCTGAAGTCGTTAGCACCTCATGCTTTGTGCAAAATCGAGTTTTTACACATCCTTCTTTAAAGAAAACTCCCTATGAACTATGGCGTGGTAGAAAGTTGTCTATTTATTTCTTCCATGTTTTCAGATGTCCTTGTTTTGTTTTAAACATGAAAGAGTCTCTTGACAAGTTTGATCTGAAATCTTATAAGGCTTTCTTCCTAGGCTATAGCACTACTAGCAAGGCATATAGAGTATTCAACATTGAATTGTCTAAAATTGAAGAATCTATTAATGCTAAATTTGTTGAAACTAACCATGTTGTTAGCAAGAATGTTGTGGATAATGATGTTTTAGATGACTTAATTCCTATCTTAAAAGATCTCAACATCGACAAAAAAAGCAAGCAAGTGATAGAAGAAGAAGAAGAAGAAGAAGAAGAAGAAAAGAAGGATCCTACTCCCCGCTTTGAAAAGAATCACCCCAAGGAACTAATCATCAAAAATCCTTTCAAGAGAGTGAAGACACGAGCTGCATACAACAAAGAACAAGCAGAAAGTGCCTTCATCTCACAATTAGAGCCAAAGAACATTAATGAAGCCCTTGGTGATGATGAGTGGATCCTTGCCATGCAAGAAGAGCTGGAGCAATTCGAGAAGAATCGTGTGTGTACTCTAGTGTGAAGACCAAGTGATACAAAGATCATTGGAATCTAGTGTGTCTACCACAACAAGCTAGATGAGCAAGGAAAAGTGGTAAGAAACAAAGCAAGGTTAGTAGCATAAGGTTACAACCAACATGATGGTATTGACTTTGATGAAACTTATGCTCCTATTGCTAGACTTGAATCCATTAGAATGTTACTTTCTTTTGCTAGTCATAAAAATTTCATGCTATATCAAATGGATGTTAAAAGTGCATTTTTGAATGGTACAATTGAGGAGGAAGTATTTGTTGCTCAACCTCCAAGCTTTGAAAATGACAAACTACCTAATCATATTTATTTGTTGCAAAAAGCTCTCTATGGGCTCAAATAAGCACCTCGAGCTTGGTATGATAAACTATAGAACTTTTTTTAGATAATGGGTATGTCATGGGCAAAGTTGATTCTACCTTGTTTCTAAAACACATTTCTAATAATTTTCTTTATTATTCAAATTTATGTTGATGATATCATTTTTGGCGGAACTGATCTTGATCTTTGCAAGGAGTTTAGTTCTCTTATGCAGAGTGAGTTCGAGATGAGCATGATGGGTGAGATGGCCTTCTTCCTTGGCTTTCAAATCAAACAAACCAAAGTAGGAAACTTCATCAACCAAGGCAAGTACACAAATGAACTACTCAAATTCTTTGGGATGAAGAACATGAAGCTAATGGATACACCCATGTCCAACACTGCCAAACTTGATAAATATGAAGAAGGTGAGAAAGTAGATGAGAAGCTTTATAGAGGTATGATTGGAAGTTTTCTTTATTTAACTACCTCTATACATGATATTATATTTAGTGTTGGCTTGTGTGCTTGCTTTCAATCTAGCCCTAGAAAATCGCATCTTCTAGCTGTTTAAAGGATTTTCAGGTACCTAGTCAAAACCAAAAATTTTGGACTATGGTATCCTAAATAAAGGGATTTTACTCTTAGAGCATATAGTGATGTGGATTACACAGGTTGTTTGGTTGATAGAAAGTGCACACGTGGCACTTGCTTTCTCCTAGGACCATTCTTGGTGTCTTGGTTCTCCAAGAAATAGAGTATTGTGGCATTATCAACTACTGAGGCTGACTACATTGCAGTAGGGAGTTGTTGTGCCCAGGTCCTATGGATTAAGCAAATGCTCCAAGACTATAACATATTTTTTGATGCTTCTCCTATCTTTTGTGACAATACTAGTGCAATTAATCTTTCTTACAATCCTATATTGCATAGTAGAGACAAGTATATAGAGGTTCGCCATCACTTTCTCCGTGATCACATTGCCAAGAAGGATATCTATATCACGCATGTGGACACAGAAAATCAATTGGCATCTCTAACTAGAGATCAATTTAATTTTATTTGATCTAAACTGCTTAATATTGCTTTGGATGATGTTTCTATGTGATCTAGCTAGTTGTTTTCAACCTATATGCTTGTTCATGTCATTTCTCATCTTATATGCCTATATATGCTTCAATCTGCCTAAATTGCTTGTTAACATGCTTAGTTTTTGCTTGTTTTGGGTTTTTATCAAATTTCTTGTTTTATCTCTAAATAGTACCCAATGATGAGCTAAATGTTCCTAAGTATGTCAATGATACATAATAGTATTGAAAAATGAATTTAATTGGCATGTATATGGCTAGAAACCAAGAATGTGACCTTTAGGTCAGGTTGACCGTCTGACAAATTTCACCAGGAAAAACTCGAACGATCAGGAGCCGAGAGTTGTTCTTTAGAAGAATCGTTCAGTTGAGTTTTACACTCCCAGAACTCGAGCGATCTGCGGGCTGAGCCAATATTAAGTCAGGATCGGCTAACTATTTTCCCTCTCAACTTGAAAATAGTCGACCGATTCCTCATCTCTTAGCCCTAAGCTCTCAACCCCATCCCTAAACCTTCCGCTCCTAGCCCTAGGTTGACCTAGAAAGCTCAACCTAGACCTTTCAGGGCGCCTCTGGTGGTTTTTGAATGGCGTTTGAGGTTTGTTTTTTCTTGTTTACATGTTTTCTATCTCGTTTTAGCCTCCATGGCTTCCCAAAGAAGAAAACGAGTTGCTCCAAGCAATGCACCTGCCTCTTCTTCGCAAAATTGCTTGGTTCCCTTTGATAATACCTCCTTTGTGTCGATTGAGGCTGTAAATAGGTACAAGGACCTTCTTCCTCGAAGCCCTTTTCCTTTTTGCACTTTGATCGATCCTTCTCCTAGGTATCAAGCATATTTGCTCGGGTGGCTAGGTGGCTCGTCGTCCACCATTTGTCTGCCCTAGCAATCGAACGTGACTGCTTTCCCAACTCCAAGTCAAGCACTAAGGTTGTTCATGAGTTCTACACCAACTTGCATTAGAACTATGATTCGCTTATCTCCTCACCGAATACTCAAGTAATTCTTACATCTATGATCACCGTTCATCATTTCCAAATCTCTGAGGATACTTTAAATACCTTTCTTTCCGGAGATGAGGAAACTGACACTTGGCATAAGGATTATGACGAGTACTTTGATCTTCTTGACCCAGAAGGTTTTTACAATCAGTATGAATTGACGTTACCAGATATTCATCGGTTTTTGAAGAAACCCGACGTGGCTTACAAGAAGAGGTCCACCTTGCCCTCATCCTTTCTTGACCTAAAGAGGCGCATATTGGCTTTAGTGATCAACTGTAATGTCCATCCAAAGAAAAATCAAACGGACATTGCAGACAACATTGCTGTCATTATGTATTGTTTGTTGAAAACTATTAGTGTCAAGTGGGCCAGATACATCTTACATCATATGACCTACTTCGACACTGGTAAGAACACCAAAGGCACCCACCCACCCTACCCGGCTTTGATATGTGGTCTTTTCAAGTTAGCCACTGACAAATCCCTTTTTTCTGACTTCCATTACCTGGTTGCTAGAAAAGGTGTTTGTATTAGTGAAACCACTCTTCAAAAGTTTGTTCCCATGTTTTCCTTTAACTCTGGTTCTTCTACCTCTGCCTCCGCCTCAGCTGCCCCATCCTCCTCTATCCAATCTCCACCTCTGTAGCCTCCTCCTAGACCCACTCGTGCGTCTTTCCGTGTGTCAAATGAAACCCTTTTGGGTTATATGATGCATCAATAGGCGTACAACCAACAGGTTCGGGACCACAGGCCAATGAGCTTCAAGCTCTTGGTATGTCTTGGGCTGAGCAGAATGCCTGCTTGCCCGATCATTCTTTTGAACCTCATGCTGATGAGGAGATGCCATACCAGGCTGAGGATGCTGATGTTGATGACGGTGACGATGAGGATGCTTCCAATAATGGTGATGGTGATGGTGTTGATGATGATGCTGGCACTACTGCTCCACCTTCTGACGGGGATGAGGACTACACACCTGGCGATGATGACGTTGTTGATATAGATAGCTTAGATGTTTAGGTGGTTTCTTTAGTTGTCATCTAGCATGCTTATTATATACATCTTTCTAGACAATTTTGTATCAGAAACATCTTGGCACATTCTTCTAAGTTGTACTATTTCTTATCTTTGTTTTATCGCTTTTGTGCTTGTAGTTGCTCTCATGTGGACAAATATCTGAGTTGTAATATCTTTAATGTGCACTATGGCTATTTGTTCTATTTTTATCCTATGTGTTGGTGCCATCTTGAGTTATATTTTCATTATGACTTGGCATGTCTGTTATCTTTTGTTCTTGTGTGCTATAAGCTTCTAAACTATTGCTTATTCCTTTGCATATATGGCTATGTGTGTTTTGGAGAAGACCTGTCTTACACTCTTCTACCCCCCCACCTTTTTGATAATGTCAAAAGGGGGAGACATATTTCAAGAGATAGCTCAAGTCTTGAAACTCAATCATATTGGTTTTTCTTTGCTATAATATTGCTTTTTGCTAGTGAGATCCTTTCTTGTTCAATTCACTGCTTATTATGTGAACTTGCAAAGGACTATGTACTACATGTATATTACTATTGCATTGTGTAGATAGATTAACCATGCAGGTTAATAGAAGCATAGATTGAGGGGGAGAAATTCACATTGTTCATTTGATGAATATCCCTATTTTGCAAAGCAAATGTATAATTTCTACATGCTTTTCAATATGTTTGAGGAATGGTTTGTCATTGTCAAAAAGGGGGAGAATGTTGACCTAGAGGTTATACATTGCCTATATTTTGATAATGACTTAACCATTCCATTCATATGTATCTAATATGTGTATCAAAGATTGATTTCAGGTATTAGGTACATGAAAAGGATCCCAAATCCAAAACCCTAGATTGACTCAAGTTCAAGTCAAAGAGTTACAAGTGCGCTTTTGTGAAAATCTATGTAAATGACCTTAGAACATATTTGTAATCACTTGTAATGATGAATTGACTTGTAACTAAGGTGAGAAAATTGATTGGGACATAAAACACCAATGTTAGATCACTTTAGATACATATTCAAGAATTGACATCAGGTTGTCAATCGGTCGAGTTTCTCCCCAGGACAAACTTGGCCGATCCATCTTGGTCAGTTTTCTGGAGATAGCATCGGTCGAGTTGTGTTTACACAGAACTGGACTGATCAAGTGCCTGAACAAAACGATCTTCAGTGATCGATTGAGTTTCCCCAGGACAAACTCAACTGACCGTTTGAATATTGGTTTTGCCTTATACTTGATCGGTCAGTTAACTTTATTGAAACTCGAATGATTGCACTATACAGAATTTGCAGAAAAAAGTGATGTGACCGTTGGTGGGTAATTTGATCGAAAATAGAGACATTTTCTTGAAGGAAACCGACTATATTTCGGCCCAATAGTTCACCTAACTCAAAGCAACACCCTCAGCTATATATAGAACAATTGGAGTTCATTCCAAGGCTGCTCATTTATTGCAAACTTAGTCCTAGCACCAGCTGAGAGTGTTCTAAGACTTTAAGCTCCTTTCTCTCTCTACCTTCAAGTCAAATTTGTGAGTATGAGTGAGATAGATTCATGTGTAAGAGAGCTACTCCTTGTATTGTTGTAAAGCTCTCCTCCTCCATCTTCCAACCTCAATTCCTATTGAAGTCAATCCCTCTCCAAGTGAAGGAGAAGGAGGTGTTGTTCTTCAAGATTGAAGAACACAAGCTGCTCCAGGTCCCCAAGTGAAGGAGATAGGTGCTCCAGATCTCCGAGTGAAGGAGAGAAGCAAGGAAATGCTCAATGAAGATCGGTAATCTCTTGAAGGCAGAAGACTTGAAAAAGGAGTGGATAAGTCCATGTTGAAGGCTGAAGACTCCATGGTTCAAGTGGGGAAGCTCCTTCTATAGGTTGAAGATCATTACTTGAGGTAATAAGCCCTTAGATGTGTGGTTGTTGTGTCTTTTAATCTTATTGTGGAATATAAGAGTACCAAGATTGCAAATCCTAGAGACTAACCCACTCTAGGTAGTGGACTGACATTGCTCCTAAGTTTAGGACATGGAACCACTCTAAACCACATGTCCAAGTGCTTATTTTTCACTATCTCTCATCCTTTCTATGTATGTTAGATTAGGACATAAAATTGCTGCTTGTTTAAGCTTTTCAAATATATAATTTGGTGGTCTAATTTATCTTGTGAGAATTTGCGAAGCTCTATTCAACCCCCCCCTCTAGAGCCCATTGATCCAACAATTAATACTATCCTAATCCTATTTAACTTACAACATGGTAATATGGAAACCCCGAGTTACATTCGAGGGGAACATAGGAGGGAAAGAATTGATACTTTTACAAATGAAAGAGAAGATAGAGGATTGGTATGCAAATTGAGATATAAACATGAATAACAACCATCCAACCAAGTACAATGATCTAGGGTTATTTTCCATAACCATTCTAACATCCACCATCAAGACCAATTTTAGGGTGACGTGTATAATATATATATATATATATATAATATATATATATATATATATATATATGGATTGTTTTTGGTCATTAATCTGATATGCACATTAATCATTTTAATATTCACATCAAATGAAATAAATAAATGATAAAACCAAAAATTCAATCAAATCGTTTAAAGCCCAAAACATAGTCAATTTGCGTGGCTCTAATACCATTGTAGGTAAATATGGCATCAGATATGGAAATAAAAACAAAACATTTACTAAAATATTCCCCTTGAAAAATAGATCACGTCAACCATTATGTAATGGGAAGGAAAGGTTGCAAGGTTTATACTTGGAACCGACGATAATTCCTTACTGCATTGTGCTTCTTTCTTCAACTTACACCTGTACGATGTCAGTAGCGGTCTCCTAGTTGATCACCATGCACTGCGGTTGACCTCATCCTTGTAGTACATGGTGACAGCTTCCTTACCTCTATAATAGTGAACATGATTGTAACATCCCCGAATTCTGTCATCTCGAGATTTAGAAGTCCCGAGAGGACAAATCTAAAAATATTAGGCAATTGTATCAAAGTGTGTTGCGGAAGAAATTTGTACATACATGAACATACACATATAACATACACCATACAACAATCTCAACATTCAACATGTATATTACAAAATGAATTAAATTTACAACTTACATTTATATAATTTGAAGAAAAGTTTATATGTCTATGAACACGTATGCTAACAGGTATACCCTGGGCAACTGCTCATTTCACATCTTTAATCCCACGCTAGATCTGAACCTAAAACATACGTGAAACAATGAGTCAACACACAAGGTGTTGAGTACATGGGTAGAAAGATACATATTAATATTCTTGCATAATTGAAAAAACTTGAGAAAGAAAGAGTGAAAGAAAACATTGTTTAAAGTGATAATCATGTAAACACATATATTTAGATGTATTTTGAGGCATTTGTACTACTAAACAGTGTCGCACTTCATTTTTCCCTACCCCTTGGGCTATGGGGTCCAAATGCCAACCTTATATTTAGAGGGGAGAGAGATGTTGCATTTCATTTTTCCCCGCCCCTTGGTCTATAGGGACCGAGTGCCGACCTTATATTTAGAGGAAGAGATAGAGGATTGAGAGAGAGAGAGAGCATATATCCACTTAGTAGCTACAAACCATCTATATTCTTTGATGTTCTTATTGAAATGGCGAAGATACTATAACCATAGTACATCCAAGCAATATTCTAAAAAATAGACATGCAATACATCATAGCTATTGCACACAAGAAAACTAGTCATATACTTAGATAAAACACATGGACCTGAGTTCAAATATTTCAAATCATTCTTGCTCATCTAGATATACAATCATCACCTGATTAATAATAATAGTCATCATTAATTATAGGATCACCATTTAACTTGATATATAGGTCCACACTATAGTTTAGGCCAAACCTAGGTTCAACTATCCCTAAATGAGTTTCTAATATTTTTATACTAATTAGTAAGTCATACTAAGGGTCTGATACATTTTTCATATTTTTCTGATACTTTATCTATTTTCTAAAATTATTATGAGACGAAAATCATCTTATAAGTCATTAATGGAGAATGACCTAATATTTTGGCAATATAGTTTTGATTAGGTTCAAAATATTGTATCTACATTATATTAGGGTCTAAAATAAAGTTTCTCAAAATTTATGTCAATAAATATCATTTATTACATTTAATATATCCTAACAAAGGCGTCATCTTGTAAATTAAAAACTAGCAATAATACTACTTCAAAAGTCTAATCTAAGGATTTCATCATAAATAGGTCATTTTTCTAAATCTAGGGGTATTTTTGGGGGATTTATAGGACACGAGCTATTTTTAATGTATTTTCTGAGATCTATACTTAAATTGAGATAGTTACCTTGCTCTATGGGGTCCATCGCCCAGGGTGGCGGTCTGGGATTGGCCCACATTGGCCATTAGAGTGGGGGCGCGGTTTAATGCTTGATGAACCATTTGGTTAATTGTTTGGTCAGGCTGGGTTGCTCGGTCTCCCTCTTCAATCACGTTCCCTAGAGTGTGATCACTTCGGTTGGTCTTATGTCGTGTGAGATCTGTTCACTGGCAATGTGCAACTGTAAGCCAGTCCTCTAGTTTGGAACTGTGATGGCCTCAAGATCCAACCTTGCTCGTTCATCCATGAATCATCATCTCCATGGAGCTAGGCAGATAAGCACCTTGCCACTATGGTGGTGAATCTGATGATAGACTTAATTATGGCAACAGATCCTGGTGGAGAGGAATCAGGGGTTCCCTTTCTATGATACCCCCACCTTAGACAAAAAGATCATCGACTCCTCTACACCGGTGAGGAGTACGCTCTGTCCATGGACATGTGTGATAGGGTTCAACCTCTGATCTGCCCTCCACTCCAACCGTTGCCATTGGATGGACGATGAGAAAGAGGACTCATCTCTCCATATGTCTTTTCTCTCCTAGCTTGACACATGGAGGTTAGACATAAGCTCTACAACTCAGAGGTAGACCCTAGACGAGGCTAAGATGCTAGGAGATTAGATCTTGAGGCCACCCTCCATGGCTGGAGATGGGGAGTCTGGGAGCCCTCTGGAAAGTTCTGCAGAAGGATACTCCCACCTAGAAGACCTCATCTAGCATCCCATATTGTTTTCCTCAAGCTTGAATCCTTCCCGACCTCCATAACATCATTCTCTTCTTAGATCCCCTCAATCTCCAGGTTGTTGTGATTGGCGGCCACGACACCACCTGACAAAGCAGGAAGAGGGGAAACTGGTTCTAGTCCACCAAGATGCCTGGAAATCTGTTAAGTTAGATGTTGATACTTCCAAGAACTTCCCCAGAATCTCTGAAATCACCGTGGAGCCTTCACTAAATCTCATGAGCTTCAGATGCTACTATTGGATAGGGCCTCATGGTGCAAATGATGGTCCTAAAACTCTCGTGCCCATTGCAACTATCACCTATGAGACACAATGGAGAAGGTGGAGTAAGGAGGCTTCAGTCTCAAGTGAGTGGTTAATCTATTCAGAGTGCTCCACAGATTGTTGTTTTTCCAGCTATATTCCCTTTGATTGAACCATCTTCATTGGATCTAGGGACACCTCAACCTGGATTTGTTCCTCCATCTGCGGAAGTCACAGATGACCTAATCCCTGGACCAGTGGTTACTTGAGAGAAAAAGGTTGTGTGACATAAATGTCACCAACCTAAGTAATAGTACCTAAAGGACCAAAGTCTGATAAAAAAATATATCATCAATGTCCTTAATTTCAAATAGTTTCACCTCTTTGTAGCAATCTCCAAACATTCTAAAATTTTATACAGGCTCAAAAAATTCTAAAGTAGCTTCTATTGAAGTTTGAGACTCAAAGACTATTATTTATCCATGTGAATAAATTCTTCAATTAACGTCATAAATAGGTGTATTAACCTTGAAAACAAGTCGATTTGTCATCAACTCTTGATCAAAAACTGCAACTTTCATTATGTGACCACATTACACCTCTAGGTACATCATTAAAATATTTTACCCCAAACATGACTTCAAATTTTATATTGAGTATCAGAATCCTAAGTTCTGGGTCATCACATTCACCCCACATTATAAGGAATTTTGTCCTCGAAATTTAACTATTTTCACACTCAAGATGATATCAAAGAGTTTCACCACCATCAGGCCAGAACTTCTAGGTACTTGAACTATCATAATCTTTGGTGAACCCTAAGTTATCACATTAGAAGTTTAGATCATCAAGGGTGTACCCACCCCACCTTATGTAGGAGGAAACACCATTTTTTTAAGGAATTGTAGCTTAATTTAGTGTATTGGTCATCACATGACATTCTTACATTTTAGGTTTTACATCCTCATAGTCCCTTAAGGATAAGAGTTTATTCATACATATGAGTTTAAGAAGGTACCACTCAAGGTTTCATATTTCACCCTACTAACCATATAGTGATTTCAAGGTTTCATGCCGGTTATCAGACTTAACATCTTTAACGTGGTTTGTGATCAACATCATACTAGGATTTTAACATTAGAGAAAGGCATCCTTTACATACTTGATGTTAGGGTTTCATCCCATTGTCATCAAACTAGAAGCTTAGATTTAGAAGCTTGGAGATTGAGAACAATATTGAGATATGTGGTAACATGTGATCCAAATATATATATATATATATATATATATATATATATATTCAAACACATGATTGCAACTTATACCTTTCATATATTATATGAGGGGAAAGAGAATATACTAAGGCATGCTCATGATTTTAAACATATATATTTCATGTATGATATGAATGGAAGGATAATATACTCAATCAAGATTATCATGATTTCAAACTCATATCTTTCATGTATGATAGGGGTAATTATAAAATAGGTCAAGCTTATCTAGTGACTCTTCATACATAATCACCCAAATAGCTCAAGTGAGGTTTCTAGCATCATATATCATGTAAGAGATAAGGAAGGAACAACATTTATAAGTATCGTATGCACAAGGGATTTTATTCTCAGAACCAGAGTTCATATATCACCTCACTTGCAGCTAATGATGAACTTCACAACATAGGCCACTCAAGCTAGGACCTAAAGCAGTCGAAGGATAAACTTTCTTATCATGAGTTTTCTACCCATGACTTTAGTTCTAGCCAACTCTCACATATAGGACTTAAATCATCAACATGAATTATGCATAAGCACTCAACTCACATGCTCAGGAATAAGCCAACTTAGGACACATCACAACTTCAACATACAATCTATGCTTTGTGTTACAGTGTTTGTAGAATTCCTTTGTCTCTGATATCTAGATTGAACTCGAGGCATGGGTAGTCACCCACTTCAACTTCCAATCTTGATTCTTGAAGTAGAGCAGACTTTGTGAGATATATGTAAGATCAATATCACATATTGACTCACATGTGCATGTCTGTGCATTTCTCAGTCTCGCTAATCAAGAGGCCTAGGATATATACTCACGTAGGAGGGACAAATCCCATTTCTATCACTTATAGTCAGTCCCCATGTGTCACAGTCACCCAATCATTACCTTTATAACAACCCATATTTCAGGATTGTGTTTGATGATGTCAAAGCCACTGAACGACAAGTGATAACTTTAGTGATTTTAGGTATAAGAACCAGAAACACCACCATCACTATAATAGGTGACTGACTACCATGGTAAAGGTTTCCATGTGTCAGTCTCATGGTGAGTCAATCTGATACATTGTTCTCTAACATGTATATGTGTGCTTGGTTTGATATTTCCATATCATGACTAATCAGATTCTATTATCAACCAACTCACAGTCTAATATTATGTGTTATTTTTTTCTATCAACCTTCCACAATAAAAACTAGTCAGGGACATAATGAGAATATGCATATGTACTCTTTACATTCGTATGATCTCATTTCTCCAAGTCATGTACTTGAAGACATACATCTTTGACTAATATTATTCTCTAGACATTTATAATGTTACATCATTATCTCGTAACTCAATTAAATAGAATAAATTAGAAGCTTGCCTTTATTTATTAATCAATTTACAAGTTATGCCATTACAATCATCTTTGATTGGGTCTATGGGTATACATACCAACACATATATCATAAATGAAGGACATATATGCGGTGCCAAGCAACTAAATGACATGAACAATAACTTTCATCTACTACCAATCAATGACAACAACATAAAGGGACTCTACTATTAGTATCATGAAAATTAAAAAGATATGTAACAAAGAGACATTATAACCCATTCTTGATTGAGATAGTATGAATCACGATCACCCAAGAGGACAAGGATTAATACACTAGAGACTTGAGGTGGACAAAGAACATCCCAAGATTGTCATTCTTAGCCATAGTGATTTACAAAGAAAGGTTGATTAATACTCATCCACCTGATTGTTCTTCTTAGAATCCATGCTATTTAACTATATGTTGACAACTATTTGGTTGATTTTTTTTTAATGTGGAAACTTCATTCATGTTGTCATTGTGGCTTGAATTGGGACGTCTTATTAATAAGATAAGGATCTAACTATCTGGGTGTTCCATTTTGGTCCCAGTCAGATAGACTTTAACTGCAAGGTGTGAGACCTCATGTAGAAAAATGTGATAAGTTCACTAAATATCATTAATGTGAGCACATTTTTCTCTACATACATGATTCTATAGAGAAGTTACAGCAAACTCCATTCCCATCATCCCCACAAATGATAATAATAGGGACATAAGTGATTACTCATGGTTTTTAGAAGCCATATTTATAGAAAACAACCAATACAAGTTACTAATTCCAAACAAAAGTATTGTTGACAAAAACATGAAAGTTAAGATCTCCTCTAAGGAGTTGCACAATTTTTAGAGGGGAGGAGGTAGTAAGTATTCTGAAAGGAAAATGCCAAAATTAACTATCTTGTCCTTCGTATATGATCCTTATGAATTATTTCTCTTGAAGTTCATTTATATATTATTTAGATATGCAACTTTCCTAAAACAACACCAAGATAAACATGAGTTTCATATTACTACATTGTGTATGTGGGTGCAACCAAAATATGTACATGTACTGTTAACAATATATGGCACTATAAGATCAAATATTATTAAGTAGTGAACCTTTTATTTTCCATTTATATTTCCAATATGTAATCAATCAATCTTATTGGTGTAACAATCTTTTGTCCAACCATGTACTCTATTAAGATTGTTCTTGTAATGGTTTCCATGTTGATGGTTCCAACAACAGACTCTTATCACCTAGTCATATTAGTGCATAGTCACACTAATAATGATGATATCTTATATTTTGGGAGTGATTATATTGTTGAATCATCCTAGGGGTTCAAATATCATTTAGACTATGTAAGTGATACTCATAGATCTTTATAACTTGTAGGTATTGAATCAATCAATGTAACTCAAATAATGATGAAAATTTGAGTAAACTCTATAAATCTTCAAAAGTGAAGCATGAGTAAGAGCTTCTACTCAAAATTAACCCGCATACCTTATTCTGTGAGTGTATAATGTTGGATCAACTCAATCCAAGACTTATCTCCAATCAAGACTTAACATGAAAGTAGACGAAGAATGATACAATTTTATTGTACAATTCCAAAACCTTTCCTAGGGTTTTAGAAGGGGCATAGTGTTTATATTAAATTTTAGGTTTTCCATATATTAATTTCCTTATTTAGGGAAAATCTATTTATGCATACATTCAATCTTAAATGCAACACTTTTACTAAGATATCGCTTTTGTCACAAATAATAAAAAGAGACTATCTCTATCCATGGCAATCTAGAATTGGCCCTTTTATCTAAACTGGGACCCATGATTTAAGGATACTATTAACTAGGTGTTTTTTCCAATTCAAATTTGGATTAACACCATTATTAAGTAATCATCATGAAAATATACATCTCAAGGGACTTTCAAAATAGACTAAGATATGTCCTGATTAGGGCTTACTTTAGCAAGTCAGAGTTAGTAGGAAAGTTCATATTTAAATTTCAAATAATCATAAAGAATCAATTTTATAACCATACTATTTAATAGGAATTATTTATGGGTCTTAGAAGTGGGGTCAATAATTTCCTCTTATTTTAAAAAAATTTCTATAATTTCAAATAATATGTAATTTCTATGATTTAGTTACTAAGAATATATTTTTTTGTACTTTTTCTGAGAGGATAAATTTCCTTTTCTTCATAAGAATCCTAGGGTCGTTGGATTGTCTTGGCATCCAACTATTGCTCGAATAATGGCCCCAACACTCCTCTCTACTATCATCATCATGAAAGATAGAGAGAGTGACATCATATGCTTTTAAGCATCATATCAGTCATGATAGTGATTGACCAACATATGATGGTTGTTGATGATACTCCCCACTATTCCATTTGCACGTCAAAGAGAGAGAGCAGAGTATAAGATGTAGGGTTGTCAGTCATACCTAGTCAGAATTTGACCACGATCGAAAGATTGCTGCCCTGTGTAGCTGGCTTGCTCATGTAAGAGTAGGATGCATTGGTTGCAATAGTTTACCTCATACATAAACGAACTAAGAGGATTAGAGATAAATGGAATTGGACCAAGATTGGAAGGATGATCTCAACAAGCTCTTTAAAAGTCTACCCCACCTTAAGATTATTTTTTGGAGGCCCGAGGAAGGAGTATGCTCGTAGATGAGAAAATAGGAAAAGAGGTGGAGGTTGAGGGTTTTATCAAGGTTTCAATTTATAGGTGTTGTTGATGAATGTGTATTCATCATAGTTTTATTAGAATTTTTACCTAGTTATGCATTCAAATGTCATATTTTTCATCAGAAATAGCTTTGTTTCGATCTACTAAGATTTTCATGCTATGTTGTAGGAATTTGACACTTTGCTTTACTCCCCTTTTAGGTTTTGAGTCTCATCACTCTACAACAAGAAGTCCTAGGGGTCCCACTTCCCTTCAAAGGGTAGGAATTTAGAGGGGGACAACTCTCATAGGTTGTAGGGTAGTTCCCCATACTAGAAAATATTTTGGGCACTTTCACTAGGAAATTTGGTTAACATTTTTTGTGTCCATGACCGTAATGGACCCCTAGATTGACCTATCGAGCCCATTTGGATGAGTGTAAGTCACTCATCCAAGGGAAACAAAATCAACACACAAAACTAATTTTAAATGCATAATTTTTGTGGTGTTCATAACATGAGTACTACATATCCAAATGGGCTCAAATTTTATATAAGAGTTGTTCACGAGATGTTTAAGAAGATCAATGGATTAGATTTTAAACAAAAAATATTGCATCATGAGAAACTACTTGAGTGTATTCCTCTCCGGATACACTCGAGTGTATTCTAGCGTGACTCTCTCTCTCTCTCTCTCTCTCTCTATATATATATATATATATATATATATATATATATATATATATAGTCAGGCTAGAATACACTCGAGTGTACAGATCGCAGGAATACACTCGAGTGTGTTTGCATATCAGGACTATTTTTGCAAAATGTAAACCATTGATCTTCATTGTCATATTATAACTAGCCTACATAAAAATTTCATGCCCATTTGGATTAGTGTAAGTCACTCATCCAAGGGCAACCAAATCGATGCGCGAAACTAATTTGAAATGCTTAATTTTTGTGGTCTTTATAACATGACCTATAAATGTCCAAATGTGCTCAAATTTTGCGTTTGACCTATTCACAACATGTTTAACAAGATCAATGCATTAGTTTTTTGGAAAAAAATATTGCATCATGAAAAACTACTTGAGTGTATTCTGCTCCTAATACACTAGAATGTATTCTAGCCTGACTCTCTCTCTCTCTCTCTCTCTCTCTCTCTCTCTTTCTATATATATATATATATATATATATATATATATATATATATATATATATATATATATATATATATATATATATATATATATATATATATATATAGTCAGGCTAGAATACACTCAAGCGTATAGATTGCACGAATACACTCAAGTGTATTTGCATATCAAGACTATGTTTTGCAAATTTTAAACCATTGATCATCACTGTCATACTATAACAATTCTACATACAAATTTTGAGCACATTTGGATGAGTTTAAGTCACTCATCCAAGGACAATAAAATCGACGCACAAAACTAATTTGAAATACATAATTTTTGCAGTCTTTAGAACATGACCTATAAATGTCCAAATGTGCTCAAATTGTGTGTATGAGCTATTCATAAGATATTTAAGAAGATCAACAGATTAGATTTTTGAAAAAAATATTGCATCATGAAAAACTACTTGAGTTTATTCTACTCCGAATACACTTGAGTGTATTCTAGCCTGACGCTCTCTTTATATATATGTGTGTGTGTATATATATGTATATATATATATATATATATATATATATATATATATATATATACATACTCATATACATATACATATATATACACATATATACACATATACATATACATATACATATATATATAAATATATATACATATATATACATATATATATATATATATATATGTATATATGTATATATATACACGTATATATATGTATATATATGTATATATGTATCTATATATATATATGTATATATATATATGTATATTTATGTGTATATATAAATGTATATATATATATATACATATGTACATATATCTATATATATATATATATAAGTATATAAATGTATGTATATATACGTATATATATGTATGCATATATATATATATATATATATATATATATATATATATATATATGTATATGTATATATATACATATATATATGTATATATATATATACATTTATATACATATATATATATATATATATATATATGTACGTATATATATATATATATATATATATATATATATATATATATATATATATATATATATATATATATATATACATATATATATATATATTATTACAATATAATTAGGATCCATACAAAATTTGAGCCCATTTGATTGAGTGTCGGACACTCTTCCAAATACACCAAAATCAACACACATAACTAATTTTAAATGATTGAATATAGTCGGGGGCTTAGTGTGCTTCCTTATAGAGAGAAAGCTCTTATCCCTCTCTAGGTTGGGGTGCCATGGCAGGCACTGCTGGGGATGGGGTGGCCGCCTCCACCTCGTCCTCTACTGTGGGAGTGTGGGGATGAACCTTCTACTGATGTCATGGTGGGCAGGGGATGGTCTGATGTGGTTGCTAAACCGATCTTAGTTAGGCCCTCTCTATCACCGATGACAGCTCTGGAGGAACCCAAAGAACTAGTATTTCGGATAGATGACTAGAGACCATGGATGAAGATGTTTGCCCCAGTGGTAGAGGAGATGGACATCTTCCACAAATTCTTTGTTATTGTGCAAGTGATGGGAGAAAAATGCTACATTTAATAGTTGTATGGGTGGATTCTACAAAGATGGCGACCGAAGGGAGATTTGCAATGTTCGCCGATGGTGGGTGGACTCTTCCTAGCCAGGTTCTCGACGGAGGAAGACATGAAGGTGACACTCAAATGTGGACCTTGGTTGTTCGATAACAAGCTGGTGTTGATGAGGCAATGGACTCCCGAAGCCGACATCCGTAGGGCCGCCCTCACCTCAGTCCCGATTTGGGTGATGCTCCCTAATGTGGGGGTCCACTGGTCTCGGAGGGCGATGACCATCATCTCCCATGGTGTGAAAGTACTGAAGGTCATTGATTTCCATGAAGTAGGTAGATTTGTAGGTGCGAACCATGTGTGCCTGGAGCTCAAAGAAAAATGAAAACCCTCTCTGGTGGTCATGGTTTAAATGTCGGATGGCAAGGAGTTGGAGTTTAAGATCATCTATGATGCTTTTCCTAAAAGGTGTGAGGATTGCAAGGTGTTCAGTCACTCTACAGGCTGTTGTCCAGTGAGTAGATCAGCAGCACAAGAGACACCAGTTGATAGGGGTTGGGTGATCAACCATTAGCATGTCAACAAAATGAGGAAGCATAAGAGTAGGAGGAGGATTGACATTGAACCCAATACCTCTGATGTTGAGTCAGGCCATACAAGAGTACCCCAATAAGAGGAACAAGTGGTACATCTGGGTGAAGGAGCCAGTGGGCAGGTACCGGTTGTACAACGTGAGGAAGAGCTACATATTGAAGAACCTACAAGAGTGAAGGTAACTCAGGAGAGGTTGGATGATGTTGTGAGGGAGGTTAATGATTCTGTGGAGGATCTGGAAGCAGGGGGACCTTCAGACCAACAAGGAATGAACAACCAATTTGCCTTATTGGAAAATTTGGACAAAGATGACCTGCTTGATGAAATGAGCTGGACAGTCAGGAGGAGAAATGCGCCGAGCATATCGGCTAATGCAAGGGGCAGAAGGACTTTGCCAAGAGTGAGCACCCTGGGAAGGGGTGGGCACAACAAACATTGAAATGATTGTCCTCACTTGGAATGTGAGGGGGCTTCAAGGCCTAAGAGACAGAGAAGAATAAGGAGAGTGATTGCCGAGGCTGGGGCCTCACTGGTGTTCATCCTGGAAACTAGAATTAAGAGACAGTTTAAAGAGAAAATGAGCGGGTTGCTCCCAGAAGATTGGGGGATGGAATCAAACCTTGATCAGATCGAGGGTGGGAGGATTGCTTTGGGTTGGGACAGAATGGTATGGGATGTGTAGGTGATACATGCCACATACCAAGTGATGATTGCTAGTTGCATTAACACTGGAGGATTACATTGTGTGATCACTAGAGTGTACAGGCATAACGATGAAGGAATACACAGAGTTTGTTGGGATACATTAAGAGAGACAACACAGCATCAAGTTCCTCAATTGGTGATTGGTGATTTTAACCATGTTAGGAAAGCATTGGAGAGGTTTGGTGTACTTCCCATACCTGACTCAGTGCTGAACATGTTTAATGACACTGTTGATGTAGCCAAGCTCAGTGAGTTGAACATGAATGGTGGAATACTGACATGGCAGAATAAGAGAAGTCTGAGATATAGAATTTCTAGCCAACTTGATAGGGGACTGGTGAATTCTGTGTGGCTGGACTTTTTTTCAGAGGCTACTATTGTTCTTGGAGGACCTCCTAACAGTGACCACTCGTGGATGATTGTGTCGATGAGTAATTATATGAAAAAAAATAGACCTTTCAGGTGACTGAATTTCTGGGTGGACTGGCCCAGATTCAAAGAGGTGGTAGAGGAGGCATGGAAGGAGAGAGTGGTTGGGAACCTGACCTATTGTGTTGTGGAGAAGTTTAAGAGGAATAAGAAATCTCTTAGGAGATAGTCTTCCGAGCAGACTAACCTGCCCAATCTAGTTAGCATTGCGCAGGCTGAGTACAAGGAGGTTGTGTGCAATTTGAGAAAAAATCCCATGGATGTAGGAAGGATGAAAGTGGATATGGAGAAGGCGGAAAAGTTGTTGTGTTTAGAGAAGGCATAGGAGGTTTACCATTGGCAAAGGAGCAGAATGAGATGGATTAAAGATGGGGATAGGAACACGAAGATCTATCATAATGCAACCAAGAAGAACCATATGAAGGAATGCATTCATCGGTTGATTAAGGATGATGGTTCATCTACCAGGGGTCCGATAGAAGTGGCAATGGAGGTAGTTGAAAACTTCAAAAACTTGTATAACAAGACACACAATATCTAGATGGGCTGCATGTCTCCGGCGAAGGTCAATGAAGAGATGAACAAGATTTTGTGCGGATCTGTGACTGATCAAGAGATCAAAGAGGTGACTTTCTCTATTGGACCGTCTAAGGCACCGAGATCAGATGGATTCAATGGTAAGTTCTTCCACCACTGTTGGGACAACATTAAGGAGGACATGTGTAGAGTTGTTCGATGGTTCATGGTGGGTGGTATGATGCTGACACAGGTCAATTATGCATTCATTAGGCTGATCCCAAAGAAGAATGTGGCATCTTCCATGGAGGACTTTCGGCCCATAGCTTGTTGCTCGGTGCTTTACAAGATTTTTGCCAAGCTTCTCTCTAGGCAGATTAAGAGGATTTTGCCCAAGATTGTTTCTCCTAATCAGATTGCCTTTTTATAGGGTAGGGCCATTGCTGATGGAGCGTTACTATGCTCCAAAATCCTCACACAGTTCAGTCTCAATAACTCTACGATAAAGGCTTGCTTCAAACTGGATATTACAAAAGCCTATGACCACGTTGAATAACCAACCTTGTGGAAGATCATGGAGGCTATGTGTTTCACTATTAGGTGGATTAAGTTGATGGTTCAGTTTTCTAAATCCACCTCTTTATTGATGCTTGTGAATGGAGTGCCACATGGGTTTTTAACTGCATCTAATGGATTCCGACAGGGTAACCCACTTTCCCCTTTGCTTTTTGTTCTAGTCGTGGAGGCCTTGTCTATGGCCATTTCATGCTCTGCAAATGAAGGGAGACTCAAGGTGTTTAGGGTGAAGAACACACTAGCTATCTCTCATCTTGTCTTCATGGATGATGTGATTATCTTCACTATAGGACATTGCAAGTATCTTAAATAGGTGAGAAGAATTCTCAAGGAGTTTGGGAGAATGACAGGCCTCTATATAAGTGATATTAAGTTGAACGTCTTCCTTTCACGCTCTTGTGACTCCGGGCGGGGTAGACTGAGAACTGTTGTTGGGATTATGAGGGGCTTTTTCCCCACTAAGTACTTGGGGATACCTATTTCTTGTGGGAAGGGAAGAGGGAAGGACTACGGCAGCATGATTGATGAGCTTAGGTCCCGGATTGATAAGTGGACTGGTTTGTCTATTTCCATGGCGGGGAGATTGATTCTTTGCAACACTGTGCTTATGGCCAAAAATAGATTTTGGTGTAGATAGAATGAAATGTCATTATTCATTGTTGATAAGTTGAGGAGTCTGGCGAGCAGTATTTTTTGGGGCGGTAAGGCCCATGGAATCGCATGGGATACCATTACTAAGGATCGTATGCAGGGAGGTTTTGGGGTTGTTGATCCGATCAGTTTGGTGGAAATAGCCACCTTGCCATTACTTGCGAACACCTACCAAAATGATGCCCAGACTGCAAAGTCTTTGGTCACAATGTGGAAGATTGCCTGTTGAAGCCCAAAGTCATTCCACCTGCACCTGTCAAAGATATGAGAGTATGGAAGGTCTTATGAAGAAGGAAGAACAATACTCGTGATGTAGTGATTGACAAAACCTCAGAAACACCTATGGTTCCAGTAAGCAATAGGTTTGCAAATCTAGAGATAGAAGAAACACATGTTGTACCCAACGTTGAATCAATGATAACTGATGTTGTGAATCCTACTATAGTCATGGTTGAACCTATTACTGTGGTCTCAACGGATGTTGATGTGGTCTCTACAACTGCAACCTGTGATGAGGCCATAGTAACAGGCAACCAAACTGATGAAGGGGCTTCCACTCCTCCTGAAATCTATGACAAAGAAGAAGTTGAAATCTATAAGACACTAAGGAAGAAGGTGGACAAAAATGAAAGAGTGAACGGATCACGATGTACCCGATCTTCTGGAAGAGTTCATTAATGACCGTCTTCATGACCAATGTTTGTGGTTTAGGGAAACCAAATAAGAAAAGGGAAGTTAGAAGAACTGTTCGAGAATCGAAAGCATCTATTGCTATTCTTGTTGAAACCAAAATAAAGAGCTACATGAAAACCTCATCCGAGAAGCTTCTTCCTAGAGTTTGGAGTTGGATTACTAACCATGAGAAGGATCCAAATGGATGTATCTGTATAGGATGGAACCCTAAATCCTGGGATATCAATTTGCAACACATGGATGATCAGTAGTTCACCATGTCGTGTAAGAATAAAGGTGGTCTTCTTATTTTCCTTACTGCTATATATCCTAGGAATCTTGCACATGATCGTCTTCCTCTTTGGAGTACACTAGAGACAATCATCTCTAATATCACTGACCCTTGGTTATTGCTAGGCGACTTCAACAACATTTGTAAACGAGAAGAAAAAGCTGGTGGTAGGGAAGTCCCTGCTCATGTTCTCCATATGTTTAATACTGCCATTGACAATTGTAACCTAGTTGAACTTCCATCTGTGGGCAATTAGATCTACACTTGGCATAATAAACAAGGAGCAGCGAAACACATTGCTTGTAAACTTGACCGTGCTCTCATCAATGAAGCATGGTTAAGTAAATTCCTAGGTACCAAGATGAAGATTAGAACAAGTCCTTTCTCTGATCATTCTGCCATTAACGTTGATCTTAAAAAAATACTGATGAAGAGAAGGCCTTTTCACTTCTTAAACTTTTGCATGGATTGGCCTGGATGTCAAGAGTTAATCAATGAAACGTTGCTCAAGTAGGTTGATGGTAATCCTCTATTCAGATTTTCCCAGAAACTTAAACTTGTCAAAACTAAACTCAAAATATGGTCGAAGGAATTTGTCAATCTAAAGAACCTTATTGCCAAAGAAACCATGGAAATGGATGACATTTCAAAAGCTCTTAGGAGGAACCCTCTCGATACTGAGCTCATTCATGCAGAGAAGGTCACTCATGAGAGACTCGATCTTCTATCCAATGCTGTAGAAAAATACTTTTGGCAACACAGCCGCTTAGACTGGATAGCTAATGGTGATAAAAACACCAAGCTATACCACTCTACGGTTAAGAGAAGAGACGCTATTAATACTATAACTGAACTTTTTGATGATGCAGGTAACTCTCAGAATGATGAACAAGAAATCGCTAATGAAACTCTACAGTTCTTTGAAGGTCTGTACAATCAGCCCAATACCTCTTCTTCTATTGGCAATGCTTTTATAGATTGTGAATGGACAAAGTTGATCACTGATGAAGATAATGACACCCTGTGTAAAATACCTGACATTCATGATGTCAAGGAGGAAGTCTGGGACATTGGACCAAACAAAAGTCCAGGACCGGATGGTTTCAATGGGTTTTCCTATACATCTAATTGGAACCTCATCAGCTCAGACTTAACTAAAGCCATTCAATGGTTCTTCAATGGTGGCAACATGGTCTGGCAAGTCAATCACATCTTCGTTGCCCTTATTCCTAAGAAAGATATGGTCACTTCACCTGTAGATTTTTGTCCTATTTTGTGCTGCTCTATGCTATACAAAATCATTGCCAAGATAATTACCAAGAGGTTGTCTATGGTGCTACCAAGAATCATTTCCATAAACCAAGGTGCATTTGTGAATGGCAGAAGCATAGAGGATTGCTCCATGTTAGCCTCAGAGTTCACCTTAAATTTCAACCACAAGAATAGTTCTCCTTCAACCTATGTCAAACTTGATATCACAAAGGTGTTTGATACTGTTCGATGGTCTTATCTGTAGGATGCTCTTCAAGGTTTGGGTTTCAATGATAAATGGATTTCCATGATCCAGCAATGTTTTCAAACACCGTCATTTTCTCTTTTACTCAATGGAAGCTCGGTTGGCCTATTCAGAAACTCCAATGGACTTCTCCAAGAAGATCCACTATCCCCCTTGCTATTTGCTATTGCTATGGAAGGGTTGAGTAGAAGGATAGATAAAGCACATCAACTAGGATTGCTCAAATCATTTACTGTCAGACACACTAGAGTTATGAGCCACCTACTGTTTGTTGATGATGTCCTAATCTTCACTCAAGGACGTGCTCATAGCCTGAAGAACCTAAAGAAACTCCTTCTAGACTTTGGCAAGACCTCAGCCATGAAGTGTAATCAAAACAAGATGCATTTATACTTGTCAAAATCATGTAGGGATAAAGAGAGGTTAATTTCCATCCTTGGTATTCAGAAGGGTGAGTGGCCCACCAAGTATCTGAAGTTCCCCTTAGCTAGTGGCAATCTAAGATGAAGACATTTCCATGGTTGCCTAGACAAACTAAGGGATATGATTGCTAAATGGCCAGGTTCAAAGATTTCTATGGCAGGATGATTAGTCCTCATCAACCATTGTGCTATGGGGTTGATTAACTATTGGCTTCGTCAAGGTGAGGTTTCTTTTGTAGCTCTACATAGAATGGAGATCATGATGAATGATTTTATTTGGTGCAATTCGGTCTGTTCTATTTCCTGGTCCAAGCTCTCTTTTCCAAGGAATGAGGGTGGTCTCAATCTCAAGAACCTAAATGAACTGGCTGAATTCCACACGCTCGGGACAATAAAAAAAGCTACTACATAGTGACTCAGTCTGGAGCATCTAGATGAGGAGTAGATATGGGTCCAACCTTGATGCTAACCCTTCTCAAACATGGGGTTATTCTACTACTTGGAGAAGAATGGTTAAGTTATGGCCACATTTCACCAATGTTGAATATAAACTCATTTGGGAGAGCTGTCATCAAAAGAATAACATTGATAATGCTTTCAAGAATCTTTGGTTCAAGTCTCATCGGTAAGGTGGAGCTTAACCTCTTACAGAGCTATTAAAAAACCTGCTTGCTACCATGGATCATATTAAAGCTTGGCATCCTACACATATGCCTATCAACTAATGAAAGCTCAGATCATCTCTTTGGCAGCTGCTCTTATCGGAGATATATTTGGTGACGGGCTTAGCTCAAGCTTAATGTCAGATTTCCCTACAATCTATATGATTGCCTTAAGGTAGCAAACTCAAGAGGAAGAGGAAGAGCTCTAGAAACTATGATTTTATGGACGATCCCTGGATGTGTCCAATTCATCTGGCAAGAAAGGAACAGTAGGAAGCATGGATCTCAAAGAAAAGACTACCTATTTCTCTTCAATAATATCGAAAGAGAAATTAAATTTCTCTATAATATGGATAGAGATAAATTAGTCAATATCTCTCCTATTGTAATTAGGAATTGGGAACTATAACCAAATCCTTTTTTTTGCATTATAATGTAAGCTATAAGTTATAGCTTGTATTTTTGTCCCTCTTGTAGGGTTGGAAATATATTTACCTAAAGTTTCCAAAAAAAAGATTAATTATGCATCCAAGTTCTTTCTGGTCAAATTGGATAAGGAATAGATATGGCCACCCCTTGGAGATTGCGGTTGACGGTGGCAGCTCACTTGTTTGGAGAAGAATGACGAGGGAGTGGTGTAAAGTCAAAGATGCTTACCAGATGAGAACATATGGTGATTGGGATAATGTGGTGACCAAACCATGGAAGCTGATGACTTGTGGCACTCCTGTCCCTTGGGCGGAGATCATCTGGAATAAGCTACATATACCAAAATGGGGTTGCTGCTTAGACAGGGTTGTTGTTGAGAGCCTCCCTACAGTCAATAGGTTGCGTTCTTGGGGTCTGAATGCCAGCCCAGTGTGTGTTCTATGTAATGTTGAAGATGAATCGCATGACCATCTATTCTTCCACTACCTTTTCTCCAAGTACCTATGGTGTAGGAGGGTGCTCAAGACTGAATGGGGCGGTAGACCTCCTGACAATCTTGGTGAAGGCTTAATATGGATCAGACAAAAAATGATTATCAAGAAACATAGGAGGGCTTTGGGGGTCTAGGAATTGCGGCGATGGTGTTCTGTGTATGGCAGGAAAGGAACACTAGGCTACATGGAGGCCAGTTTTGTGACATGGTTGGCATTTTTGATTTTGTGTTTGATAGACTGTGTCTTGTGGTTAGGGCCAAACATGACATCTATAAAGGTTTGGACCCATTTACTTAATTTAGTGGGGTTTTTATAGTTAACCCACACGTGTACAGTATAGGTTCTCCTATATGGTTTTTGTGAGAGTAATATTTTACCTGATCCAAAAAAAAAAACTAATTTAAATGCATGATTTTTAACTCATTTATATGCATGACCTATTAGTCTCCAAATGTTCTCAAATTCATTAAATAGAATGTTTTTAAGATATTTAACAAGGTCAATCATTTATATTTTCAAAATAATT
>OY856409.1:1602987210-1603014710 GCA_963693085.1 Alisma plantago-aquatica
ATAGAAAAACTGGGGGTGTAACGGGTTACACACTATCTTTCCTGTTCTATGATAGTACAAGGATTATCCTCTTCCAGCTGGAGCTGGCTTCCTACACTTATAGGATTTAACGCGCAAGAATCATCTCAAGAAATTGAAGATGGAATCTGGAATAGAATTGGGGAATCGAGCCTCTGCTCTTTTATTGCAAAACCTAATTTACATACATAGCTACTCTTCGGGCTCTCCGACTATGAGTGCCCCTACTACTATCCCTCGAGAGTTTATATAGAGACTCTCTCGGTTACATTACATTGATGCTTCTCTTTTTTCTTTACATGGTTGTCGAACACTTGTCCGGTGGCGAGCGTTCTTCTTTTTGAAATCTTTCTCCAACGTACATCTGTCCGGTGGAGGATTCTTTGTCGTTCTTTGCTTCTTGCAAGTGTCTTCTTACGTCATTGATGACGTGTTTTCTTCTAGAATGCTTTTTATCGGCTTGTGCTGCTATGGCTGTCTCTTTCCATCTTATCTTGACATGCGGGACATATTTTCCCTTCATGTCTTCTGAGTTGGCAAAATATCTGCTGACATCTGTCGCTTGATTTGATTTGTCCGGTTTCTATTCTTTTTAGAAACCTTTCTAAATTGATTTTTGTGGATGTATTAGTTCTTCTCGTATTGGATAGAATAATTGTGTTATCTGAAGCTTTATGAAGCCAACTTCGATTTTCATTAATTAATTTTTCCAATACTTGGCAAAGGACTTTTAATCCTAATGCCCTTCTAGTTTCAACAAATTCCTTGTTAACCTTGTTCTCTTCAAATTCTTTTCTGTAATCTGCATCAATCTCTTTGACGTATTCTGGGGAAGAGACCCCAATTTGAATGCAGTGTATTGGACTGAATTTCTTTAATTTTTCCCAGTCCTCCGATGCTGAGAAAATCTTGATATAAATGTCACTAGTAGGTTTTACTAGTGGACTATTGCTTTTAAATTCTCTAATTGCTCTGGCAATATCTTGGGGTAGTCCTTGTATTTCCCCAAGGTCTTGGCTTAAATATATTAAATTTGCAGCTCCGATTCTGAAACAGTCTCTGATGATTCTTGGATCCGCTCCTTTGTCAAAGTTAATCCTGGGATATATTCCCGTATGATCTGGAACACATGTTTCTGTCGTTTTGAGATTGTAAACAATCTCTAATAAAGTTCTATATTCTTTTTCATTTTTTGCTAAAAATTCTGCAAGACTCAATTGCAGGTCATACTCCTGCTCATTCTGAGATACCCTGAATTTATATATCCTTTCAGGCATCAATTTTATATTTTCCGCTTTATTGCGGGATTCTTTCTCCGAAGAGATCATATTCTCCGTTGTTAGGCGGGAACTATTTTCTGAAGAAATAGCAGTTTGAAAACTGCTTCTTGCCACTTGGCTACTTTCTTTCTCCGAGGAGATAGTATTCTCAGCTGTAAAGCTGGTCTTAGCAGTTTTAAAGCTGTTTTCTTTTGCCATCAGGCTTGTATTTTCATTATTTTTTCTGACAGAATCAGAAATCTGGAGAGATATGTCTATCGGCCTTTTACCTGTCATTTTATCCGTCCTTGTTTCTGATCCTTTTTGTTTAATCTCCCTTCTGAAGCAGTTTAAATCAGCAATTATTCCTGCAATGTCTTGTTTGCTTTCTTTTATGTTATCAATAATTTTATCTTGCTTTTGGATCATCTCTACTAATTCTACGTAATTTTCTTGTAACAAATTGCAATTTCGTTGTAGTCGAGCTTCCAATTCTGCAAGTTTTTTGTCAACCTGCTCCATTGTATTCTCTTGATAAAAAATCTGCAAGAACGTTAGTTTCTCCTTTAATAATTTCTATATCAAAAATATATTCTGCAAAGAATGTTTGCCATCTACTTAGTCTTTTATATTCTGGCGTGGATGGTAAATTATTTTTAATAAAAGCTTTTACCTGCGTATTATCAACTCTTACTAGGAATTTTTTAGGTAATAAAAAATAGGAAAACTTTTTAATTCCCTTTTTTAATGCTAATAATTCTTTTTCGTTTGAGTGATATCTTTTTTCTGTATCTGTAAATGTTCCAGATGTATATCTGCATATTTTTTCTTTTTGTTCATCTTTCTTTTTTAAGACTGCTCCCCAAAATTCTTCTGAGGCATTTTAAGACTGCTCCCCAAAATTCTTCTGAGGCATCAGTTTCTATTATTAATTCGTCATTTTCTAAAGGAAGATCTAATATTGGTAAATTCTTACATTTTTCTTTTATAAATCTAACATGATTTATGAGTTCTTCTGTCATAAGAAAAATAGTATTTTTCTTTAATAGTTTTTGTAAGGGATTCCTTAATTTTGCCAAGTTTTCTATGAATTGTTCAGCGTAATTTAAACATCCCAAAAATCTTTGTAATTGTTTTTTGTCTTCTATTTTATCTGGAAACTTAACAATTTTTTCTACAATATGTTCCTGTAATTCTATTCCACTTGAGTCTAATTTTAGTCCTAAGAATTCTATTTTAGATTTACAAATTTCTGTTTTCTTCTTAGATAATACTATTCCTGTCTTTTGACAAAGAAGGGAAAATATTTGTAAATGTTTATAATGTTCTTCCTCATTTTTACTGGCTATTAAAATGTCATCAACATATACTAGACAAAAAGAGTTATATGGTTCAAATACCTTATCCATTCTTCTTTGATATATCTGTGGAGCATTTTTTAATCCAAAGGGCATTACCGTCCATTCATAATGTCCTTGTGGAGTGCTAAATGCCGTTAATGGTATACTTTTTTCATCTAATCGTATTTGGTAAAATCCTGATTTACAGTCAAATTTTGAATAAATATTTTTTCCTCTTGTCATATTAATTAAGGTTTCTTTATGTGGAAGAAAATATCTATCAAACTTGGTATATTGATTTAGTTGCTTATAATTTACTACCATTCTAGCTTTTCCTCTTTTTATTTCTGCATGGTTTCTTACCATGAATGCTGGACTAGAATGTGGGCTTTTTGATTTTTGTATTAGTTGTGATGTTTCTAATTCTTGTAATTGGGTACGGAATTCCTCAATATCAACAGGATTATATCTCATGGGTTTTACTCTGATTATTTTATTTTCATCAATTAGTTCGATTGTAGCCCATTCTTGACTGATATTCCAAAGGGCTAATGGATTATCACTATAGTTCTTTTCAAATAATGCCTCAATATCTTGTATATTGAGTTGTGCAATGATTCTCCCTGTTATTGGTTGTTTTTTATTTGTAATATAATCACCATGTTTGCTGCGAAAATTAAATTTGTTTCTTTTATATGGTTTTTGTATTCTTTTTACTGTAATCCAATGGTCACAGGGTGTTAATAACTGAATATAATTTTGATGTTGTATATATAATTTAAATTTTTGTGTGAAGTTATTTCCTAATAATATATCTTGTTGTGCATATTCAGGGGTATAAAATGGTGGACATGTAATTATATAATTTCTTAAAATGATTTTAGGTTTTTTAACTCCATGAGTTAATTCGTGTCTTTTTCCCGTAAAATCTTTTCCATATAACGTAGGTAGTGTTGTGATATATTTTTCAGGAAAACATTGTCTTCGCGCAATGCAAGTTCCTGCACCTGTGTCTATGAATGCATGAAAATATTCTGTTTTATATTCCTCATATATAATTCCTGCTACTATGTAGACACTATATATACTAGTCATTGTCTTTTTTCCAAAAATATTCTTGGTTATTATGTGTAAAATATAGTCCTTCCCTTTGTAGTGAAAATGGTTCCATTTATTGTAATGCACTCATTCCTAGTATAATTTCTATGTCGTCATTACGATTATCTGATTGTACATATAGCGTAATATCAATTTTTATATCTTGTATTTCAATTGGAACAATGGCCTGATGTGTGATTTCATATTCTTGTCCATCAAAATTCGTATATGCATAAGGTGATCCTATGGGTATTTTTTCTAAGTAGGGTATCATTCCTTGTTGAATAAATGAAGCTCCTGCCCCTGAATCTATTAATATTGTAGTCATATTCCATTCTTGTCCATTGAAGTATTTTCCATATAATTTATAATTTCTAGCATTTCTATTGTCTGCTAAAATTCTTAAACTTGTCGTTCTTGGCAAATTTCTTAATATTGGTCGTAATCTTCCGTTATATCTATCTGTGCTTGCTCTAGCTTCTTCTATTCTATCTCCATTTGTTAATTGTAATTGATTTCCCTCATATCGTAATCTTCTTGGGATTTTATTATCTGTTACTAGGGGTTTCTCTGAAACATCTATGTTTATGTTTTCTGGTATATCTATTTCAGATATTATATCTGGCTTAATAATTTTTCCTATGTCTTTAAATATATTAGGAAGCATTATAATATCTTTATCTTCAAATTTTTCTGAGTGATGTGTATTACTAAGAGCATAGCTTATTATATATGTTATCGAATAAGGAATAGATCCTTTTTTCATAAATTCTGTTCTTTGAAAATCCTGTATTAAACTTAAGGTTTCTTTGGATAAATATTAAATATTAGTTTCTGATGACTAAGATTTCCTTGTAATATTCCTAACGTAGCATCTCTTCTATCATTAATCCTATTATCCATTAATACCATATTTATAGGTGAATCTATTCCTTCTCTAAAAGTTGCTTTGATCATCATTTGAATGGCTCCTATGTGAATCCATCCTATTTTAGATCTATGTTTTATTTTTTCCATTTTCCTCATTAAGTCCTCCTTTCGTAGTAAAGGTATATTTATTCTATTTCTAGTATATTCTATTTGCATAGGCATTTCTCTATTAGTTATTCCATAATAAAAAATATGTTTTCTTTGGGTAATTTTCTCAAAAATTGATGTTTTAAATCCATCAGAATTTTCTAATCTTAATTCGGTGTTTCTTATCCTATTAAATAATTTTCTATCTATTAATACTTCTTGCAAGAAATTTCCTGCTTCTTCCTGATATTCTTCTATTATTTCTTCTTCAGTCTGATTCTGTGTCTGAGAAATAATAGATTGATCCATCGGATTGCTCATCATCAGTTGTTTGGACAAATTCTTGAATATTTTCGATCTCAGAAAGTTCTTCTTCTATAATTTCCTCGAATTGCTTTTGATTAATCTTCTTAGATCCTCTTTTTGCACATTCATTAGCATAATGTCCTATTTCTTGACATATAAAACATTTACATTCTTTTAGTTTCTTTTTATTATAATTTTTCTTTCTTCTGTAATATTTTTGTTTCGGTTTAGGTTTAAATCCAAACCTTTTCCTTTTCTTGAATTTATATTTGTTTCTTCTATTGTACCTCATTGGTTCACATCCTATGGTTATTGGATGAGTTCATTGGGAACAACAAAGTCCTTGTTTTACTACTTTATTTGTTTTTCTACTTAGTGTGGCTTCTGCACACCATTCTTCTAATTTCATTCTTAAAAATTCTATTCGTCCTCCTAATGTATCTGCTCTTTGTCCGATGTATTGGGGATATAATTGCATCGCTTTAAATCCCCATGGGTCGGGTACCTTGGTATAAAATAAATTTAATAAACTCTTGTTGGTAACATTTTCTTTATCCGTTCTGTCATATATTTTATAAAAATATTCCTGGAATTTACATATATATTCATCAATTCGGCACATATCACAGAGTTTTAAGTTATATAATAAAAAGATAAATCTCTGTTTTTCTTTTTCTTTTTCTGTGTCTTTATTTACATTCCACGTTTCTCCTAAAAATTCTCTTCTTAATTCATTTTCATAGTTGTTTACTACTTGAGCTAATGTGGTTGCTGTTCCTTTTACTGCTTCTTTATCGTTGTCAGTTAAACCTTTCCACCAATCTGCTACGATTCCTTGGAAGGTTAAATGACAAAATCTTGATGTTGTTTCAATATCATAACTTTGTGCCGTAACTGATAAATATGTGGCTTTTGCCCATCTTGTTATGGCTTCATCTATATTTCTTACACAATTTAAATTTAAATAAATTCCATTAGTGCTAATATATTCTTGATTCATATAATCAACTGGGGTTTCTATAGCAATATTACTTGGTCTTCTATCAGATGCCCAATTTATTCCTTCATATCTATTTCTATCAGTAGGTTTTCTTCTAAAGCTAGGATCTGACCAGTATCTCGCCCCTGGTTGTTCTGGTGTTTCATTTCTACTGCCTTGTCCGCTAGGGACAGTTGTAGGAATAGGCATGGTTACTTGGCTTCTAGAACTTTCTCCCTGTAGTGGTTTCATGTTTACCGTTCTAACTTTTTCCGTTAATCTTACTATTTCTTGACTTAGACTGTCTAATTCTTCTACTTCGGCTTCTAAGTATCTATTTTCTAATTGTTCGATTTTAAAGTCATCTGTTTCTTCTATCTGAAGAGGACATAAACTTATTTCATTTTATGCATAAGGACACAGGGACATGAAGGCTATAGGATGATGAGGAGTCGGAGATCTGGAACGTCGAAGTCTAAGGAGTACTTCTCTTAGAAATCGTTAAGAGAAGATCGGCTGGCGATTGAAGATAAGAGGAAGCGAGGTGGGCAACACAGGTATACAGATTATTTTGCTATCTATGATACTCAGAGTGTTATCGTCTTCTTTCTGGATGCTAGTTTCTTACACTATGAATTTAATTATGCGAAAACCTCGTAATACAAAGAAGAAGATATTAAGAATCCGATCTAAAAAATGTAATAATTATAGACAAAATGATAAAGCTGAGAAAGCATACAACACCCATAAGGGCAGTTCGAGTATGTTTTCAAAGCATGATAACAGAATCAAAAATTTCTGCACAAACGAAGTGGTGATTATATGAATCAAGAATATATTAGCACTAATGGAATTTATTTAAATTTAAATTGTGTAAGAAATATAGATGAAGCCATAACAAGATGGGCAAAAGCCATTACGATATGAGGGAAATCAATTACAATTAACAAATGGAGATATAATAGAAGAAGCTAGAGCAAGCACAGATAGATATAACGGAAGATTACGACCAATATTAAGAAATTTGCCAAGAACGACAAGTTTAAGAATTTTAGCAGACAATAGAAATGCTAGAAATTATAAATTATATGGAAAATACTTCAATGGACAAGAATGGAATATGACTACAATATTAATAGATTCAGGGGCAGGAGCTTCATTTATTCAACAAGGAATGATACCCTACTTAGAAAAAATACCCATAGGATCACCTTATGCATATACGAATTTTGATGGACAAGAATATGAAATCACACATCAGGCCATTGTTCCAATTGAAATACAAGATATAAAAATTGATATTACGCTATATGTACAATCAGACAGTCGTAATGACGACATAGAAATTATACTAGGAATGAGTGCATTACAACAAATGGAACCATTTTCACTACAAAGGGAAGGACTATATTTTACACATAATAACCAAGAATATTTTTGGAAAAAAGACAATGACTAGTATATATAGTGTCTACATAGTAGCAGGAATTATATATGAGGAATATAAAACAGAATATTTTCATGCATTCATAGACACAGGTGCAGGAACTTGCATTGCGCGAAGACAATGTTTTCCTGAAAAATATATCACAACACTACCTACGTTATATGGAAAAGATTTTACGGGAAAAAGACACGAATTAACTCATGGAGTTAAAAAACCTAAAATCATTTTAGGAAATTATATAATTACATGTCCACCATTTTATACCCCTGAATATGCACAACAAGATATATTATTAGGAAATAACTTCACACAAAAATTTAAATTATATATACAACATCAAAATTATATTCAGTTATTAACACCCTGTGACCATTGGATTACAGTAAAAAGAATACAAAAAGCATATAAAAGAAACAAATTTAATTTTCGCAGCAAACGTGGTGATTATATTACAAATAAAAAACAACCAATAACAGGGAGAATCATTGCACAACTCAATATACAAGATATTGAGGCATTATTTGAAAAGAACTATAGTGATAATCCATTAGCCCTTTGGAATATCAGTCAAGAATGGGCTACAATCGAACTAATTGATGAAAATAAAATAATCAGAGTAAAACCCATGAGATATAATCCTGTTGATATTGAGGAATTCCGTACCCAATTACAAGAATTAGAAACATCACAACTAATACAAAAATCAAAAAGCCCACATTCTAGTCCAGCATTCATGGTAAGAAACCATGCAGAAATAAAAAGAGGAAAAGCTAGAATGGTAGTAAATTATAAGCAACTAAATCAATATACCAAGTTTGATGGATATTTTCTTCCACATAAAGAAACCTTAATTAATATGACAAGAGGAAAAAATATTTATTCAAAATTTGACTGTAAATCAGGATTTTACCAAATACGATTAGATGAAAAAAGTATACCATTAACGGCATTTAGCACTCCACAAGGACATTATGAATGGACGGTAATGCCCTTTGGATTAAAAAATGCTCCACAGATATATCAAAGAAGAATGGATAAGGTATTTGAACCATATAACTCTTTTTGTCTAGTATATGTTGATGACATTTTAATAGCCAGTAAAAATGAGGAAACTCCTTAGACTTCGACGTTCCGGATCTCCGACTCCTCATCATCCTATAGCCTTCATGTCCCTGTGTCCTTATGCACTCTTTTCCTTGATCGGACTTCTGGACGATGGCCTCCGGGATAAAATAAGGGAGAGATATCTCTCGACTGATGAAGATAGAAAAACTGGGGGTGTAACGGGTTACACACTATCTTTCCTGTTCTATGATAGTACAAGGATTATCCTCTTCCAGCTGGAGCTGGCTTCCTACACTTATAGGATTTAACGCGCAAGAATCATCTCAAGAAATTGAAGATGGAATCTGGAATAGAATTGGGGAATCGAGCCTCTGCTCTTTTATTGTAAAACCTAATTTACATATATAGCTACTCTTCGGGCTCTCCGACTACGAGTGCCCCTACTACTATCCCTCGAGAGTTTATATAGAGACTCTCTCGGTTACATTACATTGATGCTTCTCTTTTTTCTTTACATGGTTGTCGAACACTTGTCCGGTGGCGAGCGTTCTTCTTTTTGAAATCTTTCTCCAACGTACATCTGTCCGGTGGAGGATTCTTTGTCGTTCTTTGCTTCTTGCAAGTGTCTTCTTACGTCATTGATGACGTGTTTTCTTCTAGAATGCTTTTTATCGGCTTGTGCTGCTATGGCTGTCTCTTTCCATCTTATCTTGACATGCGGGACATATTTTCCCTTCATGTCTTCTGAGTTGGCAAAATATCTGCTGACATCTGTCGCTTGATTTGATTTGTCCGGTTTCTATTCTTTTTAGAAACCTTTCTAAATTGATTTTTGTGGATGTATTAGTTCTTCTCGTATTGGATAGAATAATTGTGTTATCTGAAGCTTTATGAAGCCAACTTCGATTTTCATTAATTAATTTTTCCAATACTTGGCAAAGGACTTTTAATCCTAATGCCCTTCTAGTTTCAACAAATTCCTTGTTAACCTTGTTCTCTTCAAATTCTTTTCTGTAATCTGCATCAATCTCTTTGACGTATTCTGGGGAAGAGACCCCAATTTGAATGCAGTGTATTGGACTGAATTTCTTTAATTTTTCCCAGTCCTCCGATGCTGAGAAAATCTTGATACAAATGTCACTAGTAGGTTTTACTAGTGGACTATTGCTTTTAAATTCTCTAATTGCTCTGGCAATATCTTGGGGTAGTCCTTGTATTTCCCCAAGGTCTTGGCTTAAATATATTAAATTTGCAGCTCCGATTCTGAAACAGTCTCTGATGATTCTTGGATCCGCTCCTTTGTCAAAGTTAATCCTGGGATATATTCCCGTATGATCTGGAACACATGTTTCTGTCGTTTTGAGATTGTAAACAATCTCTAATAAAGTTCTATATTCTTTTTCATTTTTTGCTAAAAATTCTGCAAGACTCAATTGCAGGTCATACTCCTGCTCATTCTGAGATACCCTGAATTTATATATCCTTTCGGGCATCAATTTTATATTTTCCGCTTTATTGCGGGATTCTTTCTCCGAAGAGATCATATTCTCCGATGTTAGGCGGGAACTATTTTCTGAAGAAATAGCAGTTTGAAAACTGCTTCTTGCCACTTGGCTACTTTCTTTCTCCGAGGAGATAGTATTCTCAGCTGTAAAGCTGGTCTTAGCAGTTTTAAAGCTGCTTTCTTTTGCCATCAGGCTTGTATTTTCATTATTTTTTCTGACAGAATCAGAAATCTGGAGAGATATGTCTATCGGCCTTTTACCTGTCATTTTATCCGTCCTTGTTTCTGATCCTTTTTGTTTAATCTCCCTTCTGAAGCAGTTTAAATCAGCAATTATTCCTGCAATGTCTTGTTTGCTTTCTTTTATGTTATCAATAATTTTATCTTGCTTTTGGATCATCTCTACTAATTCTACGTAATTTTCTTGTAACAAATTGCAATTTCGTTGTAGTCGAGCTTCCAATTCTGCAAGTTTTTTGTCAACCTGCTCCATTGTATTCTCTTGATAAAAAATCTGCAAGAACGTTAGTTTCTCCTTTAATAATTTCTATATCAAAAATATATTCTGCAAAGAATGTTTGCCATCTACTTAGTCTTTTATATTCTGGCGTGGATGGTAAATTATTTTTAATAAAAGCTTTTACCTGCGTATTATCAACTCTTACTAGGAATGTTTTAGGTAATAAAAAATAGGAAAACTTTTTAATTCCCTTTTTTAATGCTAATAATTCTTTTTCGTTTGATGATATCTTTTTTCTGTATCTGTGAATGTTCCAGATGTATATCTGCATATTTTTTCTTTTTGTTCATCTTTCTTTTTTAAGACTGCTCCCCAAAATTCTTCTGAGGCATCAGTTTCTATTATTAATTCGTCATTTTCTAAAGGAAGATCTAATCTTGGTAAATTTTTACATTTTTCTTTTATAAATCTAACATGATTTATGAGTTCTTCTGTCATAAGAAAAATAGTATTTTTCTTTAATAGTTTTTGTAAGGGATTCCTTAATTTTGCCAAGTTTTCTATGAATTGTTCAGCGTAATTTAAACATCCCAAAAATCTTTGTAATTGTTTTTTGTCTTCTATTTTATCTGGAAACTTAACAATTTTTTCTACAATATGTTCCTGTAATCCTATTCCACTTGCGTCTAATTTTAGTCCTAAGAATTCTATTTTAGATTTACAAATATTCTTGTTTTCTTCTTAGATAATACTATTCCTGTCTTTTGACAAAGAAGGGAAAATATTTGTAAATGTTTATAATGCTCTTCCTCATTTTTACTGGCTATTAAAATGTCATCAACATATACTAGACAAAAAGAGTTATATGGTTCAAATACCTTATCCATTCTTCTTTGATATATCTGTGGAGCATTTTTTAATCCAAAGGGCATTACCGTCCATTCATAATGTCCTTGTGGAGTGCTAAATTCCGTTAATGGTATACTTTTTTCATCTAATCGTATTTGGTAAAATCCTGATTTACAGTCAAATTTTGAATAAATATTTTTTCCTCTTGTCATATTAATTAAGGTTTCTTTATGTGGAAGAAAATATCCATCAAACTTGGTATATTGATTTAGTTGCTTATAATTTACTACCATTCTAGCTTTTCCTCTTTTTATTTCTGCATGGTTTCTTACCATGAATGCTGGACTAGAATGTGGGCTTTTTGATTTTTGTATTAGTTGTGATGTTTCTAATTCTTGTAATTGGGTACGGAATTCCTCAATATCAACAGGATTATATCTCATGGGTTTTACTCTGATTATTTTATTTTCATCAATTAGTTCGATTGTAGCCCATTCTTGACTGATATTCCAAAGGGCTAATGGATTATCACTATAGTTCTTTTCAAATAATGCCTCAATATCTTGTATATTGAGTTGTGCAATGATTCTCCCTGTTATTGGTTGTTTTTTATTTGTAATATAATCACCACGTTTGCTGCGAAAATTAAATTTGTTTCTTTTATATGCTTTTTGTATTCTTTTTACTGTAATCCAATGGTCACAGGGTGTTAATAACTGAATATAATTTTGATGTTGTATATATAATTTAAATTTTTGTGTGAAGTTATTTCCTAATAATATATCTTGTTGTGCATATTCAGGGGTATAAAATGGTGGACATGTAATTATATAATTTCCTAAAATGATTTTAGGTTTTTTAACTCCATGAGTTAATTCGTGTCTTTTTCCCGTAAAATCTTTTCCATATAACGTAGGTAGTGTTGTGATATATTTTTCAGGAAAACATTGTCTTCGCGCAATGCAAGTTCCTGCACCTGTGTCTATGAATGCATGAAAATATTCTGTTTTATATTCCTCATATATAATTCCTGCTACTATGTAGACACTATATATACTAGTCATTGTCTTTTTTCCAAAAATATTCTTGGTTATTATGTGTAAAATATAGTCCTTCCCTTTGTAGTGAAAATGGTTCCATTTGTTGTAATGCACTCATTCCTAGTATAATTTCTATGTCGTCATTACGACTGTCTGATTGTACATATAGCGTAATATCAATTTTTATATCTTGTATTTCAATTGGAACAATGGCCTGATGTGTGATTTCATATTCTTGTCCATCAAAATTTGTATATGCATAAGGTGATCCTATGGGTATTTTTTCTAAGTAGGGTATCATTCCTTGTTGAATAAATGAAGCTCCTGCCCCTGAATCTATTAATATTGTAGTCATATTCCATTCTTGTCCATTGAAGTATTTTCCATATAATTTATAATTTCTAGCATTTCTATTGTCTGCTAAAATTCTTAAACTTGTCGTTCTTGGCAAATTTCTTAATATTGGTCGTAATCTTCCGTTATATCTATCTGTGCTTGCTCTAGCTTCTTCTATTCTATCTCCATTTGTTAATTGTAATTGATTTCCTCATATCGTAGTCTTCTTGGGATTTGATTATCTGTTACTAGGGGTTTCTCTGAAACATCTATGTTTATGTTTTCTGGTATATCTATTTCAGATATTATATCTGGCTTAGTAATTTTTCCTATGTCTTTAAATATATTAGGAAGCATTATAATATCTTTATCTTCAAATTTTTCTGAGTGATGTGTATTACTAAGAGCATAGCTTATTATATATGTTATCGAATAAGGAATAGATCCTTTTTTCATAAATTCTGTTCTTTGAAAATCCTGTATTAAACTTAAGGTTCTATTTATATTATTATCTCTTATATTTACACTTATCTTTGGATAAATATTAAATATTAGTTTCTGATGACTAAGATTTCCTTGTAATATTCCTAACGTAGCATCTCTTCTATCATTAATCCTATTATCCATTAATACCATATTTATAGGTGAATCTATTCCTTCTCTAAAAGTTGCTTTGATCATCATTTGAATGGCTCCTATGTGAATCCATCCTATTTTAGATCTATCTTTTATTTTTTCCATTTTCCTCATTAAGTCCTCCTTTCGTAGTAAAGGTATATTTATTCTATTTCTAGTATATTCTATTTGCATAGGCATTTCTCTATTAGTTATTCCATAATAAAAAATATGTTTTCTTTGGGTAATTTTCTCAAAAATTGATGTTTTAAATCCATTAGAATTTTCTAATCTTAATTCGGTGTTTCTTATCCTATTAAATAATTTTCTATCTATTAATACTTCTTGCAAGAAATTTCCTGCTTCTTCCTGATATTCTTCTATTATTTCTTCTTCAGTCTGATTCTGTGTCTGAGAAATAATAGATTGATCCATCAGATTGCTCATCATCAGTTGTTTGGACAAATTCTTGAATATTTTCGATCTCAGAAAGTTCTTCTTCTATAATTTCCTCGAATTGCTTTTGATTAATCTTCTTAGATCCTCTTTTTGGACATTCATTAGCATAATGTCCTATTTCTTGACATATAAAACATTTACATTCTTTTAGTTTCTTTTTATTATAATTTTTCTTTCTTCTGTAATATTTTTGTTTCGGTTTAGGTTTAAATCCAAACCTTTTCCTTTTCTTGAATTTATATTTGTTTCTTCTATTGTACCTCATTGGTTCACATCCTATGGTTATTGGATGAGTTAATTGGGAACAACAAAGTCCTTGTTTTACTACTTTATTTGTTTTTCTACTTAGTGTGGCTTCTGCACACCATTCTTCTAATTTCATTCTTAAAAATTCTATTCGTCCTCCTAATGTATCTGCTCTTTGTCCGATGTATTGGGGATATAATTGCATCGCTTTAAATCCCCATGGGTCGGGTACCTTGGTATAAAATAAATTTAATAAACTCTTGTTGGTAACATTTTCTTTATCCGTTCTGTCATATATTTTATAAAAATATTCCTAGAATTTACATATATATTCATCAATTCGGCACATATCACAGAGTTTTAAGTTATATAATAAAAAGATAAATCTCTGTTTTTCTTTTTCTTTTTCTGTGTCTTTATTTACATTCCACGTTTCTCCTAAAAATTGTCTTCTTAATTCATTTTCATAGTTGTTTACTACTTGAGCTAATGTGGTTGTTGTTCCTTTTACTGCTTCTTTATCGTTGTCAGTTAAACCTTTCCACCAATCTGCTACGATTCCTTGGAAGGTTAAATGACAAAATCTTGATGCTGTTTCAATATCATAACTTTGTGCCGTAACTGATAAATATGTGGCTTTTGCCCATCTTGTTATGGATTCATCTATATTTCTTACACAATTTAAATTTAAATAAATTCCATTAGTGCTAATATATTCTTGATTCATATAATCAACTGGGGTTTCTATAGCAATATTACTTGGTCTTCTATCAGATGCCCAATTTATTCCTTCATATCTATTTCTATCAGTAGGTTTTCTTCTAAAGCTAGGATCTGACTAGTATCTCGCCCCTGGTTGTTCTGGTGTTTCATTTCTACTGCCTTGTCCGCTAGGGACAGTTGTAGGAATAGGCATGGTTACTTGGCTTCCAGAACTTTCTCCCTGTAGTGGTTTCATGTTTACCGTTCTAACTTTTTCCGTTAATCTTACTATTTCTTGACTTAGACTGTCTAATTCTTCTGCTTCGGCTTCTAAGTATCTATTTTCTAATTGTTCGATTTTAAAGTCATCTGTTTCTTCTATCTGAAGAGGACATAAACTTATTTCGTTTCCACTTGTTTGGAATACGTTTATTTTTTATAAACATTCGTTATTTTGTTTTTCATACAAATATTCCATTGTTCTTTGTAATTCTACTATCATTTCTTGGATTTTCTGAAAGTTTTTCGAATGGTTTTCATGAACCTGTACTTCTAGTTTCTTATACATATTATTCAATATTAACTTCAAATTCCAGATCTAAAGCTTCGTATATGTTATTATCTTCTAAATCGTTAAATTCATTCATCAAAATATTTTCTTTGAGTTTTGAACCGTTGCATGGCTCTGATACCACTTCGTTTGTGTAGAAATTTTTGATTCTATAAATTGGGCATCTGATAGAAGACCAAGTAATATTGCTATAGAAACCCCAGTTGATTATATGAATCAAGAATATATTAGCACTAATGGAATTTATTTAAATTTAAATTGTGTAAGAAATATAGATGAAGCCATAACAAGATGGGCAAAAGCCACATATTTATCAGTTACGGCACAAAGTTATGATATTGAAACAACATCAAGATTTTGTCATTTAACCTTCCAAGGAATCGTAGCAGATTGGTGGAAAGGTTTAACTGACAACGATAAAGAAGCAGTAAAAGGAACAGCAACCACATTAGCTCAAGTAGTAAACAACTATGAAAATGAATTAAGAAGAGAATTTTTAGGAGAAACGTGGAATGTAAATAAAGACACAGAAAAAGAAAAAGAAAAACAGAGATTTATCTTTTTATTATATAACTTAAAACTCTGTGATATGTGCCGAATTGATGAATATATATGTAAATTCCAGGAATATTTTTATAAAATATATGACAGAACGGATAAAGAAAATGTTACCAACAAGAGTTTATTAAATTTATTTTATACCAAGGTACCCGACCCATGGGGATTTAAAGCGATGCAATTATATCCCCAATACATCGGACAAAGAGCAGATACATTAGGAGGACGAATAGAATTTTTAAGAATGAAATTAGAAGAATGGTGTGCAGAAGCCACACTAAGTAGAAAAACAAATAAAGTAGTAAAACAAGGACTTTGTTGTTCCCAATGAACTCATCCAATAACCATAGGATGTGAACCAATGAGGTACAATAGAAGAAACAAATATAAATTCAAGAAAAGGAAAAGGTTTGGATTTAAACCTAAACCGAAACAAAAATATTACAGAAGAAAGAAAAATTATAATAAAAAGAAACTAAAAGAATGTAAATGTTTTATATGTCAAGAAATAGGACATTATGCTAATGAATGTCCAAAAAGAGGATCTAAGAAGATTAATCAAAAGCAATTCGAGGAAATTATAGAAGAAGAACTTTCTGAGATCGAAAATATTCAAGAATTTGTCCAAACAACTGATGATGAGCAATCCGATGGATCAATCTATTATTTCTCAGACACAGAATCAGACTGAAGAAGAAATAATAGAAGAATATCAGGAAGAAGCAGGAAATTTCTTGCAAGAAGTATTAATAGATAGAAAATTATTTAATAGGATAAGAAACACCGAATTAAGATTAGAAAATTCTGATGGATTTAAAACATCAATTTTTGAGAAAATTACCCAAAGAAAACATATTTTTTATTATGGAATAACTAATAGAGAAATGCCTATGCAAATAGAATATACTAGAAATAGAATAAATATACCTTTACTACGAAAGGAGGACTTAATGAGGAAAATGGAAAAAATAAAAGATAGATCTAAAATAGGATGGATTCACATAGGAGCCATTCAAATGATGATCAAAGCAACTTTTAGAGAAGGAATAGATTCACCTATAAATATGGTATTAATGGATAATAGGATTAATGATAGAAGAGATGCTACGTTTGGAATATTACAAGGAAATCTTAGTCATCAGAAACTAATATTTAATATTTATCCAAAGATAAGTGTAAATATAAGAGATAATAATATAAACAGAACCTTAAGTTTAATATAGGATTTTCAAAGAACAGAATTTATGAAAAAAGGATCTATTCCTTATTCGATAACATATATAGTAAGCTATGCTCTTAGTAATACACATCACTCAGAAAAATTTGAAGATAAAGATATTATAATGCTTCCTAATATATTTAAAGACATAGGAAAAATTACTAAGCCAGATATAATATCTGAAATAGATATACCAGAAAACATAAACATAGATGTTTCAGAGAAACCCCTAGTAACAGATAATAAAATCCCAAGAAGATTACGATATGAGGGAAATCAATTACAATTAACAAATGGAGATAGAATAGAAGAAGCTAGAGCAAGCACAGATAGATATAACGGAAGATTACGACCAATATTAAGAAATTTGCCAAGAACGACAAGTTTAAGAATTTTAGCAGACAATAGAAATGCTAGAAATTATAAATTATATGGAAAATACTTCAATGGACAAGAATGGAATATGACTACAATATTAATAGATTCAGGGGCAGGAGCTTCATTTATTCAACAAGGAATGATACCCTACTTAGAAAAAATACCCATAGGATCACCTTATGCATATACGAATTTTGATGGACAAGAATATGAAATCACACATCAGGCCATTGTTCCAATTGAAATACAAGATATAAAAATTGATATTACGCTATATGTACAATCAGATAGTCGTAATGACGACATAGAAATTATACTAGGAATGAGTGCATTACAACAAATGGAACCATTTTCACTACAAAGGGAAGGACTATATTTTACACATAATAACCAAGAATATTTTTGGAAAAAAGACAATGACTAGTATATATAGTGTCTACATAGTAGAAGGAATTATATATGAGGAATATAAAACAGAATATGTTCATGCATTCATAGACACATGTGCAGGAACTTGCATTGCGCGAAGACAATGTTTTCCTGAAAAATATATCACAACACTACCTACGTTATATGGAAAAGATTTTACGGGAAAAAGACACGAATTAACTCATGGAGTTAAAAAACCTAAAATCATTTTAGGAAATTATATAATTACATGTCCACCATTTTATACCCCTGAATATGCACAACAAGATATATTATTAGGAAATAACTTCACACAAAAATTTAAATTATATATACAACATCAAAATTATATTCAGTTATTAACACCCTGTGACCATTGGATTACAGTAAAAAGAATACAAAAAGCATATAAAAGAAACAAATTTAATTTTCGCAGCAAACGTGGTGATTATATTACAAATAAAAAACAACCAATAATAGGGAGAATCATTGCTCAACTCAATATACAAGATATTGAGGCATTATTTGAAAAGAACTATAGTGATAATCCATTAGCCCTTTGGAATATCAGTCAAGAATGGGCTACAATCGAACTAATTGATGAAAATAAAATAATCAGAGTAAAACCCATGAGATATAATCCTGTTGATATTGAGGAATTCCGTACCCAATTACAAGAATTAGAAACATCACAACTAATACAAAAATCAAAAAGCCCACATTCTAGTCCAGCATTCATGGTAAGAAACCATGCAGAAATAAAAAGAGGAAAAGCTAGAATGGTAGTAAATTATAAGCAACTAAATCAATATACCAAGTTTGATGGATATTTTCTTCCACATAAAGAAACCTTAATTAATATGACAAGAGGAAAAAATATTTATTCAAAATTTGACTGTAAATCAGGATTTTACCAAATACGATTAGATGAAAAAAGTATACCATTAACGGCATTTAGCACTCCACAAGGACATTATGAATGGACGGTAATGCCCTTTGGATTAAAAAATGCTCCACAGATATATCAAAGAAGAATGGATAAGGTATTTGAACCATATAACTCTTTTTGTCTAGTATATGTTGATGACATTTTAATAGCCAGTAAAAATGAGGAAGAACATTATAAAAATTTACAAATATTTTCCCTTCTTTGTCAAAAGACAGGAATAGTATTATCTAAGAAGAAAACAGAAATTTGTAAATCTAAAATAGAATTCTTAGGACTAAAATTAGACTCAAGTGGAATAGAATTACAGGAACATATTGTAGAAAAAATTGTTAAGTTTCCAGATAAAATAGAAGACAAAAAACAATTACAAAGATTTTTGGGATGTTTAAATTACACTGAACAATTCATAGAAAACTTGGCAAAATTAAGGAATCCCTTACAAAAACTATTAAAGAAAAATACTATTTTTCTTATGACAGAAGAACTCATAAATCATGTTAGATTTATAAAAGAAAAATGTAAAAATTTACCAAGATTAGATCTTCCTTTAGAAAATGACGAATTAATAATAGAAACTGATGCCTCAGAAGAATTTTGGGGAGCAGTCTTAAAAAAGAAAGATGAACAAAAAGAAAAAATATGCAGATATACATCTGGAACATTTACAGATACAGAAAAAAGATATCACTCAAATGAAAAAGAATTATTAGCATTAAAAAAGGGAATTAAAAAGTTTTCCTATTTTTTATTACCTAAAAAATTCCTAGTAAGAGTTGATAATACGCAGGTAAAAGCTTTTATTAAAAATAATTTACCATCCACGCCAGAATATAAAAGACTAAGTAGATGGCAAACATTCTTTGCAGAATATATTTTTGATATAGAAATTATTAAAGGAGAAACTAACGTTCTTGCAGATTTTTTATCAAGAGAATACAATGGAGCAGGTTGACAAAAAACTTGCAGAATTGGAAGCCCGACTACAACGAAATTGCAATTTGTTACAAGAAAATTACGTAGAATTAGTAGAGATGATCCAAAAGCAAGATAAAATTATTGATAACATAGAAGAAAGCAAACAAGACATTGCAGGAATAATTGCTGATTTAAACTGCTTCAGAAGGGAGATTAAACAAAAAGGATCAGAAACAAGGACGGATAAAATGACAGGTAAAAGGTCGATAGACATATCTCTCCAGATTTCTGATTCTGTCAGAAAAAATAATGAAAATACAAGCCTGATGGCAAGAGAAAGCAGCTTTAAAACTGCTAAGACCAGCTTTACAGCTGAGAATACTATCTCCTCGGAGAAAGAAAGTAGCCAAGTGGCAAGAAGTAGTTTTCAAACTGCTATTTCTTCAGAAAATAGTTCCCGCCTAACAGCGGAGAATATGATCTGTTCGGAGAAAGAATCCCGCAATAAAGCGGAAAATATAAAATTGATGCCCGAAAGGATATATAAATTCAGGGTATCTCAGAATGAGCAGGAGTATGACCTGCAATTGAGTCTTGCAGAATTTTTAGCAAAAAATGAAAAAGAATATAGAACTTTATTAGAGATTGTTTACAATCTCAAAACGACAGAAACATGTGTTCCAGATCATACGGGAATATATCCCAGGATTAACTTTGACAAAGGAGCGGATCCAAGAATCATCAGAGACTGTTTCAGAATCGGAGCTACAAATTTAATATATTTAAGCCAAGACCTTGGGGAAATACAAGGACTACCCCAAGATATTGCCAGAGCAATTAGAGAATTTAAAAGCAATAGTCCACTAGTAAAACCTACTAGTGACATTTATATCAAGATTTTCTCAGCATCGGAGGACTGGGAAAAATTAAAGAAATTCAGTCCAATACACTGCATTCAAATTGGGGTCTCTTCCCCAGAATACGTCAAAGAGATTGATGCAGATTATAGAAAAGAATTTGAAGAGAACAAGGTTAACAAGGAATTTGTTGAAACTAGAAGGGCATTAGGATTAAAAGTCCTTTGCCAAGTATTGGAAAAATTAATTAATGAAAATCGAAGTTGGCTTCATAAAGCTTCAGATAACACAATTATTCTATCCAATACGAGAAGAACTAATACATCCACAAAAATCAATTTAGAAAGGTTTCTAAAAAGAATAGAAACCGGACAAATCAAATCAAGCGACAGATGTCAGCAGATATTTTGTCAACTCAGAAGACATGAAGGAAAAATATGTCCCGCATGTCAAGATAAGATGGAAAGAGACAGCCATAGCAGCACAAGCCGATAAAAAGCATTCTAGAAGAAAACACGTCATCAATGACGTAAGAAGACATACCATCTTATCTTCAATCGCCAGCCGATCTTCTCTTAACGATTTCAAAGAGAAGTACTCCTTAGACTTCGACGTTCCGGATCTCCGACTCCTCATCATCCTATAGCCTTCATGTCCCTGTGTCCTTATGCACTCTTTTCCTTGATCGAACTTCTGGACGATGGCCTCCGGGATAAAATAAGGGAGAGATATCTCTCGACTGATGAAGATAGAAAAACTGGGGGTGTAATGGGTTACACACTATCTTTCCTGTTCTATGATAGTACAAGGATTATCCTCTTCCAGCTGGAGCTGGCTTCCTACACTTATAGGATTTAACGCGCAAGAATCATCTCAAGAAATTGAAGATGGAATCTGGAATAGAATTGGGGAATCGAGCCTCTGCTCTTTTATTGCAAAACCTAATTTACATACATAGCTACTCTTCGGGCTCTCCGACTACGAGTGCCCCTACTACTATCCCTCGAGAGTTTATATAGAGACTCTCTCGGTTACATTACATTGATGCTTCTCTTTTTTCTTTACATGGTTGTCGAACACTTGTCCGGTGGCGAGCGTTCTTCTTTTTGAAATCTTTCTCCAACGTACATCTGTCCGGTGGAGGATTCTTTGTCGTTCTTTGCTTCTTGCAAGTGTCTTCTTACGTCATTGATGACGTGTTTTCTTCTAGAATGCTTTTTATCGGCTTGTGCTGCTATGGCTGTCTCTTTCCATCTTATCTTGACATGCGGGACATATTTTCCCTTCATGTCTTCTGAGTTGGCAAAATATCTGCTGACATCTGTCGCTTGATTTGATTTGTCCGGTTTCTATTCTTTTTAGAAACCTTTCTAAATTGATTTTTGTGGATGTATTAGTTCTTCTCGTATTGGATAGAATAATTGTGTTATCTGAAGCTTTATGAAGCCAACTTCGATTTTCATTAATTAATTTTTCCAATACTTGGCAAAGGACTTTTAATCCTAATGCCCTTCTAGTTTCAACAAATTCCTTGTTAACCTTGTTCTCTTCAAATTCTTTTCTGTAATCTGCATCAATCTCTTTGACGTATTCTGGGGAAGAGACCCCAATTTGAATGCAGTGTATTGGACTGAATTTCTTTAATTTTTCCCAGTCCTCCGATGCTGAGAAAATCTTGATATAAATGTCACTAGTAGGTTTTACTAGTGGACTATTGCTTTTAAATTCTCTAATTGCTCTGGCAATATCTTGGGGTAGTCCTTGTATTTCCCCACGGTCTTGGCTTAAATATATTAAATTTGCAGCTCCGATTCTGAAACAGTCTCTGATGATTCTTGGATCCGCTCCTTTGTCAAAGTTAATCCTGGGATATATTCCCGTATGATCTGGAACACATGTTTCTATCGTTTTGAGATTGTAAACAATCTCTAATAAAGTTCTATATTCTTTTTCATTTTTTGCTAAAAATTCTGCAAGACTCAATTGCAGGTCATACTCCTGCTCATTCTGAGATACCCTGAATTTATATATCCTTTCGGGCATCAATTTTATATTTTCCGCTTTATTGCGGGATTCTTTCTCCGAAGAGATCATATTCTCCGCTGTTAGGCGGGAACTATTTTTTGAAGAAATAGCAGTTTGAAAACTGCTTCTTGCCACTTGGCTACTTTCTTTCTCCGAGGAGATAGTATTCTCAGCTGTAAAGCTGGTCTTAGCAGTTTTAAAGCTGCTTTCTTTTGCCATTAGGCTTGTATTTTCATTATTTTTTCTGATAGAATCAGAAATCTGGAGAGATATGTCTATCGACCTTTTACCTGTCATTTTATCCGTCCTTGTTTCTGATCCTTTTTGTTTAATCTCCCTTTTGAAGCAGTTTAAATCAGCAATTATTCCTGCAATGTCTTGTTTGCTTTCTTCTATGTTATCAATAATTTTATCTTGCTTTTGGATCATCTCTACTAATTCTACGTAATTTTCTTGTAACAAATTGCAATTTCGTTGTAGTCGAGCTTCCAATTCTGCAAGTTTTTTGTCAACCTGCTCCATTGTATTATCTTGATAAAAAATCTGCAAGAACGTTAGTTTCTCCTTTAATAATTTCTATATCAAAAATATATTCTGCAAAGAATGTTTGCCATCTACTTAGTCTTTTATATTCTGGCGTGGATGGTAAATTATTTTTAATAAAAGCTTTTACTTGCGTATTATCAACTCTTACTAGGAATTTTTTAGGTAATAAAAAATAGGAAAACTTTTTAATTCCCTTTTTTGATGCTAATAATTCTTTTTCGTTTGAGTGATATCTTTTTTCTGTATCTGTAAATGTTCCAGATGTATATCTGCATATTTTTTCTTTTTGTTCATCTTTCTTTTTTAAGACTGCTCCCCAAAATTCGTCTGAGGCATTAGTTTCTATTATTAATTCGTCATTTTCTAAAGGAAGATCTAATCTTGGTAAATTTTTACATTTTTCTTTTATAAATCTAACATGATTTATGAGTTCTTCTGTCATAAGAAAAATAGTATTTTTCTTTAATAGTTTTTGTAAGGGATTCCTTAATTTTGCCAAGTTTTCTATGAATTGTTCAGCGTAATTTAAACATCCCAAAAATCTTTGTAATTGTTTTTTGTCTTCTATTTTATCTGGAAACTTAACAATTTTTTCTACAATATGTTCCTGTAATTCTATTCCACTTGAGTCTAATTTTAGTCCTAAGAATTCTATTTTAGATTTACAAATTTCTGTTTTCTTCTTAGATAATACTATTCCTGTCTTTTGACAAAGAAGGGAAAATATTTGTAAATGTTTATAATGTTCTTCCTCATTTTTACTGGCTATTAAAATGTCATCAACATATACTAGACAAAAAGAGTTATATGGTTCAAATACCTTATCCATTCTTCTTTGATATATCTGTGGAGCATTTTTTAATCCAAAGGGCATTACCGTCCATTCATAATGTCCTTGTGGAGTGCTAAATGCCGTTAATGGTATACTTTTTTCATCTAATCGTATTTGGTAACATCCTGATTTACAGTCAAATTTTGAATAAATATTTTTTCCTCTTGTCATATTAATTAAGGTTTCTTTATGTGGAAGAAAATATCCATCAAACTTGGTATATTGATTTAGTTGCTTATAATTTACTACCATTCTAGCTTTTCCTCTTTTTATTTCTGCATGGTTTCTTACCATGAATGCTGGACTAGAATGTGGGCTTTTTTATTTTTGTATTAGTTGTGATGTTTCTAATTCTTGTAATTGGGTACGGAATTCCTCAATATCAACAGGATTATATCTCATGGGTTTTACTCTGATTATTTTATTTTCATCAATTAGTTCGATTGTAGCCCATTCTTGACTGATATTCCAAAGGGCTAATGGATTATCACTATAGTTCTTTTCAAATAATGCCTCAATATCTTGTATATTGAGTTGTGCAATGATTCTCCCTGTTATTGGTTGTTTTTTATTTGTAATATAATCACCACGTTTGCTGCAAAAATTAAATTTGTTTCTTTTATATGCTTTTTGTATTCTTTTTACTGTAATCCAATGGTCACAGGGTGTTAATAACTGAATATAATTTTGATGTTGTATATATAATTTAAATTTTTGTGTGAAGTTATTTCCTAATAATATATCTTGTTGTGCATATTCAGGGGTATAAAATGGTGGACATGTAATTATATAATTTCCTAAAATGATTTTAGGTTTTTTAACTCCATGAGTTAATTCGTGTCTTTTTCCCGTAAAATCTTTTCCATATAACGTAGGTAGTGTTGTGATATATTTTTCAGGAAAACATTGTCTTCGCGCAATGCAAGTTCCTGCACCTGTGTCTATGAATGCATGAAAATATTCTGTTTTATATTCCTCATATATAATTCCTGCTACTATGTAGACACTATATATACTAGTCATTGTCTTTTTTCCAAAAATATTCTTGGTTATTATGTGTAAAATATAGTCCTTCCCTTTGTAGTGAAAATGGTTCCATTTGTTGTAATGCACTCATTCCTAGTATAATTTCTATGTCGTCATTACGACTATCTGATTGTACATATAGCGTAATATCAATTTTTATATCTTGTATTTTAATTGGAACAATGGCCTGATGTGTGATTTCATATTCTTGTCCATCAAAATTCGTATATGCATAAGGTGATCCTATGGGTATTTTTTCTAAGTAGGGTATCATTCCTTGTTGAATAAATGAAGCTCCTGCCCCTGAATCTATTAATATTGTAGTCATATTCCATTCTTGTCCATTGAAGTATTTTCCATATAATTTATAATTTCTAGCATTTCTATTGTCTGCTAAAATTCTTAAACTTGTCGTTCTTGGCAAATTTCTTAATATTGGTCGTAATCTTCCGTTATATCTATCTGTGCTTGCTCTAGCTTCTTCTATTCTATCTCCATTTGTTAATTGTAATTGATTTCCCTCATATCGTAATCTTCTTGGGATTTTATTATCTGTTACTAGGGGTTTCTCTGAAACATCTATGTTTATGTTTTCTGGTATATCTATTTCAGATATTATATCTGGCTTAGTAATTTTTCCTATGTCTTTAAATATATTAGGAAGCATTATAATATCTTTATCTTCAAATTTTTCTGAGTGATGTGTATTACTAAGAGCATAGCTTATTATATATGTTATCGAATAAGGAATAGATCTTTTTTTCATAAATTCTGTTCTTTGAAAATCCTGTATTAAACTTAAGGTTCTGTTTATATTATTATCTCTTATATTTACACTTATCTTTGGATAAATATTAAATATTAGTTTCTGATGACTAAGATTTCCTTGTAATATTCCTAACGTAGCATCTCTTCTATCATTAATCCTATTATCCATTAATACCATATTTATAGGTGAATCTATTCCTTCTCTAAAAGTTGCTTTGATCATCATTTGAATGGCTCCTATGTGAATCCATCCTATTTTAGATCTATCTTTTATTTTTTCCATTTTCCTCATTAAGTCCTCCTTTCGTAGTAAAGGTATATTTATTCTATTTCTAGTATATTCTATTTGCATAGGCATTTCTCTATTAGTTATTCCATAATAAAAAATATGTTTTCTTTGGGTAATTTTCTCAAAAATTGATGTTTTAAATCCATCAGAATTTTCTAATCTTAATTCGGTGTTTCTTATCCTATTAAATAATTTTCTATCTATTAATACTTCTTGCAAGAAATTTCCTGCTTCTTCCTGATATTCTTCTATTATTTCTTCTTCAGTCTGATTCTGTGTCTGAGAAATAATAGATTGATCCATCAGATTGCTCATCATCAGTTGTTTGGACAAATTCTTGAATATTTTCGATCTCAGAAAGTTCTTCTTCTATAATTTCCTCGAATTGCTTTTGATTAATCTTCTTAGATCCTCTTTTTGGACATTCATTAGCATAATGTCCTATTTCTTGACATATAAAACATTTACATTCTTTTAGTTTCTTTTTATTATAATTTTTCTTTCTTCTGTAATATTTTTGTTTCGGTTTAGGTTTAAATCCAAACCTTTTCCTTTTCTTGAATTTATATTTGTTTCTTCTATTGTACCTCATTGGTTCACATCCTATGGTTATTGGATGAGTTAATTGGGAACAACAAAGTCCTTGTTTTACTACTTTATTTGTTTTTCTACTTAGTGTGGCTTCTGCACACCATTCTTCTAATTTCATTCTTAAAAATTCTATTCGTCCTCCTAATGTATCTGCTCTTTGTCCGATGTATTAGGGATATAATTGCATCGCTTTAAATCCCCATGGGTCGGGTACCTTGGTATAAAATAAATTAATAAACTCTTGTTGGTAACATTTTCTTTATCCGTTCTGTCATATATTTTATAAAAATATTCCTGGAATTTACATATATATTCATCAATTCGACACATATCACAGAGTTTTAAGTTATATAATAAAAAGATAAATCTCTGTTTTTCTTTTTCTTTTTCTGTGTTTTTATTTACATTCCACGTTTCTCCTAAAAATTCTCTTCTTAATTCATTTTCATAGTTGTTTACTACTTGAGCTAATGTGGTTGCTGTTCCTTTTACTGCTTCTTTATCGTTGTCAGTTAAACCTTTCCACCAATCTGCTACGATTCCTTGGAAGGTTAAATGACAAAATCTTGATGTTGTTTCAATATCATAACTTTGTGCCGTAACTGATAAATATGTGGCTTTTGTCCATCTTGTTATGGCTTCATCTATATTTCTTACACAATTTAAATTTAAATAAATTCCATTAGTGCTAATATATTCTTGATTCATATAATCAACTGGGGTTTCTATAGCAATATTACTTTGTCTTCTATCAGATGCCCAATTTATTCCTTCATATCTATTTCTATCAGTAGGTTTTCTTCTAAAGCTAGGATCTGACCAGTATCT
>OY856409.1:1604324710-1604337210 GCA_963693085.1 Alisma plantago-aquatica
AAGATTTACTCATTAGGAGTAAATCTTGGATAGTCTCCGGTTTGGGACTGTTCTTGAACACCTAATATCACTTAGGATGTAAGTGTATAATGTGTATTGGGTTTTTGAGAAAATTTCGGTAGCATTTCCCCGTTTGTACTCTAAGTACATATGTACTTAGAGAACAGTAGGGAAATGCTGCCGAAATTTTCTCGAAAACCCAATACACATTATACACTTACTAGTGAGATTAGGTGGTCAAGAATGGGATAGGTGGTACACATTTATTATATATAAGAATGACAACACATGTATTTGTTGGCCTAGAAACCCGTCCAAGATTTACTCATTAGGAGTAAATCTTGGATAGTCCCCGGTTTGGGACTGTTCTTGAACACCTAATCTCGCTTAGGATGTAAGTGTATAATGTGTATTGGGTTTTCAAGAAAATTTCGGCAGCATTTCCCCGTTTGTTCTCTAAGTACATATGTACTTGGAGAACAGCGGGGAAATGCTGCCAAAATTTTCTTGAAAACCCAATACACATTATACACTTAGTAGTGAGATTAGGTGTTCAAGGATGGGATAGGTGGTACATGTACATTTATTATATATAAGAATGACATCACATGTATTTGTTAACCCTAGACCGTAATCTTGTTGTAATATATACTTGTTTTCTCTTTGATCATAGAGCTTTACAATTTTGTTGTGATATATACTTTGTTGTAATAATGTGAACTTTACAATGTGAGCTTTATACTTTGAATTACTACTTTACAATACGAACTTTACAATTTGAATGTGAATTTGCAGATGGCTGACCATTCTCCTGATGACCGCGCTGATGACTACCGTGAGGGTGAGGACATCAGTGCGTCGCCTCACAATGTAAGTTTTAAAAATATATCATACATTTATATCTATATGTCCATTTATAGTTATATCTTGTAAATGTGAATTATTTTGTCAAATTTTAGGTTGATGATGCACATGTACCATCTGAAGCACTTGAGGCACTTGATCAACAACACCAACAAGTTGACAAGAGAAGGGGCATCACTATGATGAAGAAGTTAATTGCGCAAAAGGGCAATGGACCCAAACTTGTTGTGGATTTCAATAATGCAGGAAATGCATGTGGTGTGAATCGCAATTCATTTATTTCATATCTTGGGTTTGTTACTCGTAGCCATTGCGGTTGTCTCTTAGATTCTTGGCATAAAGTTTCTAAGGAGAAGAAAATTTTAATATGGAGGGATTTATGTGTGAGTTATTATTAATTTGCAATTCTATTTTGTAGATTACTAAATTTTTGGATACTAGTTAATAGCAATTCTATTTTGCAGAGTATATTTGAATTGGATGAAAAGCTGCATCATAAATGCGTGATGCAACGCTGTGGGAGAGTCCTAAGGAACTATAGGACAAATCTCACCAGAGAATACATAAAAGAAGTCGACAAGAGGAAGAAGACAGCCACTGAACAGTGGAACTTCCTGGACAAAGAAGAATGGGACGCATTTGTCGCTTCAAGACAAACTGATGAATTCAAGGTATTAGGCATCAGTCTCAATCTCATTAATTAATATATGTTGTATTCACTTATTCAAGATTAACATTTAGTGTTACTAACCAAATCATTAATTTTCATACTAACTAGGCCCTCAGTGAGGCACAAAGATCAAGGCGTGCACTGAATGTGCATGACAACAGAATGGGTCCAAAGGGGTATGCAGGCGTTCGCCAAAGACTACAGGCTGAGGCTACTGCTGCTCAGTCTGCTGCTACTCAGGAGTCCTCTACCATAGGTAGCACACCTCTGCCTCGCCATGATGTCTGGATAGCTGGGAGGCAAAATAAGAAGGGAGAAATAACTAAGGCCGCAACTGCTGAGGCGGCTGCAAAAATGGTAAAATACAACTCTTACAGCAATCATTCGAATATTGATTATTTGTGTTGTTTACTTAAGTACAAATTTTTGTTTTGGCGATTAGCGGGAGTTGCACGAGCTGAGGAAACAAGGAAAGTTCATCCCTGAGGGAACAAATGATGAATTGACAGTTGCTCTGGGTAACCCAGAGCATCCTGGACGTGTTAGGGCTGCAGGCGCTGGTGTGGGCATCAAATCTTTTTTTGGGTCATCCCAGTGCAAACATGTCCCAAAAGCGGGACTTTCACAAGAAGTGGTAACATATTCTTTCTTTATAATGTTACTGTAAAAGAGAATTCAAAAATTAGAATTTGACGTTTCTTTTATCCATGTATAGGTGGATAAGCTATTTGACAAGAAACTTGAAGAAGCAATGAAAAAGTGGTAGGCATCTCAGACTGCCACTTACCAGACAATACCTACTGCAGACTCTACTCCTACTCCTACTGCAGAGGTTGGGAGTAATCCTGTAGAACCACCACCTAGCACATCCACTGTAGGTATTTTTATGACATAGTAACTAGTTTTTTAATTCAAGATGATATGTATATATGAAATTGTAGTCGTTTCAAAAAAAGATGATATGTATATATGTATATAACATTCTTTACACAAAACTTTGTAGGGGTTGAAGCCATGCCGTCTAAAAAGTAAAAAATATGTCGTGGCAGAGGCGTCGGCTTACCCATCCCTACCAGGGGAAACGTGTCACGGGTCTCCAGTACCAGCTGGTTGGATTCGGGTGAGCCCGATACATATATTCCCCCAATTTCTGGAACTTCCACTGCCATATTCCCACCCAGATTGTGAAATGCTTGGTGATGGCTAAAAGCGGATGTCTTATTTACTGATAAGGTATGGTAAATTTACATTACGTTCAATTGTTAGTGTGTGAATATGCTGGAAGTTGATCTGAAATTATATATATATATACAGGTTAAAAAGAAGACACCCACAACATCTAGGCCTCCACTTCCACCTCCTGCATTACCTAGTTGGGTTCCACAGGACCTACCTGTCCCGTTAGGTCCTAACTGTAGGGGTATGGCAGTATGGTTAGGGGAACATGATATAAACTCCCCTATAACTGTTTCTTCTGATTCATATTCTACAGGTCAGTCATATGAAACAAAACTATTTATACAAGATATATTGGAGTTGTTTCGATATGATTGGCTAAATACATCTGTGATAGAGCTATGGATAAGGTGAGATATTCTTTATACATCCATATACCTTGTGTATGATCTGGTGATCTGGTTTCTTATTTATTAATGCATGCATAATTAATACATATTTTGCAGCTACTTAGACAACATATGTGCAGATTTTGGATTCGAACATGTAGGGTTTTTGATTCCATCCTTGATTAGTCTAGTAGCTAAAGACCCTACATCAGTTCAACAATACTGCTGTGAGTCTTTTTCAAATTTTGCTGTAAAAAAGAAGACGGTGATAATGGCTCCATTCAATGTAGAGTAAGTTTACTTTGCTTATTATAATTTGGACTTAAGAAAATTACATTTTATTGTGGATTTTGAGTTATTAATTTTTAACTTTTTTTCCTCTAGGGGTAGGCATTGGGAGTTATTGGTTATTGCCCCCGAGACGTTCACTGTGTATTATCTAGATCCTAAGGAGGGTAAATTGAATACAAGATTTGGACACATAATGAAAATGGCAATATTTCGGTGAGAAATATTTCATTTTTCATATCCGTTAACATATGTTATTACATTACTATTTAATTGTAATGTTTTGTGTTACATTAACATGTAGGGGTTTTGAGGAGTACAAAAAGGCTGGAGGAAAGGTCCCCACGAAAAAGAACCAACCAATAATTTGGAAGAACGTGCAAGTAAGTTCCCGACTACAATATATGTATATATTATTTATGTGAACAATGATTAATTAGTTGTATTTTTTAATATTTTGTATGTTTGAATTTATAGTGTGCTACACAAGACAACGGATGGGCATGCAGATACTATGTCTTGTGATATATGCACATGCTTGTCAAACATGCCGTACTGGATATCGAATGTATTGCTCAGGTATTATATAGTCTCATTAGATAATATGATCGAAATATATCAATCTTATTTATAGCTCATTAATTATTTATATACATCATTCTCTTTACAGGTGTTTAAAGCTGACCCCATTACATGAAAGGACTTACCAAATGTTAATGCTCCCTATACAATGGGAGAATTAAATGAAGTAAGAGAAGAATGGGCAATAGCCATACAATTAGTGGGGGCTTTAAAATATAATTGGGATCCTGATAGCGAATAATGACTAAACAATGATACTTTGTAAATGAATTTCTGAATTATAATATATGTGTGAATGTTTCTACATGTCTGGATGTTTCTACATGTGTCTGAGTGAAAATGAATGAAAGTGTTGGTTGCTATATGAATGTTTCTACATGTGTGAATGTGAATGAATGGAACTACAAATTGCTAGCATGTGTGAATGTTTATAAATGTGTGAAAATAAAATGGAACTGCAGGTTGCATTGCTAAATGCATGTGCTACTTTTTTATTGTTAATTTTGCAGGTTTGCGGCCTATTGTCGGCTGATATCAATGGATGTCGTAAAACCTGCAGTTCATAACTGAACTGAACAGGTTTCTCATCCTGCGACCAGCCACAGCAGGTCTGCAGACTGACAGAAAAAAAAACTAATAGGCGTCAATTATTTGTAAATAACCGACACATAATGATATAGTGTCGGTTTTTTACAAATAACCGGCGTCTATTTCGTGTGGTGCGAAGATATATGGCGTCGGTTATTTGTAAATAACCGACACTGATAGTGCCCAAGATGGCGCCCTTTCTGTGGCGCGAAGGGTTTGGGCGTCGGTTTCTTACCTAATAACCGACGCCTATAGTCCCATGATGACGCATTTTCGGTGGCGCGCGAAGTGTTTGGGCGTCGATTTTGGAACCGACGCCTAATGGGTGGACTTTTAGTGTCGCCCACATAGGTGTCGCTTAGAAACCGACACTAAAGGCTTTAAATAACTGACACTAAAGGTAGATTCTGTAGTAGTGAGTGCTGCCAAAGAAGGGTGCATTATTATCTTGTCGGCTTTTGGGTCAGGCTTAACTAGTGATTCTTAGTGAGTCTAGGCCCAAAGACATAGAAATAACTATGGCAAGGAGTTGCACAATTATCTATCAAGAATTTCTTATGATGCAATTGGCAAATTTCCTACCTTAATGGTTGATTATTTATTGAGGCGTTGGTCGGATGATAATCAAATAATTTTGAATCTTAATCATTAGAAAATTGATTCACTAAAATTTTCCATATTGATACTTGAGGGTTGTCAATTTGATCAAATAATGAGACCGATAAATAATTAACGACCTAATGAATATCATCAATTTTATCAAAATCAAATCAAAAATGAGTTTTTGACAAAAGTGCAAATTCTATTTTACAATCAAATGGCAATGAACAACAATCACTTTTTTTTCTATGATCGGTCCTTGAGAAGGACAAGCTAAATGGGAACAATTTCCATGACTGGTTCAGGACGTTGAGAATCATTCTCACATAAGAGTGCAAGCTCTATATCCTGGAGATGCTAGAACCAGACAAACCCCTTTCCAATGTACCAAGGACTGACAAGGATGCTTACAAGAAGCATACTGAAGATGTCATGGATGTCAAGTGTATAATGTTATGCTCCATGAACTGTAAGTTAAAGAAGTAGTATGAGAACATGGATGTTATTGAGATGGTCACACATCTCAAAAACATGTTCCACAATTAGGCAAGATGAGAGATATGATGTCTCTAAGGCATTGTTCAAGTACAACATGGCATAAGGAGACCTAGTAGGTCCTCATAATACTCAAGCTCATTGGGAATGTGGAGAGCCTAACTAGACTGGGATTCCCCTTGGGTCAAGATTCGGTCAGTGGCATGATTCTACTGTCCCTTTCAAAGTCATAGAGTCAGTTTGTCATGAACTACATCATAAAAGACTTTTACAAGCCGTTGACAGAGTTGTTGGGCATGCTGAGAACAATGGATGCACAAATGAAGAAAGACAAGACCGAGTATGTGATGATGATCAACAAGACAAAGGGGATGTCTAAAGGCAAAGGCAAAGCTAAAAAGAGTCCTAAAGCTATCCAGAAGCTCAAGTCATCAGATCTCAAAGAAAAGGGAGGAGTGAAGAAAAGAGGTGATTGTCACTAGCATGGACATTGGAAAAATATTGGCCACTCTAGTTAGAGGAACTAAAGAAGAATAAGGATGGAACTGAGGCCTCCACTTCAAGTATAGATATTATAAGATAAATTTGATTACTTTTTCATCTTGGTATGTGATACCAAATAGAGATCTAACATACTTGATGAGAAGGTTTTGACAAGAAGTGAAAACCTTCATAAAAGACAAAGATGAACAAGGCGGAGTAAGAGTTGCTGAAGCTTTAGTTTATATTTAAATTTATTCTAGCCCAATGGACATGTAATAGAGTTACTTGAACACCTATTTTATTATACCAATAAAAAGAAACATTTACTTTAAAGCATCTTATATGACAAGGATGGTAAATCAATAAAGTGAATTGTTGATGTTTATGTCTCAAAAGATATGATCTTAAATGGAGATTCCCAAACATCTAATGGTATTTGTATGAAAGAACCTCAAGATGAATGTTTATAACGTTAATACGAAAGTATTATAATTGATAACTCAAAACTATCATTACCAATACTCACCCTGGACGTATATATAAGAAATGCATATCTAGAATACATATTGATGTTAATCTAGATTCCGTGGGTTATTGAACCTGAGGAAATTTGCAAGTCTTACTTATGCACAATGTGACATAACATCCTTCATTAGATGTAGTGTGAGGATAAGTTTTCAACCAGACACATACTTATGATGCATGAAGATCTTACAGAATGAATGCTATAGATAGTTACTTAGACTTCATTTCATTTATTGGTAATATGATGATATGTACTTAGTAAAATAGAAACTTAAATCTCTTTAAGTGTTCAAGAAAATTATAAATGAAATATAACTTTGATAAAAGTATTAAGAAACTTTGATGAGATCAAACGTTGAAATACTTTACATCAATATCTTTAGAACCTTAAAGAAAGAATGGTGACCGTGTATCACACGTCAAATCCATCTGAACATGATGATGTGTCAGAATGAAGAAATCATACCATTATTAACTAATTTAATCTTCTTATATTCTCATAAATATATATACCTATCACTAAATGATCAACCATCTGAATGGTTTATAAGACATCATATGTGATATGATATGGGAATGTCACAATATGTCTAAAAGATTGAAACCTACAATGAGAAAGTAGTTTCTTGAAAAGGTTTGTCAACAAACCATGACTATTGAATGCTACTATTAATCCCAATCTAATAACAAAAATGTTGAATAAGTGGAAGTAAAAGTAGAACTCAAAATGTTTAAGGTCAACAAAGAGGTACGATGAGAGAGAATGACAAGTTGTTATTGAATATCAAGTTTGTCATGTGACACAGAACAAAATAGTTCTAGTAGAACACATCTAAGATTGAAGGATTGTGAATCCAACAACTCAGATATGTTGGTCATAAGAAGATGAGCCAATTAATCAACTAGAAGCTATTGAAAATCAAAATCTATTGGTCATAAGAAGATGAGCCAATTAATTAACTAGAAGCTATTGAAAACCATAATCTAAGTAATGGCTCAAAGCCAATTTGAAGCCCGTGTAAGCTACCAAGGTAGGAAGTTGGTAGTGAAACCTAAGGGGTGATACCTAAAGGGTGCAATAGGGTCTTGTGGAAAATACTTTCATCGACAACATACAATGAGAAATTGGTTAAAAGGTTTTCAAATCAAGTCAAGTTGTTGAACATGATATAAATTTCTTTACAAGTTGGTATGCTTGTTGTTGTAGATAAAATAGACTATGAGATTTGGTATATGAAGATTAAAACCATATTCCTTAAAAGGAATATATGAGAGGATGTGTACGTGATGCAACCTAAAACATTTTATAACTTCATGGATGTAAATAAAGTCTATAAACTACAAAGTTCAATCTGGGACTAAAACAAGAATTTCAGAGATGTGATCTTTTGACTTGACAAGATAGTCAAAGAGTTTGACTTGAATCAAGATAAAAGATGAAATCTGTGCTTACAAAATATTTAGTGGGACCATATATGAATGTTCCACATATGTAGAGGATTAACATCTCAATACTATGAATATTGAGAGTTGGCATGGAAAACACCTTCAACAATGAAAAATTAGGTGAAACATCCTATGAGATAAGGATAAAGACCTATAGTGATAGTTCTTGAATGTTTCACAACAAAAGTTTGAGCACATACAATAGCAAGATGATGTAAGAGTTCAATACGAAAGGATTCAATGAGAGAGAATCTAGATTAGTCTCTCATGAACCATATGTTCCAATTCTTATGAAGAATGGAAACTAGATGATTAAGATGCCATAGGATGTAGAAATGAATCTATCATGAATGATATAAATGTACATATCCCATATAATCGTGTATGTATTGGACATGACAAGATGATATTAAATTCATATAAGGGTTATTGGAATGTCATTAAAGATATCCATTAGTACTTGAGAAGTACTTGAGGATAGATTGCTAGTAAATAGAAATAACGATAAAGGAAAAAATTCGGTGTAAAAGGTTACACCGATGCAAGCTTCCAAAATGACAAAAGTGGTCACATTATAATATGCTTGATTTAAAGGGATTTGTTTTTATTTGGAAGGGTTCTAAACCAATAGCCATTAGTTCTATTCTATAATAGAAGACAAGTACACATATTTTATATACACAAAGTGATGCTACATGGATCTAGAAGTTCATATGATGAACTTATAGATGTTCCAACCATTAATGACTCAGTAGTAATACTATGACAACAATGGAGCTACTTGTTTGGAAAGGAATATCATATGCCATATTACAGTGGTTTCATCTCATAGCGAAGAGATAAGAAACATGCAACATACCGACTAATAGAAAAATGTTGCTAACCTGTTGGATTAGCACTTACGCAGCAGAAACATGGTGGACATGTTTAGTTTACTAAGAATGAGATTGTGGATGATTGACTCTAAGTTCTTGTGGGAGTCTGTTAGTAAGGTATGCCTAGAGGGCCAATCATATTTTGATTTACATGGCATATAACATAAATGATTTGATTAATAATCATAAATGCAAGCTTCTAATTCATTATGTTTCACTCAATTATGATATAATGAGGAAACATTATGAATGTCTAAAGAATGACAATACTTAATGATGTATGTCTTCAAGTACATGACTTGAACAATGAGATCATACAAATGCTAAGAGTATGTACATTCTTATTTTGTCCCTAGTCTATTGTTATTGTGGAACATAGATAGACACCAGTAACACATAAGACTGGAGTGTGGGTTGGTTTATGACAAAATCTCATTAGTCATGATACGACATATCAAACTAAAAACACGGATACATGTTAGGAAATAGTGTATCAGATAGACCCACCTTGAGAGTGACACATGGAAACCATCATCATTAGTCATAGTAATCTCTCATAATGAAGGTGGTGACTGTGGTTCTTATACATGAAGTCACTACACTCATCACATGTCATTGAGTATTCGATGACATCATCAAATGTAATCCTAAAATATGGGTTCCTATAAAGGTGATGATTGGGTATCCTTCACACATGGGGACTGACTGTCAGTGATGCAGATGGGATTTGCCCCTCCTACTAGAGTTTGATATCTTGGCCACTTGATAAGAGAGACTAACAAATGCATGTGCATGCACATTATCTCAGATAGTTTTCTCTTGGTTCTAGGAACATGGATTGAATGTTGAGAGGATGATGATTCAATGCCTCGAGTTCATTATAGATATTAGAGAAAAAGGAATTATACAATCACTACAACACCTTACACTAATTGTAGGTTAAAGTGTTCTCCAACTTTCCATTTAGTGGGGTAGCACTGATGTACAATTAGGCAATGCTCTCTATTTATGATGTCATAAGTTTGTCATGGACATTCACTACCACTTTGATAAAGGACCTATAGGGTCACACAAAAAGGAACTCATCTAGAAGAGGAGTTTAATCTTGAATGATGATTGGAGTGATTACTAAACTACTTAGGTATTCAATTCAACCAATAAGTCAACTATCTAGAATACCAATTGATTGAATCACCCAGTTAGACGACTGTTTGGAGTGTTAGGATGATTTAAACTGAACTGGCTAGAGTTTTACACGAATGAGGCATCAACCGATCGGCTTATTTGGTGAACCGATCGACTCAAGTGAGTGAGTTTATCGATTCACTTGGGGAACCGATTGGCTCAGTTAGGCCGAACGAAGGTTCTAGTAGCTTTCCCAAATTTGTGAGAAAGATTACTCATTTTACTTATTCAATTTGATTGGTACAAGGAATTAATGTTTGCATTACTTGGAAATGATTTTTCAAAATTCATGTGTGCTTAGGAAATGGGAGAAACTACTGCTTCATGCTGCAAACTGACCATCTCACGTCTGAACTGATTGGTTCAATTACTAATTGACTATTTTAGGAGTTGTAGGTTGTGAAAATTTAAGATTTTCCAGTCCCTTCCACTACCACATAGATTGGGAACCCAGAACCTAACCCCTTCTATAAATAGAGGAGTATTGGGAGCTTTACAGAGCACAACTCAATTGGCTCTAAGAATTGTTTCACTCTTTGGTTGTGGTAACTAATAGAGAGACCGGGCAAGTCCTACCCGCTAAAGGGAGGGATTGCTAGGGAGAAATAATTGTGGGAGTGTAAGTTGGTGACTAGTACACCAACAGTAGGGACAACTCCTTCATGTATGTTCTACTATAACAACTGGAGTTCTAGGTGGTCTGTATGAACTTCTCTAGAGATGAGGAGGTTGTTGTTTTCCTCTAGGAGGACAACGTCAACCTATAATCTGTGGCAAGATCAGGAGTTGTTGTAGATGCCATTTGAGTTTGCTGTCTGAGGTGAAGACCAGGAGCTGCACACTAACCGCCCAAAAGCAACTAGAAGATAGTTGCACTAAAACAAGTTGTAGTCATTGGACTTGTTCTAGGACCAGGTATGGACTCATTAAACTATCTTTCCTATTTCATAGTAGTTGATGTTATCTTGCTATTATGGGGAATGCAAACAGATAAAAATTTTATTTGCACTTCCTTTCTTTGTGCACAAATTTCCCAATAGTTAACATGTGACATATGATATCAACGAAAATATTGAATCATTTACATTGCAAGGACAAAACTTGGTACCATACCTAAATTTAAGGTGGCCATATTTTGTAATGAAATGATTGTGGTGTCTAGGATGGTACAGAATAGGTGATCATGATATTATTATCCCTATCTTCGTAGTTGTGGTGGCTACATGATACTCATGTGTGTAACCTACATGACTAAGATAAAGTATTTCTTCCATGAAGATTGTCTAACAATAGAGAAAATTGTTTCTTCTCATCTATACTGAGTAGAATTTCCAAACAATATATTTGGATGAAGTAGATGTATGTTTTATGCATCTCTTTTCTTCCATGATAGATTAAAACTCTCTCCACTTGGGAATATTCTAAAGGTAATAAAATAATTTATATAAAAATATAGAGAATCTGGAAAATAGAGACATGTTGAATCGTTATTGCATGATCTAGGTAAAAGAATGTGCTATATATTATCATATCCAAGCTATGAGGACCATACTTCTTGATAAAACCACATATAACCACTAAATTTAAATACTCATATCAAATCCATCTATAAACTAGCACACTAAAATATTCATAGGGGAGAGGATACAAAACACATGCTATTTTCCCAAATGAAACCCACATATTGAAACTTTGATCTGAAAAATAGTGTAAGTCACTCAATATACTTGAATGTCTCACCAACATGACCATGAATAGATATTGAAATATTTAAGCTAAGACCACAAGTCATATTTCAAACTTGTTGAAACAATTGAAAGATCAACACAACACCATGGATAATCCAAAGGAAAAGATGCAATGATATTTCAAACCAAAGATCCAATACAAGAGAAGTGAAGTCAAGACAATTTTATACAATAGGAATATTACAAATATATCATTGTACAAGAAGGTACAACATTATATGGAACTGCTACATGTACAATTACATGAAATAATGAAGAAATCAAGACACATCATATCAAATCAACTACCCATCCAACCTTAGGATAGTGAGAGTACATGGATATTCTACTTTAATATTATTATTACTTGTTGATTATTGGACATCTTGGCCTCTCTGATGCTTCTATTATACCTAAAGACACATGCATCAACCATAGGATACTCAAAAAGAGTCCACCCAATAAGAGAACATCCCACCAAGATAGATAAACACGTGTTAGAAGTATTTTATGAAATTAAACAAAAATTGAATGATATAAATGATATATGCAATATTAGATAGAAACTTGATAACTAACTAAGAGACAAGACATCATGCCACATAAT
>OY856409.1:1607404710-1607484710 GCA_963693085.1 Alisma plantago-aquatica
AATATGTCTCCATGCAAATGATTATGATTGTTGTGATATTGTGGGTGTTAATGGAAAGATGTGTTCTCTCAATTGTTTAATTATATTGCCTCATTCTTTTGAAAATTCCTTTTCTTGTTACTTCTCATTGAAACTTACTTAGATTTAATGGACCCCTCTTTGATGGGAACATCTTACTTTATTTTTGAAATAAATAATTTCCTAGTTAATCTTCTAACATACAGACTCCACTTTTGCTGACTTATTCTCTTTTGTTTCCTATTTTTGGGCAGACATGCAAGATGATTGTGAGCTCATTAGTGAACATAAGGATAGCTTGAGACAACCTTATTACCCTCTGCATATGGGCTTATGTGTATATAGATGAAACCTTTTCATTTTATGTACCACCCTTTAGGGTGAGAAAGTTGTGTACATGGAAATAATTTGTAACTTTGCAAATAGTTATGTTTTTGGCTGCTTAAATATTTCATGGCTCATGTTTTAACCATTAAGTGGGCCCACTATTGGGTTCCACTCTTTACATAATGGTATCATAGCCTAAGCAGTCAGTAACTAGATTATTTCAAGTTATTCTATATTGTTCCTTAGTAGGTAGGTGACCCTATAGAGGTTGTTTTATACTAAACCTAAATTGTGTTTACCAATTAGGGTTCACCTCTATCTAATTTAGTGGTATATATACATCCCAACCTAAGTATGTGGATGACATAGTTTTGGGTAATTGTTATCAATTCTAATCTCTCTTTATAGGTATAATCCTATGTATGTAAAGGTTGACTCTCCTAGGAAGTAGCCCCTACCTCCCGCCTTAGTGGAGGGCAATTCAACTACTATAGATAAAGGATTGACATGAACAGACATAATTGTGTGTAACCTTAGTGCAAGTCATTAAACCTTTTGTTTTTGTTATTTTCTAGCATGCCTATGATATACACATTACGTGGACTTAGCATGCATGGATACAAATTTAGAATATTGACATGACTTTTAGATTTTGAGATGTGTTATGATAGAACATGATGATATGAATTAGATCCCTTAAGGTTAGGCTTGACTTGCCTGCAACACACAAAGTTATCTCAACATAGTTTTTCTCTAAGGGTTGGATACTATATTAGTTAAACTTGAAATATCTCATAAATAAAGATTTTTTGAATGAAGATATAGGTTTCAAGTAACTATCCTCGGGATTTCATCCCTCAAAATACCCATAGGTAGGAATGATGCTTATCTCCCTTATCCTATAAAGGAATGATCATACAGTTGGATCATATAAAAAATTTTGTGCCATCTTATTTTCTTGAGGACAAATGGAGGAACAATAATGTTAAAAGATATGGTGGATAGTCTTTTCCTTGAAACTTTGGATGTACACCCACACTGAAGCTATGTGAGGTAGGTACATCTCAGGTTGATTTTTAAAGAGTTGACCACTCTCTCATCACCACCATGTAACTAGGTTATCTAATGTGTGAGATGACAAGTAGTTTGACTATTTAGTTCATTTGGGATTATAATGACACCATGGATGTAAACCAACTAGGGAAGTAGAAACCCTAATCTCTTCTTACTATAGTTACACAATCTTATAAATAAATGAAATTTTGGGATGTTATGGCCTAAGTCATGATTAAGAGAATAGTGGAATAATAGAGTTCGTACCTAGTAGGACCTACAAGAAATTAATTTCATGCTAGAAGAAAATTGCATCTCCTCCTAATCTAGATTGTGGATAGGATTGTTTATTCCTTGATGATATGTGTAGAGAAACTTCTTTTGTGAAGATGAAGTGATGTTAAGGTGATAGTATCTATTGTATATGATGAAAAGTGGTTGACTTGGTTCTCATATGATTTTGGAATCATTTTGGATTACCAACACAAGTTTTTCATAATCAAATTATTTCCATTATTATATTATATTTACAAAAAAATCAGATTTCATCGATGGTTTTGGAACCAAGTCATCAACACAAGGAAGTTGTAGTAATAGGTAGGCTCGTAAGTATATAAGATCTTTAACAAGACCCTATGACTGCTTAGGTCTGACATTTAACCCAGAACGAAGTGAGAGTAGTAAGTATGAAGAATAAGTTTGGATATGAATGACCTAGAGACCCACCCCTATTATATCTGACAATTAGTTGGATAGTAGACTAACTCTTTTAAGGGGAAGATTCATGTACACTTACTCATCAAGAATGCAACTGGAATCAAGGACTATATGAACTGAATATTGCACATACAAAGTTAGTGCTTGGATGATTTCCTCAACTAAAAGGCATACACATATGATTACTCCCTAATTAGGGCAATGAAACCTATCTAAGACGGATACATTGAACATTAATTGGATAACCTAAAATAAATCAATACAAAAGTTGACTCATAAGTTAGCTAAGTCTCTAGATGGGAGAGACTTATTGGTTGATGTTAGTCATAATGATGCTTTAGGACATGATTGAGTGGATTTCGGGGACGAAATCCCTTTTAAGAGGTGGAGTGTTGTAACATACTCAAATTTGAGTATTTAGCTCGACATCTCCTTTCCTTGAACTCATTTTTAATTATGATGGTAATGAATTCCTTTTTCCTTGATTTACATTAATTAGGTGTAATTGGAGTTAGAGGAAATAATTTTTTAGGGAATACAAACAATTAATAGTTAATTAATTAATTACATCATCAAATGGGGTTAATTATACAAAAATCATCAATTAGTAATTGGTGACCTTAATTTGGCACTCTAGAATTATACTAAGTTTAATTGATGTAAAATAATAAAAATAAAAATAAATAAATAAAATAGTGTAATAATTGATTAATAAAGATACTAAATACATTAATAGAATAATAGTCCTACAATATCAAGTATTTCCAAAAAATAAACTAATAATAAAATTGGCTTCCTTGTATCTTAGTTAATGTGACAAATTTAATATCACTTCGATAACATTTTCTCACCCTATTGCTTCAATGAAGTAAATATGAACCACCTATGGATTAATTGATTCATTACATTCAGTTCAATATTGTTCATTTATTATGCCGTAATGCCTACTCCACCATCTCTTTCCTCCTCACACGACCCTTGTACACTTTTTGTGCTAGCTAGTTTGTGGTAATGGATATAGCCGAAGGCCATTTCTCCTTCTCTTCCTCTTCGTCTAACCTTCCTTCACTTCTAGTTTCCCCCCTCTTTTACTATTTACTCTCGCCTATCCCTCCATCATCTCTACCCTTCTCTCCCTCACCATAGCACCAAAAAACCCTAGTCGCCAGCCTCCTCCTTCAATCTTGCACCGGGTATCTGTGTTGTAGTTGGCCACCAAAACACCAAGAACGACACTGGCATGATCCTTCGTGTTCCCATCCTCCTCCTTCTCCCATTACGCCCCATGGCCATAATAGGGGATAACCGCCATGACCCTTAGGTTAAATGATGACCAACAACCATAATGCAACCTCTTCACAGCCAAGGCCGCCACACATTTGGACCCTAGATCCAACGACCGACTCTGATCAACTCCTAGTCATGACTATTCTATGTCTGACATTGTTGTAGCAAGAACAATGCCTCCTCCCATCTTATTCTCGTCACCTCCACATGACTTGGTCAGCCTTATCAGACGTTGATCTCATCTCCACTGCATCTGATGATCATGGCCAGGAATGAGGATCTCCCCCAGAGAACAGTGAAGCCATACCTGCCCTCTCCTTATCTTCTCTTCCTCAATCGACTGCGCCACCACGGCCTGGGTCGGGCCTCACGAGCCGCCACAGTGCCATTTCCATGACCTGGAATAGCATCGGTTAACGACCACAACCACCAAATATGTCTTCTTCCTCTTGATGTGCTGGAATCCGTGCTCTGTGTGGTACTTCAATCGCCAAGCACATGACTCTCCCACACCGTCAGTCTTCCACGATGCTCACAACAGACAAGACAACTGCAAACCACAACTACCACCCCGATACCTGAACCATTCTTACAATAATGGTCGTCGATGGATATTCACCTTTCTCTCCAACCTTTCCTTCCTCTCCCAGACCATTGACGCTTGTAAATCGGCCGCCCACTGAGCAAACAAACTTGCAACACCTTTCCACCTTCCTAATTATCACTACAATTCCTTATCCGTCATCCTATGAAAAAACCGATTAGCTACCCCAACCACCACCATCATCAGGGAAACTAATTCCAACCCTGATCCTCCACCGCTAGCATGAAGCCTCACCGCCGCACTGCCGCCTTATTTATAATCACTAGTCCTACCTAAGAATGTGTGTTGCATCCACACAGCCGGGACAAGCCACCCTGATCAATCAAATAGCCAATCAGGTGGTGTGTAGTTAAGTAACTCGATGTTGGGCTGAATTAGTAGAAACATGGAAACACGAGGCTCAACCCACAGCCCATGAGGCCTCAAGCAAGAGGATTGACCCAAACCAGTATCAACAACATTAACATATAGGTGAGTCTCTGATAACCTCCCATTTTGTGACGTTATCTTATTGATTCTCCTTAATTTTCCATACTCTTTCTTAGATAAATTAGATAGAATCATTAACTTTTTACTTTATTGCTGATATACCAATAAACTAAACTTCTCTTCTTTATTATTGTAGGAAAACAAAAAAAATATTATTACAAAGACTCCATACGGTCCCAAGACCGCATGAAGGTCATACGGTCTCAAGACCGTATGAGCCCATGCGGTCTCAAGATCGTTTGAGCTCATACGGTCTCAAGACCGTATGAGCCCATACAGTCTCAAGACCGTTTGGGCTCAACTTAAGCCTATAAATAAGACCCCATGGGTCACTTCAGGAGAGAGATCTCTCAGACGCCCAAAGGCTGCCTCTCCAGTTCCAGAGCAATTCCATCCTTCATCCATCACCCCAAGGCTGTTGGTTTGAGGTCCACATCTCATCATCAAGCTACCTTCTCTCTCATCAACAAAGAGGGTGGGAGGAGAAGATCCATCATCAAGTAGCCACGAAGTGTGAAGATTGTTGCTCTCTCCACCAAGGGTTCAACCTTCCATCCTCTGTGGAGATGTCGTTCTTTCTCTCTCTTCTCACCTCCTCCTTTGCTCTTGAGATGAGCGAGTAGTCCTTTTCACTAGGGTGCAGGGAGTAGCCCCTCTACCCATGTTTTCATTTCATGCAATGTAATTCAATCGTTTGCAATAGAGATACTCTCCTTTTTGGCTCAACATCAATCGTTTAATGAATGCTTGTTGCTTGATCACCAATTTGTGTTACTTATTGTCTCTTGGTATGAATTGTCTACGTTTATACCCTTAGATCTAAATATCGATTCAATGTTGGTTCTAGATATATGTAGTCACCATATGTCTGTTTCGGTATCTAGGAGTGCTTTCACGAGTGGAGTAAACTCACTCCCATCGTTGCACTTTCGTACTATGAAATGGAATCAGTTGACGTATGGAAGTGCAACCTTGGTAAGGTCGAGGAACACACTTCATGAAGGAGTAATGCAAAGTAAGTGACTATTCGTTAGGGGATGGCTGGCATTGTAATACTCCACACTCCTCGTAGTTGGTTATCCGAAAGGAAGCTAAGTCTACAAAGATACTAGCTGATTAGTTTCTCTTTGCAGGTCTTTTTATTATGTTGCATGTTCATGATCCATGTGTAGTGGTGTGAAACCCGGCAACATCCTAGTGGTTTTAATCATTGCCTACAACTTTAATTTCTACTTTCTTGCTTTTACTTTCCTTGCATCTACTTTAAACAATCAAATCAAACTTTCGATCTAAATATCAATCGTTAAGTAGTTAAGTACGACTAAAACATTTTCCATCTTGTTTAACTCTAAACAAGACCGTTGTCCCGTGGATCCGACCCTTAAACTATATTACGATAAGACTTCCGCGTGTCCTAGAACACGCGGGTGGAGATCTTACCATAATACAAGCAATGCTAAACTTAGAGATTCATCATATCTAGGATTTTTAGTGGCGTTGCAAAACTCCATCAAAAATTGGCGCCGTTGCCGGGGACAACGGAACATTTTAGCTTTTACTTAACAACTTCTTGGTTGATTAGGATTTTACACTTTTTCTTGATAACTACTCCAAATCTTCTTGATTTCTTCGTTTCCTTCCATCATCTTAACGTGTGATTTTCTTTCTACTCAGGTAGAAAACGTGTATGCAAACCCCGCATAGCATCAGATTCTCCCCTGAACCAGAGTACGACTCTGAGGTAGAAAGAAGTTTCCACCGAAGGATTAGACTTAATCGCCAAAGAGCCAGACAAATGGCTGACGAGCAACGCCTCGTTGCGGAGAGAGTTAACGCCGCCATAGCGGCACAAAGAGCACAACTCATCGCTGACACTCGTGCTCAAGTGCAAGCCGAGATTCGAGCTGAGGAACAAGCTCGCATCCAAGCCGAGAATGCTGCTGCTCAATTAGCATTAAGAAGCAAGCAACTTTGGGATTACGCAGTCCCAAAGAATTATGAAGATGATCACCCAGTCCGACCACCAATTATCAACATTCCAAACTTCGAAATCCGAACGCAATGGATCCAGATCATGCAAGGCATTTCTTTCTCTGGAGGACCGGGAGACGACTGCATGGATCATCTTAAGAGATTCAAGTCACTCTGCCGACTTGTACCTCAAGCGGGAGTTGCTCTTGAAGGTATAATGTTACACCTCTTACACTTCACCTTATCTGGGAGAGCTCTAAGCTGGTACAATGCTTTGGATAGGCATCCTATCATCACTACTTGGACTCCTTTAGAAGAAAAATTTCTTGAGAAATTATTTCCACCTTCACTAACCTATGAGATCAGGGGACAAATTAATCACTTTGCCCAACTACCGGGAGAAACACTTGCGGAAGCCTGGGAAAGATTCAAGGAACTCCTGAGGAAGTGCCCTCACCATGGCATATCTCAAAATCAACTGATAGAAACATTCTATAGGGGAGTAAGTGGTGATATAAAACAATTTTTAGATTCCTCATCTGGAGGAAACTTTATGAGAAAGAATTATGAAGATGCTTGGAATATAGTTACGATAGGGGCCGAGAACCAATCTAATTGGGGAAGGTCATCTAATCAAACCAAGGGAGTTCTTAAAGTTTACAAAGCTGAAGAATCCATGGAACTCAAGGCTATTGCAGAGGCCCTGAAGACTATTGCTAACAAGCAACAAGCTCTCGAAACTTCTTTCAGAGAGTATGACAAGAAGAAAAGCTCTCAAGTTCAACAAGTGAACTTGTGAAGCCTGTCATGCATCTGATCATCCCACATTATCATATGGCCTGTTATACAATGTTATGATGGATTTACAACCTCCAGTGCCGCAATATGAACCCATTATTGAACACCCCGAGGACCAAATGCCGGAGCAAGTCAACTCTATTCACTCAATACCCGGCCAAGTGTATTACAATCCAGACAAACCAAGAAATCACCCGGGTTTCCAATATGGAAATCCTGCAGGAACTGCCAATCCTCAACAACAGACACAAGGTGGATCTTTCAGCAAACAACCACCAGGATTTCAGAATAACTTCGCCCAAAATCAAGGGAATTATAGAAATGGGTTCCAACGATCCAATTATCCTAGGAATCCCTCTTATCAATACCCAGGACTGCACCCACAGTTGCAACAACCTCAGTTGCAGCAGCCACAACAACCGTAGTTGACAGCACCTCCACAGCAACCCCAGGGGCAATAAGTCACTCAATATCAACAGAGGAGTGCTCCTCCCCAACCATCTGATGAAATATCTTTGATTAGGCAGATGCTGCAATCTCAGCAGACCATGCTTGCGAATCAACAAGCTCAACAAAAGGTTGTGGAGGCCCAATTAGCATAGATTGCTGCTCAGTTGAAACCACCAGCAGGTACCTTCGCTGGGCAACCAGAGGCAAACCCAAGGCATGACCTAAATAGACCTGAGCAACTGAATGCTGTCACCACAAGGTCTGGTCGTGTCCTTCCTGATACCATTAGAATCATCCATGATGATGATGATGTAGCTATTCTCTCACCAACAGAAAGCTCAACTCATGAAAAGGAAAAATCCACTAAAACTACTAAAATAGAAAAAGAAAAGGGACCTATGCCAGAAGCTCTGCTCAGAATTCCTTATCCGGACAGGCTGAAAGGAACCAAAATGGACACTAGGTTCTAGAAATTCAAAGAAGCTATGAAGAAACTGTATATCGATATCCCATTTCTAGATGCCCTTTCTGAAGTGCCCGCTTGGGCCAAATACCTGAAAACCCTGCTGTCGAGAAAATATATGACAGAAGAGCATGAAATAGTGAAACTAGCTCAGACCACTTCAGATATTTTTCTTAACAAAATGCCAAAGAAAAAGAAGGACCCAGGTTCCTTCGGTATTCAGTGTTCGATTGGAAATGGCTCTAGCAAAAAGGGATTAGAAAATCTAGGAGCAAGTATATCCATTATGCCCTATTCTATGTGTAAAAGACTAGGCTTCACTGATTTGTTACCTACGTCGATGACAATTCAGTTAGCCGACTCTACCATAACTGCTACCCTTGGAATTATTGAAGATATACCCGTCAGAATAGGAACAAATTCTTATGTCCCGTGCGATTTCATTATTATGGACATACAAGAAGATCTAAGATACCCGATAATCTTCGGAAGACCCTTCCTAGCTACCGCCCGAGCACTCATCGATGTAGAAGCAGGAACGATTATACTAAGACTTGGGAAGGAAGCTTTCCAATTCAGAGTCCTTAACAGCATGAAAGGACCAAGCATTCAAGAGGAAGTTTTTCTCCTAGATGCTATATATCAAATGTCCCAGTTAGAAATGTCCGAACCCTCCGATGAGTTGGAAAGTGCCTTGACAAACCCGGAAGTAGAATTTTCGGCAAATGAACTAGTGCAACAATGCCTTCAATATTTAGAAAAAGCTGAAGAAGCCCCAACAACCACCTTTGAAGAACTTAAGGCTGTCACCGTTATAGAAGCAACCGAGCCACCTAAGGCCCCTGAATTGAAGGCCTTACCCGAGGGACTCAAACATGTTTTCCTTGACAGAGAGAAACTTTGTCCAGTGATTATCAGCTCTACCCTGGAAGAAGACCAAGAAAACAGACTTCTTGATGAGCTAAAGAGACACAAGAAAGCTATCGGATATAAAATGACTGACTTAACTGGTATAAATCCAGCTTTATGCATGCACAGATTGCCCATGGTGGAAGAATTCAAACCATCGAGGGAACATCAAAGGAAGTTGAACCCTAATCTCAAGGAGGTAGTTCGCATCGAGGTTCTCAAACTTCTGAAGGCAGGTATCATCTACCCAATCTCAGATTCTCAATGGGTAAGCCTCGTGCAGGTGGTCCCTAAAAAAGGGGGGACCACTGTTGTTCTTAATGATAAGAATGAACTGGTACCTACTAGAACAGTAATTGGGTGGAGAATGTGCATAGATTACAGAAAACTTAATAAAGCAACAAGGAAAGATCATTTCCCCTTGCCCTTCTTGGATGAAGTTCTCGAATGTCTCGCCCACCAAAAATGTTTCTGTTATCTTGATGGATATTCAGGATTTTACCAAATTCCAATCCACCCTGAAGATCAAGAAAAAACAACCTTCACTTGTCCTTTTGGAACATATGCCTTCCGAAGAATGCCTTTCGGGTTATGTAACACACCCGCAACCTTCCAAAGATGTATGACTGCTATCTTCGCCGGACTAACAGAATCTAACATGGAAGTCTTCATGGATGATTTTTCTGTATATGGAGATTCTTTTGATAACTGTTTACTCAATCTAGGAAAAGTCTTACAAAGATGTGAGGACACCAACCTGATCTTGAATTGGGAAAAATGCCACTTTATGGTGACTGAAGGTGTGGTCCTAGGACATCGAGTAAGTGCAAAAGGGATTGAAGTAGATAAAGCAAAGGTCGATGTCATCTCAAAGCTAATTCCACCTAAAGACGTCAGAGGAGTCAGGGCATTCCTTGGTCATGCGGGATTCTACAGAAGATTTATAAAAGATTTCTCATAAATAGCAAAGCCAATGACTCACTTGCTGACCAAAGAAGCAGATTTTATTTTTGACCAAGAATGCCTTAATATCTTCACGACTCTGAAGAATGCCCTTATCTCTGCCCCTATTCTAAGAGCTCCTGACTGGACACAACCATTTGAAATTATGTGTGACGCTAGCGATTATGCTATAGGGGCAGTCCTTGGACAAAGGATCGACAAAAAGCCTCATGTTATATATTATGCCTCCAAGACGCTTGATGAGGCACAAAAGAATTATACCACTACCGAAAAAGAGTTTCTGGCAGTTATCTATGCTTTTGAAAAATTTCGATCTTACCTAATAGGGTCAAAAGTCATAGTATATACTGACCATTCTACTATACGATATTTGATCCAAAAACAAGATGCTAAACCCCGACTTATCAGATGGGTGTTAATGCTTCAGGAATTTGATCTAGAGATTAAAGACAAAAGCGGGATTGAAAATGTCATCGCGGATCACCTCAGTCGCATTAAAGCTAAAAACACTGACAAATTACCCATCCAAGACTCTCTACCGGATGATCAACTAATGAAAGTTACTACTGGATTTCCTTGGTATGCTGACATTGTGAATTATTTGGCAACACGAATCATCCATCCGTCTGGATCATATCATGACAAAAAGAAATTCCTTCACGATGCTAAGCACTATTTCTAGGATGAGCCCTACCTATTCCGCTTATGCGCTGATGGACTTTTTCGCCGATGCATTCCACAAACAGAAATCATCCCAGTTTTAGAGCACTGTCACTCAGGCCCTACTGGGGGGCACATGGGCTCTAAGAAAACCTCTCTTAAAATTCTTCAATCTGGTTTTTACTGGCCAACCATCACAAAGGATGCACATGAATACGTGCGATCATGTGACAAATGCCAACTCTCCGGAGGAATAACCAAACAGAACGAAATGCCTTTGAATATGTGGCAAGAAGTCGAACTTTTTGATGTTTGGGGAATAGATTACATGGGTCCCTTCCCCTCATCTTACGGATTCATGTACATTCTAGTTGCTGTGGATTACGTCTCAAAATGGGTGGAAGCTCTACCAACCACTTCCTCTGATTCCAAACCAGTCATCAAAATGTTTAAAGAAATAATATTCCCCAGATTTGGCGTTCCAAGAACAATAATATCCGATGGCGGATCTCATTTTCTGGAGCGGAGTTTCGAAGAACTTTTAAGAGAATATGGAGTCAACCACAAAGTTTCCACACCTTATCACCCACAGACTTGTGGGAAGGTTGAAGTCTCTAACAGGCAACTCAAAGCTATTTTGGAGAAAACTGTTAACAGGCACTGCACGGACTGGTCTACCAAACTTCCTGATGCTTTATGGGCCTATCGCACAGCTTTCAAAACACCAATTGGAACAACACCGTTTCGATTGGTGTATGGGAAGTCATGTCATCTACCAGTAGAATTAGAACATAAAGCTTGGTGGGCTATCAAGCAATTGAACCTTGATCTCAAAAGTGCCGGTGAATCTAGACAACTTCAATTACAGGAATTGGAAGAACTGCGAATGACAGCGTACCACAATGCCAGAATTTACAAAAAACAAACCAAGATGTGGCATGATGGCCACATAAAAAGAAAGGATATAATCATCGGAGATAAGGTTCTCCTATTCAATTCCAGACTAAAATTGTTTCCTGGAAAACTACGTACAAAATGGTCGGGGCCTTTCACAATCAAACATATTTACCCGACAAGAGCAGTCATTATCCTTGATGATAACGGGGGAGAAAGAACCGTCAATGGTCATAGATTAAAGAAATACTACACTCCAGCAGACAAATTACCAAGACAAACTATAGAGATCCAAGATCCTATAACATCATCATAACTGGAGTAGAATTTTGTCGAGCCAGCGACGTTAAACCAAGGCGCTTCTTGGGAGGCAACCCAAGACCTGAGTATCACCTTTTCTAATTTTCCAGTCTTTTATTTTCTTTTAACTTTTTTTTCTACTTTCTTTAAGTTCTTTCATCATTAATCTAAAAATACATAAAAATTCACATAATCTAAAAAAAAACACAAGGTCTTTTGCGGTTAGGGGCGCATCCCATAACCCTTAAATACCCCCCTCGCCCCCCATTCTTTATTCCACTTTCTCGAATTCTTGGCTTCCCTGTTTCATTCCAGAACTTCATTTTCGCGCTCGTTTCCCTCTCTGACGCTGCCGTCATCTCCACCGCCGTTTCATCACCTCGCCTTCGATTCAGCTTCTTCACTGTCGTCTCCGGCTCCGTCGTCATCCCCGCGCATTTCCGCGCTACTGCTCTGCTACTCCCCGCGCCTAGCATTCTCGCCGCCCTCTTTACAGGTAGACCACCCATCAGTTCATTGGTTTTCACCACCGCCAGATGGTCACGATTTTTCGAACTTTGTCGTCGCCACCATCGCCGTCGGTAACGTCGGCGTGCTAACCCTTCGTCGCCGTCGCAGTTCCCTGCCAACAAACGGCCGCATGTTTCGTCTCCCATGCGGTTTATCTCCCTTTCGGTCTCCAAACCGTATGGAACCATTCGGTTTCCAAACCATATGGAACCATTCGGTCTCCAAACCGTATGGAACCATTCGGTCTCCAAACCGTATGGAACCATTCAGTTTCCAAACCGTATGGAACCATTCGGTCTCCAAACTGTATGGAACCATTCGGTCTCCAAACCGTATGGAACCATTCGGTCTCCAAACCGTATGGCACCATTCGGTCTCCAAACCGTATGGAACCATTCGGTCTCCAAACCGTATGGCACCATTCGGTCTCCAAACCGTATGGAACCATTCGGTCTCCAAACCGTATGGAACCATTCGGTCTCCAAACCATATGGAACCATTCGGTCTCCAAACTGTATGGAACCATTCGGTTTCCAAACCGTTTGGGACCATCCGACCTCCAAACCGTTACTTTGTTATAATTTCAAATTTAATAAAACCAATCTAATAAACTTCAAACTCCAATAACATTACTTTGTTATAACTTCAAATTTAAACATTCTAACTATTGTTTTCTTGTCAATAATTTTAGAATGACATCACCTTCCAAGCAACCTCAAGGAACAGCTGATGCCCCTTTCTGGACAAGGGAACAATTAGAAGCTGAGCGTGACAAACTACAACAAGTCGTAAACAACTATGAAACGACTGGACAGCTCTCAGCAAAGGTGAACCTTCTCAAAGTCATGCATGAGATCAAACGCCTCAACAGATGCTTAGGTGAGGAGCACTCCGAAGAAGAGGTCGAGACAATTTCATCCGACGAGGACTCAGAATATCAGCCTTCCCCCGAGGCAGAATCACCCACTGTAAAGTCTAAGGAGAAAAGAAAACCCAAGCAACCACATCAGAACCAGCACCCAAGAAAAGGGCCAGGAAACAAGTTCACCCTGCCACTGCAAGGGAACAAACTCTGGCAGGGTACATCCCATCACCCATCACCACCACCACCACCCCTGCCACAATTACCGTTCCTATTTTAGGTCTCAGCTTACATGAAGGATGATCTTTTAGGGTTGAAGAACTTCGGAACAAAGGAGCCACTCATCTCTTATCTTCAGCATACAACTCCGAAGTTCATCATGCTACCTTTCCTTCATCAAGAGCACTGGATGTTACTGGCAACTAATCTTCATGAAGGAACAACAATAATCTACAACAGTTCCGACAGCCAGTATGATCAACTCCAAAGACACCAACAGGGGAGGTGGCGAAGGAGTGTGCTGACAAATTACACGATCTTTTGGGCCAGCACACGTGGGCATATGACAAAGATCACTTCAAACCACCAACCTTCTGCCACAGGTGCCCCCAGCAAATTAAAGAATCCAAAGACTGCGGCTTCCACGTCCTCTTCTGGATGTATACAATTTTGACCCTTCACAAGCCTATAGAGGACATGACAGAAGTGGACTACCACGCAATACGTGGAAAGCTTGCAGCCACCTTACTCAGAACTCATGGGACAAATAAAGGATTAACAGAAGCCTAATGCCCTTGTCCATGCACTTCTCAACCTATCACTTTGACACTCTGTGGACAAAGTGAGTGATAAGTTAGGGGGGGAGTGCACTGGACAAGGGCGAGGTATCATTCTTCTTCAACCCTTCTATCTCTACCCTTTCCCTTAACACATACTTTTCTGCACATCTTTTTCAAAACCTTCTGTTCATATTTAGACTTTTTCCAGTAATTTCTTCAATAAAATAACTGTTAAGTATAACTTTCATCCTGGAAAGATTCACCCCTAGCTAAGTTAGAGATAAAGTAGTCCTCAAGAATAAATAACAAGATTAGCATATAGGCATGAATGGCGAATTTATACATTACATTCACAATTGGTTTTTATGCTTTTACTTCAATTGTATCTCAGACTCTTCATAGGTCAACTTCTGGGCCAAAGCAAACCGAAAACTCTCAAGGTCAAGAGGGAAATCGGGGGGAAATCCAAAATCAAGAAATCTCGCAAGCGGACCACCAAACAAAAATAAGTGCATGTCAGGAACCCTAAGATCAATTTTCTTCTTTCAATAAAAGAGGCTTGGCCGCCCAATCAAAAACCCTAACAAAAACCCACTTCCTAAGCCTGTGAGTTTCGAATAAAAGCCAGAGTGTTGAATAAAAACATGAGAGTTGCGCCACGCATAAGGACCTATATGAAGAACCAATAAAGATCTCACCCAGCCGGTACATACAGCTGCCCTCATGAAGGCAGATGTGTCGTGCTCGGTAGTGAAATCCTAAGGTCTCCTAATATATGAAAAGGCTGATAAAGGACTCGGCCGGCTGGTACATTCAGCTGCCCTCATGAAGGCAGATGTGTCGTGCCCGGTAGCGAGACCCTAAAAGCATAGGACAAAACCTCCCCCTCTTGAAGGGGGAATTACACAATAAGCCTTTTAAGCCAACCCTCATACCCACTCTAGCTGCCGGTAGGTTTCTCAAAAGAAGTATAAAACTGATTAGAGTCGATGACATGCATATATATATATATATATATATATATATATATATATATATATATATATATATATATATATATATATATATATATATATATATATATATATATATATATATATATATATATATATAAATGGTCCCAATGCGAGACTCGCGATATGAAAGGAACCTGAGATCCATGCAACTCTTGATACCCGAAAGAGTTAGTGTAAGAAGAAGCCCTAACAAGACCTCGGTAGATCTCTGATCTAGAATTGAAGCAAGAGTATGGAAACCCTAACTAAATAAAATCGCCTCGCCACTGCATGCCTTAGATCTATCTAACTTTAGGACAAGCTAGACTCTAAGTTAGGGAGGGTGATAACCACCCATTTTGTGACGTTATCTTATTGATTCTCCTTAATTTTCCATACTCTTTCTTAGATAAATTAGATAGAATCATTAACTATTTACTTTATTGCTGATATACCAATAAACTAAACTTCTCTTCTTTATTATTGCAGGAAAACACAAAAAAAAAATTATTACAAAGACTCCATACGGTCCCAAGACCGCATGAAGGTCATACGGTCTCAAGACCGTATGAGCCCATGTGGTCTCAAGACCGTATGAGCCCATGCGGTCTCAAGACCGTATGAGCCCATGCGGTCTCAAGACCATATGAGCCCATGCGGTCTCAAGACCGTATGAGCTCATGCAGTCTCAAGACCGTTTGAGCTCATACGGTCTCAAGACCGTTTGAGCTCATACGGTCTCAAGACCGTATGAGCCCATACGGTCTCACGACCGTTTGGGCTCAACTTAAGCCTATAAATAAGACCCCAAGGGTCACTTCAGGAGAGAGATCTCTCAGACGCCCAAAGGCTGCCCCTCTAGTTCCAGAGCAATTCCATCCTTCATCCATTGCCCCAAGGCTTCCGGTTTGAGGTCCACATCTCATCATCAAGCTACCTTCTCTCTCATCAACAAAGAGGGTGGGAGGAGAAGATCCATCATCAAGCAGCCACGAAGTGTGAAGATCATTGCTCTCTCCACCAAGGGTTCAACCTTCCCTCCTCCGTGGAGATGTCGTTCTTTCTCTCTCTTCTCACCTCCTCCTTTGCTCTTGAGATGAGCGAGTAGTCCTTTTCACTAGGGTGCGGGGAGTAGCCCCGCTACCCATGTTTTCATTTCATGCAATGTAATTCAATCGTTTGCAATAGAGATACTCTCCTTTTTGTCTCAACATCAATCGTTTAATGAATGCTTGTTGCTTGATCACCAACTTGTGTTACTTATTGTCTCTTGGTATGAATTGTCTACGTTTATACCCTTAGATCTGAATATCGATTGAATGTTGGTTCTAGATATATGTAGTCACCATATGTCTGTTTCGGTATCTAGGAGTGCTTTCACGAGTGGAGTAAACTCACTCCCATCGTTGCACTTTCATACTATGAAATGGAATCAGTTGACGTATGGAAGTGCAACCTTGGTAAGGTCGAGGAACACACTTCATGAAGGAGTAATGCAAAGTAAGTGACCATTCGTTAGGGGATGGCTGGCATTGTAATACTCCACACTCCTCGTAGTTGGTTATCCGAAAGGAAGCTAAGTCTACAAAGATACTAGCTGATTAGTTTCTCTTTGCAGGTCTTTTTATTATGTTGCATGTTCATGATCCATGTGTAGTGGTGTGAAACCCGGCAACATCCTAGTGGTTTTAATCATTGCCTACAACTTTAATTTCTACTTTCTTGCTTTTACTTTCCTTGCATCTAGTTTAAACAATCAAATCAAACTTTCGGTCTAAATATCAATCGTTAAGTAGTTAAGTACGGCTAAAAAGTTTTCCATCTTGTTTAACTCTAAACAAGACCGTTGTCCCGTGGATCCGACCCTTAAACTATATTATGATAAGACTTCCGCATGTCCTAGCACACGCAGGTGGAGATCTTACCATAATACAAGAAAGGCTAAACTTAGAGATTCATCATCTCTAGGATTTTTAGTGGCGTTGCAAAACTCCATCAGTCTCCTTATCATGTGTTCAGATTACTAATTTGTATAGTAGGATCCTAACACATATGATAACTAAAGTAGATACTGATAGAATCATACCTAGTAGCAATCAATATACCTTATAGGTATAATAGTGTATGCAACTACATATGAGAAGTTAATAACTTAATTTCTGTTGCAGAATAAAATTGGTACATATGCAAATTATATAAAGATTAGATGATATTACATGTCTGTAAGTTGTAAATGTCCCTAGTATGTAGTTGGATTCCTAACTATGTACTATATGAATATTAATGCATATGCCATAGAATTTATTGATAAAGAACATATGTCATGTGAATATTGTTAGTAGTGTAAAAATGATTTTAAAATGCAAAGATGAAATTGGTGAGTCCTAATGGGGTACCATGACAACCTTAGACATATGTTAAGGCCTTTATAGGTTAAGGGAAAATTGGTACATCCACATAATGAATAATTTGATGACATAAATAGAAATATCTCACATACTCTATTAGTAAAAAAAAACTAAAACCCCACCAATGGATAGTAAGTATATGAGAAAGAGAATATATGTAGGATGGTTTATTTTGTTGATATAAGCATGAGTAACTTTAGTTTCAGCAAACTTACTTGTGTATAAATGCATGTGGAATAGAAACCCTAGTTTCATAAATACTATCTCATGTGATATATAGTTAACTAAACCTGAAACACATGCTATAGAGAGTGAACAATATTTATAAGACCTAAATGGAAGAAATACATATAATTATCCATATATATCCATATATATATATATATATATATATATATATATATATATATATATATATAACCTAGACCTACTTAGACCTATGTGACTAAAGATGAATATTATAATTAAAATAGACATCTATCTAATGAATCATATGCTCACTTAATACGATTAACAACTTCAAATATGACATTAGGTGATTGGAACTCACATAAGAACAATATGAAAATCAATAATAGGAGTGTACACATTTCTTCACTTTAGCCATCTAACATCATAATTGGTTTTGAGTATGAATACTTGGCCTTGGGGAGACCAAATATAGCCATTAAGTTGACCTTTAGTCATGAAGATGAGGTATGTACTCCTCCCAATTTATAACTGGGCATTTATGTGACTAAATTTTCCCATAATGAGGCAAATTTTGCAATACTTGTTCTTATTCCATTTGTTGGACAAACTATATGCTCTCAATTGGACTTATTGTTGTTCTTCTAAAATTACTATTATCATGTTGATTGGGTCAATGAGCCCACCTGCTATTTTGTTTGGATTTGAAAATATGATTGGTGACTTATACCATATCTTGCCACTCTATTTATGCATGTTGGTAATTTAGCTAGACATCTATTGTATGGTTCATGAGAACAACCATTAGGGCGCTCTATTTCTACCTGGGTTGTGCTATTTCCACCTCTCTTTATACAAGTGTGAGTTATTTCCACCCAGGGTGTGCTATTGTACCCATTTTATTAGAACAAAGGTCCAGTGGTGTCTTGGTCATACTTTAGCTATTTAATATAAATATATATGCATGCAAATGATTATGATTGTTGTGCTATTGTGGGTGTTAATGGAAATATATGTTCTCTCAATTGTTTTATTATATTCCCTGATTCTTTTGAAAATTACTTTTCTAGTTACTTCTCATTGCAAATTAACTAGATTTAATGCCCCCCCTTTGATGGGAACATCTTACTTTACTTTTGAAATAAAAATGCCCTAGTTAATCTTCTAACGTACATACTCCACTTTTGCTGACTTATTCTCTTTTGTTTCCTATTTTATTGGGTGCTCTGTCCACCCAAATGTAGGTGCTTTATAGGTTAGACATGCAGGATGTTTGTGAGCTCATTAGTGAACATAAGGATAGCTCGAGATAGCCTTTTTACCCTCTACATATGGGCTTATGTGTATATAGATGCAACCTTTTCATTTTATGTACCACTCTTTAGGGTGAGAAAGTTATGTACATGGAAATAATTTGTAACTTTGTAAATAGTTATGTTTTTGGCTACTTAAGTATTTCATGGCTCATGTTTTTACCATTAAGTGGGCCCGTTATCGGGTTCCACTCGTTACAGATGCATTCATATGGAAATAGGGTCTTGGTTTCTCATAAATGCATTTTTAGGGACTTGCTGTAAGAGTGCACTAGCATGAAATGTGTCCCAGCTCCTCTTCGACACCTCAAACATGACCACCTCACTCATGACCATTAAAAAGATGTGGTGACCCACAAGGTGAGACCTATGTTCTAGCGAGGATATAAATCCTTGTCACATAATGAAGAGGATCACAACTCCATTAGGGCTCAACCATTCCCAAAGGTCATCAAGACGATCACATCATTACTTCTAGGAACGCTATTCTCTTTCCATACCTTATAACAAGGCTCAACAAACCATCACCATACTTGTGACATATAAGTTTAGCATAACATTGCATTAAGAAATTTATGATGTTCATATAGTGGCACATTAAGATTACAACAACATCAAAAGAGCATTCCATCATGAAAGCTAAGTATGATTAACCACCATCACCTATTTGTATTAGGGTTAGGTGTAACAAGATATGATACATTAGTATTATACATCAACTGATTATGGTGTATATTAGTTTTCATTCATACAAGGGCAAGGGTAAGACTACAAAGTACTGGGTATAGAACTAGTAGGGAAATATGGCATCAGGTAGGCAGCGGAAACAAATTGTTTACTGCCATATTCCCCATTAAAGCAGCGGATCACGTCAACAACTAGATAATAGAAAGGAAGGTTTTGAGGATATACCTACTGCTGAGAGTAGTGTTGTTGCACTAGGTGGTGGTGTCAGGAGGCATGAGAGGGTGGTTAGAGTGCCTGAAATGCCCCAGTTTGACCCAGTTGTGATGGCCAATCCCACTTTCCAGTCCATATTTGGACAGTTTATGGACACGATGACAGATAGAATGCCTCCACCCCAAGTGAGAGAGACAGTCCCTAATGTGGAATCTTTAGGTTTTGGGAAGGCCTTTAAAAAGGTTGAGGGTGTAGGAGCGGTGGAGTATGCAAGTATGGCGTGTCCTCAGTTGTATGAGAAGTTCAGAAAATGTGAGTTTTGGTTGAAGGAGGTGTCCTTTCTTAGATACGTGATATCTACTGAGGGTGTTTGTGTGGACCCCAAGAATGTTGAATCTATGATAGAGTGGGAGCAGTCAAGGACACCAACAGAAGTCCACAGTTTTTTGGGTTTTGGCAGGATACTAAAGGAGGTTCATTAATAACTTCATTGCTATAGCGTTACCCCTAACAAAGCTGACAAGGAAATATGTACTATTTTTCTGGGATGACAAGTGTCAATGTACTTTCCAACTTTTAAAGGAGAAGCTGACCAGTGCACCAGTGCTAGTGCTGCCAGAGTAGGGGAAAGACTATATTGTCTTTTATGATGCCTCGAGGAATGGTTTGGGTTGTGCGTTGATGCAAGATAAGAATGTGATCTCTCTCATGTAGCGACATTTGAAGAAGCATGAGGAAACTATCATATCCATGATCTAGAGCTTGCAGCGGTGGTCCATGCCTTGGAGATCTGGAGGCATTATTTGTATGGCAAGAAGTATCAGATCTTGACTGACCACATGAACCTCGAGTACATCTATTTGTAGCAGGAATTGATCATGCGACAAAGACGTTGGATGGAGCTAATAAAGGACTATGATTGCACCATAGACTACCATCCAAGGAAGGAAAACATCATGGCAGACACTCTGAGCAAGAAGTCTTTGTCATCATCATCTGCTGACAAGATGTAGTTATGTTCCTTGGTGTGCCACAAGAGAGACATGTTGGTCTCCTTGCGTCAGATGAATGTGAAGTTAGAGGTGTCCATGCTAGCAAGACTGTTGGCACAGTTGAAAGTAAAGCCTACATTGCGACAACAATTTAGACATGCTCAACAAAGTGATATTGTGATACAACAGATCCTGGTAGAGTTTGGCAGCGAGAAGTGTGATGGATTCCATGAGACAGAGGATGGGATAGTGTGTTACCACAACAGAGTCATGGTTCCCAATGTTGATAATCTAAGGAAGATGGTCTTGGAAGAGGCTCACTTTTCCATGTGTGCTATGCATCCAGGAAGCACCAAGATGTATCACAATCTTAAAGATTTGTATAGGTGTCCTGGTTTGAAACGTGATGTAGTTGAGTTTGAGACCAAGTTCTCAATGTGTTAGTAGGTTAAAGTAGAGCATCAGAAGCATGTAGGGACTTTGCATCCATTACCTATACCACAGTGGAAATGGGATCATGTCATGATGGACTTTGTGGTTGGTATGCCTAGGACAGCCAAAGGTCATGGCTTCATTTGGGTGATAGTTGACCGGTTGACAAAGACAATGCACTTTTTGTCTGTAAAGGCAAATTACACAATAGAGAAGCTTGCACAAATATATGTTGATGTTATAGTTCATTTGCATGGTACCCCAACTACCATTGTGTTTGATAGAGGCCCTCAGTTTACCAGTCGCTTTTGGGAACCACTACACACAATGATGGGTATGTAGTTAAAGTTCAATACAACATTTCACTCATAGATAGACGGACAGTATGAGATGACAATCAAGATTCTAGAAGATTTGTTGAGAGCTTGTGTTTTGTAGTTTTTGGATAGTTGGGATGTCCACCTCAGTTTGATAGAATTTGCCTATAATAATAGCTATCAGAGAAGCATTAATATGGAACCGTATGAGGCATTGTATGGTGACGTTGTAGATCCCCTTTGTGTTGGTACAAGACCGGTGAATATAAACTTTTGGGTCTTGAGCTTGTGCAGCATACGATAGAGAAGATCAGAGTGGTTCAACAATAGTTGAAGGAAATACAAGACAATCATAAGTTGTATGCAGATAATCAACATAGACCCCCAGAGTTCCAAGTGGGAGGCAAAGTGTATCTCAAGGTCTCTCCTTGGAAGGGTATTTTGAGGTTTGGGAAGAGGGGTAAGTTGGCTCCCCGGTTCATACCTAGCCCTTTGTGTGAGATGACCATGCATGAGCTCTACTCCTTTGTGAGATGTGATAGGCAGTAGTTTAAATGCATTTAATGACTATTTTGAGATTGGCCATGCGTGAGCCTATTCTCTAGCACCGTGACTTATACCAAGGCGGGCTAGGTGTTTATAAGGATGGACATGCGTGAGTCAATCCTTCAGCTTGACTATATGTCACTATTTGTAGTTGACTGTTATGTCTCTATTGTGTTCCTCTTATACTGACCAAAAGGTGTTGGAGAGGTTGTGGATTCTGGATCTTCCATAGACCTTGTATGGCACAAATTTCGAATCGTAATGGTCGGTTGGATTTGACTAGTATGACTTAAATCCTTAGGGAAAATAAAAGATGTAATACAACTATGTAGTATATTTTCTTAGGGTCAAATATGATTCACATTGGATGTCCCCTTTGCCTTATCTTTGTACTAATTTCTTGAATTATAATATGGTAAGAGAAATCAACAGTTATACATGTTATTCATATTCCTTCTTATAATTTAAATTGTTATACTGCTCAATGGTAACTACCTAGTTTGCTTAATCTATATTACTAGTTTAATACATATCATTTAGCTAAATTTTCTAAACCTGATATTATTGTTATATATCTATGTTAGTTTGCTTGTACTTATAATAGACTTTGTGGAGAGTTATATCTCTTGCTGGGACGTTTGTTCTCATCCTATGGGTTTCCACATCTTTTAGGTGGATGTCCACGATGAGGTAGAGATCGCGCGGCTGAGGCTGAGAATCAAGAAGACCAGTAGCTGTTGAAAAGTTGGATGTGTTGCTAGTGTTTTGTAATAGAGTCCTATGTGTCATCCCTGTACTCTCATATCCTTGGTGATGTTTTGTATATGTTGTATATTGAGACAATAGTTTTTGGCTTTATGCCTATGTTGTACAATTATGACATGTATATGTGACATGTTATCATATGTAAACATGTTGTGACCACTGAGCCAATGAACAATGCTATGTAATAATCTTTTGACATGAGCTATATGATACATATGGATTTATGGACTCAGATGTGATAAGTTTCAACTTTTGTGCTCATGTGGAAACAATTTTAATTCCTATGTTTTCAGGTAACCGGGTTGATTAATATTAGTTTCGTGCTTTATTTTGAGTAATCTCGATGTTTTGCGACAAGTGTGTCACAAGACGAGTGAGGGAAGTTGTTGCTGGGAGTCATTCTGAGAGTCATTCATAAATGGATATTGACATGATTATCATCCCCAAACTCATACACATCTCTTTTATGATCATTCTAAGGTTAATGGACATTTGTCTTATGAGAGGTCACTATTATGATATGGGTTCTAGAATCTCCCATAAGCATTTTTGTGGACTTATTGTAAAAGGACATCATCATGATATAGATCATGGCTCCTCACAAATGTATTTTGGGGGACTTCCCGTGAGAGGATATTCTCATGATATGGGCCCCAACCCCTCACAAATACACTTTTAGAGACAACCCTGTCATGATATGGGACCCAACGCCTTACAAATACATTTCAAGGGACTTGATGTGTGAGAACACTGTCATGATATGGGTCATGGCTCCTCACAAATACATTTTTGTGGGGATATATCCATATATTTATTTGACAATTCATAAAAGAGATGTGTGAGGAAAAATTGATAATCTAGGAGGTTATATTAATCATTCTACTCTCCTCACATAGGCAAACAAAATTATATAATCAAGGTTATATCACTACCCAAGAAGGTAGCTCACACCCTCATATCAAGAAACATAAAAGAAGGCCACTACAAACTATCCAAGACGTATCTAGATTATCTCCATCTATGCAAAATGTATGGTATACTCCCCCATCCAAATCCATAAGGTCTCACACCTCTTGAGCAGACAAACATGTTCATGGAAAATCATCATTTCTTCAGAATGAACTTGTGACATACCCAAGATATTAATCACCTCATTAACTTCTTCTAGAATTAAGATTCCTGTAATGCATATATACACTGGTAAGGATTCCACTACCCTTTACAACACCACTAGGTGCCAGGGTGGTTTCCTCTTACCCCACCTAGTGGACAATATATGAATGCATTTATTGTCTATTATCTTGAGGTACTTCGAAAAGAACTCATTTCCTCTCAATCCTAGATCTCAAAGGTACTTAACAACTATAAATAAAGTGAAGAGTCGAGGTTTGCAATTGTTCATGTGACTAGTCAATAAACTGCTCTGACACTCCCACTCTCCCCACTCACACTAATCGTGTGGTAACCCTCGCATCTCGACTCTTCATCCTCTACTGCCCCCTATTCTGATTTCGCACCCTCCGCCTCTGCCTCCCCTTCCCCCTCTGCATTGGACTTTGCATCCTCCATGCCATCCCTCCGTCCTGGCTCTATGTCTCCCCATCTCTAAATTCATGTCCTCTTCCACCTTCCCTTCGACTCCGCTTCCTTTGAGGGACACTGAGGGGGGCACACGTTCTTCAAGTGCGGACTGGATGGCCCAAATACTATGATCATGTCCAGTAACAAGAATCACTAGTGAGGGGATGGAATCCCTTCAGCTTGGTGATGAGTCCGTTATCAGGGAGGTGCTTGTTGCGGCCAATTTCTAGTGATCTTCCACTTTTTCATCTATTGCATCAGGGATGTCTGTCTAGAATAGCATGGGCATGGATCTTGCACTGGGCTACTAGGATCTCTACTCAACCTCACTCATCTTCATATGTGCATTCTTTGGATGCATTATATACATCTTGGAGTTCTTTCTCAAGTAATTCTGAAGCACAAATTAATCCCCGTTACTCTTGTTTTCGATTTTAGTGTTCTACCCGACACCCTGCATATCAGTTCTTTGGCATATAAAGAATAATCATGTTTCTGAATGGCAAGTATTGGATGGTGAATCATGACTTTCTTTGTAAGTTGGATACAAAATAATTAACATTGAATGGAATTGATATTGGGTAATTTAATTTACCATTTGATTACATTGAAGTACAATTTATTGAATAATAGTCAAAGACATATAAGATTACGATTTTTGAATTTACTATGGCACTTTTACCCGTTGTTTTTTTTATTATCATGTGTTATTTTGTTTTGTCTCACAAATAAAGAGTTTCTTTTCATCAGGAAATCTTTTGCCTTTAGAAACAAAATAGATTAAAATGAAAATGAAATGATATTAAGTAATTGAATTTACTAGTTGATTACATCATTAAATACAACAAATTGAACAACAATCAAGGACATGTAAGATTTAATTTCTTAATTTTGAACCGTAACACTCTTACCCTCTGCTTTTTTATTAGCACGCCTCATATTTTTCGAAGATCATGATTGCAATATTTTATGGTGGGGCCAATATCAATACACATAAAGACTTGTTGACATATGATTGTCATCACATTGTTGTTGGAACTCCTGGGAAGATACTATCCTTGTAAAGGGACAAAGACCTTGCATTGAAAAATGTGAGGCAATTCGGCCTCCGTTAGTATCATAAAATGCTGAAATTCCTTGGTAATACTTTTTTCTCTCTTACTTCTATTGCTTATTGGTATTGTTCAAGAAATTCCCTTTCTATTATTTTACTTATTTCACATAATAGGAATATGAATAATAAGCTTTCCTTATTTTATCCCCACAACAACTTCCTCATCTAGCTCAAGTATATTCCTAGCATAAACTTCAAGTTGGACAATAAGCCTTGCAAGTTTTGCCTGTGATCCACCCCCTTCATTCTATCATTCAACGAGGGTGTTCAAGGTTGTTCATATCATACTATATTCTATTAAATTCATTTTGAAGGTTATGTTATGTGCTATAACAGGAGGCAGTAGAATATCAATGTTAAGATTATAAACATGATGTCGAGCGAATGGTTGAGTGGTTAGGTAGCCCAATCATCCATGCCCAAGTACTAAAGAAAGTATATATAAATAACTCTGTGAAAACTCTTATCTTCATTATTGATTGTACTCTTCATTTAACAATGAACAAAATCTAATCTTCCAACTTCACTAATCCTGGCTCACATATGCATCAAATTGCATATTTGGAACGAGTTTGGGTGTCTAGTATGGGAGGAGGGAACTCCTGCTAAGGCGTACATGACATGGGCTATTCAGATGGTCATTAGACTCAACATTGGTGTCCCTTAGATCATGTCTAAAAAGTATGATGCTTATGACCCATTTGTAAGCATCCTCCCCTCTCTCTTCTACAACAAAAAGGTATATCTCTTGTCACATGCTTATCTAAAGTAATTGTACCCATTCAACTTATAGTGATATACGGAAAGAAAGCAGCTAGCTTAAAAGAAGGGGATTGAATCAGAATAGGTTGCACATTGAACTAACAAGTGGGACACCTAAAAAAATTATTGATACTTATTTCACTTTCTTCCCAGATAGAATTGGAACTTTTCATCAGTCATGAGAATCCACTGATTCTCTATGCTTATTTGGTTTTAACTCTCTTCAGTAGTCCACATGTTGTATTGGGCTTGAAATTGTCAGTGGTGGTTGATTAAAAAAATTAACTTCTAGAATAAGTCCCATTAAACAACCTTCTTATCAATACATTTCATCACATGTAGACTTACTCCTTAAATATTCATGTTGGAGCATATGTTGCTACTGTGTTGTCATATTATAGATTAGATGACCAACAATTCTAGGAAACATGGTAGTCCGATCTGTAACCACTACTCAATCATTATCATAAATTCCTTTCTGGTATCCACACAAAATGTCACACCACACATCATTTTATAAATCAGTCGATGCAATCCCTAACTCTACTTTTGGAAGAAATGAGTAGTGTTGCATGCATGAGAATCACGACTGTTGGTCTTAAATTAATCTATGTATACAATCAATTAGGGTGCATGATCCTGTGTTGCTTCTAGTTCCCCTAGGAGGCACCTTCTCTTCTCCACTTGATATGTCGATCTATGTGGATGTTCTTTTGACGAAAGCTCCACAACTTTTGAGAAAACATGTAGAATGTGGTTTTCACCGAGCCGTTGCAAAAATTATTAATCAAAGACAAAAAACAAAGAAGCAACATACATGACATGGAATGCATGATGAATTTTATTGCTTCTTGGGTGTAAGTCGATCAATGTATATCACCATATATACGATCATAGTAAAAGAACACTGCAAAAAAAAAAGAACAATGAACAATTTTGTCGGCCACTTTTTTAGGACTTATTAGGACTCATGCAAGTTAGTATTTACTTATCTATGAAATTACTTAGTATTTACCTCATAAGCCACTTGTATGATTCTAATATTGGATGGGGCCATCTAATCGTAAACAAATAGCATTATGTATAATGGTACAATCCTTTATTCAGTGAAGTCACAAGTTGATAGCATGAGAACAACTATTGTCATCTCTTAACAATTAAATATGAGTTGGGTTTATTCCTGACTTATATGTCTATCTTTTATACAACCAAGTAGGGTGGGGTTGTAATGAAAACCGTTACCCCAAGTTATCTTCTTGGTTTTGGGTAGCTCAAACTAGCCCTTTTGCATTACAGTCTCAGTTTGGGATGGACTTGTGGCTATGTACAAAGCCAGATAATCCAGATCATACCCAAATGAGGGTAGATTTAATGAGTCTGCAATAAAGACTAGGAACAAATCACCTCTTCTAGAGATATCTTAACCCAGATTACATGTTTAGGATCTGTATCCATACATTATCTATTTGATAGGAAATAACAGTTTTGTTTAGATTACAATAATTATATATCTACATTTTTTCTTTTAAATATGAAGAAGGGTTTCCATAAGTTTACATGGTTACTGAATTCTTTGACCAGGTATAAGTTGCTTCAGATTTTTACTTTCTGAAATCACAATGCAGTCAATTCAAGCCGTTCCCAAAAAAAAATTTCCTAATCGACATTTAGTATCATTAATAGTGCCTTGCCGATAGTATAGGGACACAAGACTAGACACACCCCTCACTCCAAAATTTTTGGCCGTAGGAGGCTATTTGAAAAGCATTTGTTCTTGGCTTAAGTATTTAGCTGGGAATTGTTTGTAGGAATTTGGGTCCCAAGTGCCAATCCATGCATTGCATAAAGCCCCAATTTGCCTCAAAATTCTACTTTAGTCCACTTAATTGGCCCTTCTTAGCCGCCAATCTAGCCTGTTTAAGTAAGAAAGTTGCTTCTAGCTTTTATTGATTACAACCAACTTAGTGTCCAAATTAATGTGTCGTCTTATGGATACAAGTCAGAAACCGCCAGAGGAATAATGCCCCAGGCAATCAACTTTCTGATCTCCTATCGTTCAATTTATAGTAGAATCCATTATGTGTACCATGGTGCCTCATCTAGTCCATACAAAGCACAATGCCATCTTCTCAAATAGTACCAAGCAACCACGCATTTGAGGAGGTGTCAATCTATACTCCCTCTTTTGGAGGATCTTCCTTCTCCTAGTCAATTATTGAGGATACTAGGGACATACTATTTTGGAGTGGTCATCAACTGTATAAGTTATAGGATTGAAGATTACATGATATCCCCCATAAGGATCTAAGGATCTTCTTCTCACTTAATTGTGAAATGCAACAACCTGTAGCAGGTTTGTATCCATTACTATGTTTTTTGTTTGTTTAGTTCATATGTTCTTGCCTCCTCTCTTTCCAATTCTTTTATTTTTCTTTGTTATGTTCAACGTCTATGTCTCACCCAACTTATAATATTTTCTAGTAGAGAATATCTACACTCTTCTTCTTTTCTTGAATTTCTGACATTGCATATTATGCCCTGTTATGGGAACATGGTCCTACAACCAAATCCTTCACATGCCTTATCTCTGATTGTGTACTATAATCTAATCTACTACAAAAATATCTCACTCAAAATCTTGACATTAAGTCATTAACTAAATCTAGTTGTTTCTTTCTTTATCAAAAATCATTGTGACGCCATGTCTACCTAGAATGCAAACAACTATATACTAAGTATACATCACTGTCAATGACTAGAGTTGAGATCAAGTGTACATGATGCTAAAATGTGGCATTCTAAAATAGATAATGGAACTGCATTAAAAATTTATATCCTTAGCAAACGTGGCATATGATAAAATTTTTTTCTTTCTGCCCTTTGATTGAGAGGGCAAAAAGAAAGGACCTAATAGGAACAAGATAGTATACATGTTTTGAAACGTGACATGCACCATCTAAAATTTGAGCTGGTGATAATGTTTGTGAAAAGTTTTTCTTTGAAGGACGGTAGGTGGTTTTGGGAAAGGCAATTGATGGTATTTTAAGATTGTGTAGGTGGATGGGTCATTAACTTCATGGGCTATTATTTAATGGAGTTCTTTGTTGTTCACAGAAATAATCTCTTGTCTTTAGTTAATCGTGTCTTATTGACTTTGACCGATTAATATAATACATATGTTCTTTTGATCGAATAAGTTCACATGCATTATAAAAATGACTATTGGAAGGACGGTTGAACTGAATAAGCTCAATGGCTATGGTGATGTCCTCCACATGTATGCGTGTTCACTAATGTGTCGTGTTGTGTTGGGATCATATGTATGCATGTTGGATATGAGTGAAGTTGGCAAGAATGTTGTATATGACGTTACTTATTATAATAAATTAGAAATGAGATCCTTCTTTGTGCATTTGTGATGTTTCACTAATGACTTAGATTTATATCTTAATGCTACAAAAAATTTGTGGATTTGTTAAAAAATTGTGTATATGTATTAACTTGTTAACTTGGCAGTGGAAAGTGTGTTATTTCTTATTGTTCTTTGTTAGACATTGCATGTATATACATGTCGTGCATGTATGTCATCTATTAGACATCAATTTATAAAATGAGTGACATGTGAGACTGTGATTTTTTCACGGTGGGTTATAGTCAATGGTGTCACCTATTGCTATGTTTTATAATCTTAGAGCCATTAATAAGTGACATTTATTCTATATAGGTTACATAGAACAAAGTCCACACTTTATAGGTGACATATATTTTTGAGGTGATATGTAACCATGTCACCTTTTTACTTATTTATTACATGTTTCAATGTCATATATATCCTATTTTTTAGTAGTGGTGGCTTGGAACCTATTTCCGCAATATGTGAGGATGCAAATTTAATCTTCTTTGGCAAACTCCATGAGGTAGATAGCACAAACAGTGACGATGGAGACCAAAAGTGATGTCCCTGGACCTGCGAATTCATGTTATTTCACTATGGAGTGATTCAACACAATATGTCTATCGTAAAGCCAAAAAAAACCAAGGGAGGGAAGAAATAGGGATTAGCAACCAACAAAAAGAAACTAGACTAAAAAATTCACAAAGAACCTGAGTGGAGATCGGAGGAGTAGAACTTTGGCACCATAATGTGAGCAATGGACTTGATGTCATCCATGCAGGCACCGTCCATGGACTTGAAGATGCGAACCTATATGCCAGTAGACTTTGGAAGCACCATGACAAACTCGATGTCATCCAAGTATATGTTGCCCATAGGTGCCAAGATGAGGACCTAGATGTCGACAGACTCAAAGATGAGGTAGCAGAGCATGACCTTAAATGGAGTGAGGATGAAGAGGAACTGGAGGCTTAGGACCCCACCAACTTTGAAGGACATGAGAGCAGAGAAAGGGAATGGATTGCTGGGCATCTTTCTCTCTTGCAGTTTGGATTCAATTTGCTACTTTGATTTTCTATTATCTTGAGAAGAGTTAGGAAGCCTTGCATTCGGTAAAAAGATGGGATCTTGTAGTAGCTGCTTCTTCTTTTTGAGAACGATACCAAACTTTTACTTGCCTTGTTAGTTTGCTCAACAAGATGTTTTGTCCTTACACCTTGATTTTATGTGATTTCAAAGAAGCCAATTGTCTCTGAATTCCCTTACTTTAGTTATTCAAACCTTCAATTTTTCATCACATTTATTCCTCTTCTGTGATTTTTTGGGGGGTTGGACGTTGATTAAAGACAGCCTATAGAACTGGTTAAAGCAAGTACGCCTCTACCAGATCGATTATGGTAAGTACCACCTGCCACACTCTTCACGTCGATGCTCTACTTAGGCATCCCGATGTCCACCTTTGACCCTTAATGGAACCCACAACAACCTTCCTACATGTTTTTCTTTGTGCTCATGTTCAAATATTGTAGATCATGTATCTAGTAGACAATTTTCAGTTCTTGAAAATCTTCTTTCTTTTAGTGGTGTTGATACATACTTTAGTTAACTTGCAAGCTTGGGGATGTCATTGTAACATGTAATGCCCACATGATGCATATTATTCACAAAAAGTAATTAGTTTATACTAAAGGTAACTAGACTACATAAAAAGGAACTATTTAACACAAAATATAACTATTATGCATAAAAAATACTAAAATATTACAAAAAGCAGATGAGCTCAGAACATGAAATATATGAGGGACAATACGGATATGTTGGACGTAGACCCAGATGTCCATGCAGTGATGGATCCAAAAATTAGATGTGGGTGAGGTCAAGTAATAACTAATAAAAATACATGGTTAGTAACAATGCCAATATCTATAAACCAAATATACATCACCATCAATAACTAGAAGTTCTACAATATTTTAAAAGAAAAATTCACCGGCTATGAGATATATGTCAAGAATTAACGGGAACCTTGATGAGGTTTCATCACTTAGAATAGTTCAACGATCATTTCTACATCAACATGATTTTTGTGAATTAAGTACTCATCTGTATCATATAAAGAAAGGTTTATCTGTAAAATGAAAATAAAATAATGGTTTTTATATTTTAACTTATACAAAGAATAAAATTATAATATATGCTACATTGACATTTGCCACTACAAAAACAAAAAATTATCTCACAATGCATATATCTTATCTTGAGAATTTTAACACTTAGGATCTGATTGGTTTGTCGTAACTGGTCCAAAAAACTTAGGAACTGGAGTTGGAAGGTGAGTTACATATGTACATACAAAATAAGGTTCCTGAGTTCCCTCTTAAAAAAGGTGGAACTACTAAAAATATTTTCTATACAATTATATTTTTCATTCTTCATAAATGAAAGATGCAAAATATTTAGACTAGAAATATTAGTGGTGTGGATATCATTTATTGTCAAAACTATAACACAATATGAAAAACACTATACACTATAATCATGCTATGTAAAGTATTTTACATTATAATCACCTAACCACCATTATCATTGTGGTTTATAAAATAAAGAATTTATGAACATTATGAAAAAGTAAACACCACACTATGTGACAAAAAAATGTAACATATTTTTATTCTTCACGTTTCGACAATATGATGTGAAAAATGGTAATTAATTATAATCGTGAGTAAAGAATATACTAAAAGTTTTAATATTGTACATTGTTAAACAATGTTGAACCAAAAGTTATATTTACATTCACATAAAATGTAGATATTATTACAATAATCTATACATACAAAGTGAAATAAAAATATTGTGATGTAATATCAACAACTATATGTTTATTTAAATGATAGTTATACAACACTAAATATTTTTAATGGAGCGACACTCATACCATGACCAGTTATTGAGGTTATTTTGGTTAAAAAATATTGTGGTTATTTATAAATATGATTATTTCTTCATGTCGTTGTTGTCCTTACTTGTTATATATTATACAATAAAAATCAACAATATTTTTTAATGCCATCCATATTGAAATTTACAAAATACTAATCACATGGAAGTAACCAATCATACAAAACTACTTTAGGAACTCTAGCTCATAAGTTTTTCGGACCAATTACGAAAAACCAATCGGAGCCTAAGTGGAACTTAAATTCCTAAAAGTGAACTAGAGTTCCTGGAAAATGACTTTCACATAACTTGACTTCCACCAAACCAATCAGAGTCTTAGTCAAAAAAATGTTAATCTAACAATGCAATGGAATTAGATGACTGAATTCAAAATGACGGAAGTTCTATGATTATTTACTTATAAGGTTATATGTAGTAGAATTTTAATACGTTTATGACATAATAATAAGAATAATACATTAAACTTAGAAGACATAGTAGAGTTCTACACCAAAAGAAAAGCTTAGAAGATGTAGATTTCATCTTTCCTATTTAAAGTTAAATTGAGAAACTTATCTGTTATATTATATTCAAGTTTATTTCTTAATTTTAATGATTTTATATGGTTTATAATCTCTTTCCTTATTCGATTAAATGCTCTTTCTATAATTATTCTTAGTTTGTCAATCAAACTTTATTTTCACATAGTAGTTTTTTCCATATAAAAGATGTCCATTCTTTTTCTTCATCTTAGATTGTCATGGGTTCTTGTTTACTATGACACATAATATCCTAGTTGTTATGATGTTGATATACTTGTATTTTTGTTACAAAGAAAGAGAGGCCAACTACATCGTGTGTATTAATTATTCTCTTTGCAGTAACTATCTTACTTTTAATGCTTGGTGATTTGAAAGCGATGCATTAATTACTCTCGTGTTAAATTTCTATGTATCAATTATCCCGTGTGATGACTATGATATGAGAATAAAAGGCCAATCGTTACGTGCACGCCCGTCAAGGCTTGATATCCATCAGACTTTGCATGCATGGTGATTTAAAGCTATTGCCAGAATCACTCTTTGGAATTAATTCATGTGACAATCAATTTGTGAGATGAAGGTGGGTGAGGCCAGTCTTGCTAAGTGTATAATAGCATATGTATGTGCTGGAAGTTTGCCCACATTGGGTGAGGCCAAGGCCTCATGTGGCCCCAATGTGGGTATGCCACTGGGTCCATTGTTGGTCTTCAAGGAATTTTTTAGCTCTGTTAGTCATTGGGATCACACTTAGTTTAAATATGAGTTACATGTATGAACTTCAAATTTAAAGTGATACAAGGATGTTCATTGCTACCATTGAATTTTTTTTGACCCAATACGACCCAAAAATATTGAATACCCCACGAGAACAAAAAAATGTAGATCAATGAGAATATTCAATTTTATAACTTCTAAAAATATTGACTTGATGATTCGATCGAGACATCTTTTCATTGTTACAACCTTACGTGCACGCTCGTGAAGGTTTGATGTCCATCGGACTTTGTATGCATGGTGATTTAAAACTATTGCCAGAATCACTCTTTTGAATTAATTCATGTGACAATATTGGCACTTCTTCTTCACTACTTTCACAATAGTCTTCAAACGGGAGCATAAAACATTTTGTTTGTTATCAAAGACAACAATATAAGGTTTGTCAAAAAGTAAATGTGTGGTGTATAAAAATAACTATATAGCATATAAAAAATAACTATTTGAGTCAAAAAGTAACACTAAGTCGTAAAATATTAAAAATCGACTATTAATAATATTAGAATATATAAGTCACAGAATCCTATAAGTTAACTATGTGATACAAATAGTAACATTGGATCAGTAAATGTAACAAATCGACTACTCTAGTAACATAATATACAAGTCATCAAAATCTAAAAAAGTAACTATATTATATATTATATGGAAAGTAACTATTTGATCCAGAAAGTAACACTAGTCATCAAATGTAATTTTTTCTTATCAGGATTAGTAAATAAACTGTAGAAACTCAACAGCAAAATAAATTACATAATAACATTTATGGCCGTAGCGCATTGTCTTCGTGCATTTGTGGTGATTCCACATAGTGATATCATGGAAGGAACTGTATCAAGTGGCACATTCTAGGGTTCCACTATGTAGGTGGTATTTCCAAACAATGACAAAAAAGCACAGGTAGAAGCATTGATTACAATTATGAAAAATGTGTAGAATGTCTAATGCTTAGTAAGTGTATCGATGGATTGTTAAGTGTAACTATATAGTATGAAAAATAATCGTTTAACACTGAAAATAACATTTCGTCATAAAAAGTAACAAGTTGGTTACTAAAAATGATAAACGTGGCGCACGACACACATATAAAAAGAAGAATAAACTTTCACTGTAATTCGTCACTTATTACTTGATATACAACAACGCACTTAATCATGTTCTTAATGACTAGAATACATAAAAACCATAACATAAAATGAATTTTGCTATATTTTTGCAGGCGAGTCACAAATGTTGGAATTTGTCAAGGAAGTCAAGTGGACATGCATGAGACATTTTGTAAGAACTACACTGTTTTCTTTATCATCTCCAATAAAAAATGAAGAATTCAGTACCAAGTAAACAAGGAGAGAAGACTCCTCGATGATAGTAAGAAATTACGCACACATGTAATTATACCGCCACTGAATCTTAATATCTCCAGCATCTACACAATCAATTAACAAATGTGTTCGCACAGGGCACGCCGTGCACCTATCTTCTTCATCCACATACTCCAGTACTCCTACTGGACACGACCTGTTTAATTACGTTCTTACATTAACACGATCATAGATGCAAAAGAAAAGATCTTCTTGCATTAACGATATGTCGATGACGATGTCAACATGTCGTCCTCCTTGCGGAACATGATCAAACTATGGCACAATTAAAAAGAGGTCCGGTGAAGTAGCAGACTCGCACAAGCAGAATACGGCCGAACAAGGAGGGACGTGTCCGGTTACGACGCGATGTCCATCTCGTATCCCATAAGATTCAGGCCGGGGCTCATTCCGCTCAGTATGAGAGGGAAACTGCCTGCCCCAGTCGCCGCTGGGACATGAGGTTCCGTATAAAATTGCATTCCTGATGAGGGAACCAGGGCGCCGAGAAAGGGCAATGAACGAAAGTGGCCCTAAGGAGGACAACAACGAGGAGGCGCATCTCCAGCAACGAGGCGGCGGTAGGGAACCGAACTTGCCGGCGATGTCAGCGGCGCTGATATTGTTTGGCACGACGACAATACTCCTGCCGTTCATGAATGCAACCAGCAAAGAAGCGACTCCAGAGTCCAACACCAGTCGCAGCCGTTATCGGCATCTGTGGCATCCTAGTCAACCTATGGTGCGCTGAGGAGTTCGTGGAGATCGAAGCAACCTCAACATGACAATGCACGAGACGGCAGTGAGGATACCGGTGCTATGGCCGCTGCTTGGATTAGGAGAGAGAACGAGGGAGAACGGAGTTGAGATTCCTGATACAGGAGACGGGAGCCGCTTGAGTTGATATTGCATAAATTTTGTATCAAATTCGGTAGCAAAATTAAAGTACCCGCTGGTATAGGGCTGGGGAAAGGGCAACGGTAGGTAAGTGAGAGAAAGCTCGAACTTCTCTCTAGAAACAACCCCTCGGTCTTTCCCTGTTCGGTGCCATCAACTTACTCCTGGCGAGATTCTACCTGCTCTGCGCCGCTTGGTTTTTTGCTCCGATCCTTGGCGGTGACGATCCTCCTCTCTGCGACCGTCCACGATCGACTCTCTCCTTTTCCGGAGTCATACAGCTTCAATCAGGGGTGCTTCAAGCCACTCTATGCCCCTCGCCTTTTCTCAGCTCATTGGCGGTGGTGGCTTCTTTCCATCTCTACGACCTTTCCCCCAACTAGGGTGCTTCATCATAGCCCGACTTCTGTGCTTTCCAGCATGCATAAGGGAAACATCAATATGCTAGTAAAAATCACTTCAACATCAACTAGGTTCGACTTTGCTGCGATCCCCTGTCAAGTGCTTCTTTTTCTGTTTCACTAAGTGGCGATTCCTCTTCGCCTGCTGATCTGTTGAAGCGGTGTTTAAAATTCAGGTATCACCCTCTTTACTCCTCCTTCCTTCACAACCCTCCACAATAAATTCTGAGGATATTAACAACCTTCGAGACACATCTTGGGCTTCACTAAAGGTTTTAAGAAACATGCAGGTGTTATACCATTAAATCCATACTACCACATCCACTGAGGCTGGGGTTATTTTCTTGCTTCTCACCAGTTAATTTACAAAGATTTTCTGCAAGCACAAAACTCGCTTCAAAAATTCTCTAAGCTTCACGCTCTTTTGCCGGCTTCAGTACTCTTTCTCAAGTCTTTCTCGGCTGTAAGATCAAATCAGAACTTTTATCGGTTCAGAGAATATCATTTAAGATCCTTCAACTACTTTGAAAACACCATGCGTACAGGAGGCGTGCTCACCCTAGCCTCATGCATAAAAAAACCTTGCATGCCTAGATGCGGCAAGCCTTCTTCTTTCCGCCTTGCCCTAAAGAAAAAAAACCCTCGGCGACAGTTAGAGGCACAAGAGCTCCTACTGCACACATCGATATGAACTCCCGCTTCTCCTTCATGGAAATCCCTCTCTCAAATCCCTCATTTTCCTCTAGCATTCCCTTACCGCGAGCTTGGATCTATCATAAGTTCGATATCTCACCGGGAACTTGCATGATCAACATTGGTCACCGCTCCTTCCAGGTGACAGTCACATGGTCCCTCCCCTCCGAACAACCCTGGGGTAAAAAAAACCCCATCCTTCTCATCTCTGAGGGCTGGAGCGGCATGATTGCTGAGCTAAAACTCAAACCAGAGTGGTCGATTTTCATCAAACTGATTGAAAATCGTACTTTTCATGCCTGGGTGCGTGATTTCATCAACGATACGCCTCTTGAGTTATCATATCTATACAAAAGACACGACCAAGCTAGTTCTTCATCATCAAACTCTACAAACCAGCTCTTCATTCGGGACGAGTACCAACCCCCTTTGGGTTCAAGATCATGGCCCATCTCCGTCTCCTCAGGTTCAGAGGAGAAAGACGATGCTGGCACATCCACAATGCAACAACAACAAAGTTCCATCGCAGAAAGGTACAAACTTTTCCCTTCCCCCATGGTTAAGGAAAAAAATCTTCCCAATTTGTCTTCTCTTCATACCCTCCTGGTGGAGGATATCATCCCAAAAGACTTGGATCACCTAAACGCTGCTTTTCCTGTTTTAGGCCAAGCACAATCGTCTTTCCTCATAAACAAACTCCTAGAAAAAAACCCCACCGCCCAAACCTGGAGATTGCCCCCCCCCCCAAAAAAAACCTTTTCGGGCGCTGCACTGTTCTCTTTGCCTCAGAAACAACCACTCGACTTCTAGATGCTTTTCCCGCCTCACCTGCTTTGGATGTCAACAAAAAGGCCACATAAAAAGATTCTTCTAGGCATGCCATCCCCCAAACCAAAGCAGATCCCATGCAGACCCAACTTTCTCCTCCATACACTCTTTCTCAGATAGAAAATCGCCTTTTCACAAAAACTTTAGAGTCCCAAAAAAGTTCATCTCAGATCACAGGCGCATAAAACAACCCCCTCTACATCATCTCCTCACTAAAAATACCTTTGCATGCCTCGCAAATCTCCCGCCTGAACATGCAGACACTATCCCTTCACGTTCCCTGAACTCAAACCCCAGGGCTCTATCTATATCTAAACCCTACCACAAACCGAAGAACCATACAGTTTCAACACCTAAACCCCATCTCTCAAACCCTCTCCATTCAACCCCATCTCCAACACATAACACAAACAACCCGCCTATTGCTTCAAACATGAAAACACCTGACCACCTGGAGTATGTGATTGCTCTCGACCTTCCTACTAACTCTATGCGTCTTCTCAAGGTCCTCACCCTGAGAAGCATTCTCATATAAATTGAAAACAACCTTGACAACAACCCCATTAATGTGCTAGACATCACTCGTGCCTTAGCACTTCTCATTCTTGGTCAAACCATCTTAAAACCAAAAATCTTCTCTCCTACCCAACTCATCTACACTGTCCCCGAAGGAACAAAAAGAAACCACCTATTCAATCAAGTTCTCACTATCCCCTGTGGATCGAGCTTCATTACGGCCATACTATCTAAATGGTCTGCTGACTTAGGTGCCTTCCCAGCTCCCGCTGGTGGTTCTGACTGGGTCGCCATTACAAATCTTCCTCCACACCTTTGGGAAGTCGAGATCTTCAGAGGTATAGCCCATTCTATCGGGGCTACACTTCAATATATCAGCCCTGAAACCTTGCACCCTACATAATATATCAAAGCTTTTTGTCTCTTCTCCGTCAAAGCTGCTATTTCATTACCGCCTACCATCAATATTAGAATCGGTGAATCTATCTATAATATCAAACTGTCTGCTGAACATCCCACTGAGAACAGAACAACCTACTCAGACCTCTCAAAAAATCCTCCCTCTTGGCTTTGCCCAAACAAAGACAAAATGACTAACTGGAATACCCGATCTTCTGGTGATCGAAATCATGTTTGAATCAGAAAAAACTCCACCTCTTCCAACAACACTTACCTCCACACAAACAAGAAAAGAACCAGATCATCTGAACCATCCTTTCATGAAAACACATACATGCCAGTAGGTTCCACCTTCCCTTCTCCTACCTCTACTAAGGAGAGTTACCCCTCACAAAACCAAAAACAACTAGCCATAAAAGACCAAAACATTTCTCAGCATAAGGATGACAATTCTTTGCAGAGTTCAGAACAGGAGAGCCCTCAACAAAGGCATGCAACCAGCTACCTTCAGAAGATTATGAAGCCAAATAAAAAAGAAATAAAAAATAATATCATCGTCAACAGGACAAAGCCAGGTATTTTTTCAAACTCCTCTACCTGTTCTCTTAGTGACTTAACATCTGCTCATTCTTTATCTTCTATTTCCCCATCAAAGGATATAAATAGAGATTTTGATACTATTGAAGATGTAGCCTCATGGTCAAACATAAACAGTTTCACAAATTTTGCAAACAAAATAGGCATCCATCTAGATGACGAAGAAAAATCTCATAAAACTCTAGATGACATAGAAACCTTTATGGGCTGGTTAAATAGAAGGGTCCTTTTTTCTGAAACAACAAACTTCGACCTTCTAAAAATAAATTAGATTGAGTTCTCTCAAATTTTTTCTTTTCTTTCTGGCTGGCCTTCACAAAAACTATGATAATCTCATCTTGGAACGTCTGTGGAGCTGCAAACCTCCATAGACGCAAAAAAATTCGTGCACACATCTACAAGAATAAAATCGACCTGATTACAATCCAAGAAACAAAAACCTGTCTGACTCCTTTTGCTCTCAAAACAATAGGGGGAAATAGAATCACTGACTGGGTCCAATTACCTCCTGAGGGCTTCAAAGGAGGCCTCTTAGTTGGTTTCAACAATCAGTGTTTAGCTTCCCAAAACACATCTATCCTTAATTTCTCAATTACCATTGATTTCAAAAATCTATCCGAAGGTTATCTCTGGTCTTTATCTAGTGTTTATGGGGAACCAGGGCATAACAAATCTGCCTATCTAGCTGAATTAAATCATCTCACAATAAAATATTTCTCGTCTCCCTGGGTTATGGGTGGAGATTTCAACTTGATCACTCAAAACTTAGACAGACTCAACTCCACCCATTCCCCCCAAACCATGTCTGCCGCTGATAAAAAATTTAGTAAGATGCTCATAAACCATTCTTTGATAGACATCAAACCTTCAAATGCATCTTACACCTGGTCAAGAAATCAGACTTATGCCAGACTCGACCACTTCATATGCTCAAACATATGGGAAGACAAACACCCCCTCTCATCGGTTAATATCTCTCGCAGAACCATATCAGATCGTTTCCCTCTCATCCTTGACTCAAAATCTATCTCTTGGGGCCAGAGGCCTTCCAAATTTGAAAACAGCTGGCTCTCTATAAACAACTTCACCAACTCATGTTTAGAACATTGGAAACTCACTGACGCCCAAACAGAAAACTTAGGATTGCACATCCTAAATAACACCAAAAACATTATAACACATATAAAAAAATGGAAGATCTCAAATCCAAAAAATTTATTTGAAACAAAAAAAAATCTTGAAGAACAATTCCTTTTTGTGGATAAGGACCCATCAGCTGACCCAACCCTTGTTCTTTCCATTAAAGCCGGACTGGACTACATAAATAATTGTATTGACACTAAATGGAGACAAATGGCTAAAATATCTTGGGCCAAGGAAGGCGACAAAAACACAAAATTCTTTCATAAAATTTGTAACCAAAATTATCGACAAAATGCCATAACCCATCTAACAATAAACGGCAAACTCACCTCTCACAAACTATCCATCTCAACTAACATAACAAACCATTTCAAAAACATCTTCAATAACAATCACAACCCCTCCTGCCTAAATGACTTGTCTTGGGCAAGTATTTGTCAAGAAAACATAAAAAACCCACAAGATCTTATAAAACCTTTTTCCCTTGAAGAATTAGATGCTGCCATTTCAGACTTAGGTCTAAATAAATCTCCTAGGCCAGATGGACTCAACGTTGAATTCTACCTGGCTAACCGGGACCACTACAAAAAAGACTTCTTAGCTTTTTTGAAATCTTTCCATGAAAGTAGTAACCCCCATAACATCATCAAATTCGTAAATAAAACTTTTATCACTCTAATAAAAAAGACTAGTCAACCCGATCACATATCCCTTTTCAGACCCATCAACCTTATAAACACTTCATACAAAATCATAGCAAAAACACTAGCAAACATAATCAAACCACACATGGATGATATCATTCCTCTCAACCAAAATGCTTTCCTCAAAAATAGAAGTATCCAAGATGCCTATTTGATGGTTAACGAAACTATACATCTCTGTCACAAAAACAAAAACCCCCTTCTGGCAATCAAATTAGATTTTGAAAAAGCTTTTGATTTTTTCAACTGGAATTGCTTAACTAAAATTCTCTCGGGTTTTGGTTTTCCTGACAAATGGGTTAATTGGATCCATGCTTGCATTTCTACAAACCATTTTTCAACTATCATAAATGGTGTCCCTTTTGGTTATTTCCACAACTCAAATGGACTCAGACAAGGGGACCCACTCTCCCCTTACCTGTTTATCATCATCACAACTATCCTTTCACGCATGATTCAACTGGGAAAACAAAATGGTCTTATCAGCTCTCCTGGGGAATGCAAAGAGAACATCATTCAATTTTCTGATGACACTATTATTTTCTCCTCCCCTGAAGACTCATCTCTTCTGAATATTTTCAGAATCCTTGGTATTTTTTCTTATATCTCTGGCCTCAAAATAAATCTACATGAATCTTCCATTTTTGGGGTTCACATAAATCAACCTTCTTTGGAGCGATATAGAGATCTCTTAAGATGCAAGATTGAAGACTTTCCAATCAAATACCTTGGTCTTCCTATCACACCCTACAACATAACAAATGCTATCTGGACCCCTATTATTTCAAAAATAAACACAAAACTCTCAAATTGGACATTATACTTCCTCAATCTTTCTGGGAAACTCACCCTTCTAAATAGTGTCATCACACCCATTACTACACACTTCCTGAGCTTCATCCCTCTCCCTTCAAAAACAAAATCAATTCTAGACAAAATCAGGAGAAACTTTCTTTGGAATAACTTCCACAATTCGGAAAAATCTGGGAAACACTACCATCTAGTTAATTGGAAAACTATATCAGCTCTACTAGATCAGGGATGTTGGGGTATCCTAAACATTGAAACTCACGCCTTCTGTCTTATAACTAAAATTAACAATAGTCTATTCCAAAACAAACCAAAAATTTGGTCACAACTCATCAAACACAAATACTACCAAAAATCCCCTCCCTGGCATCCTGTCCCAAAAAAATCAGCTTCCCCTCTTTGGAAATACATCAACAAAAATATCCAAAAAATCACTCAAATCATTAATACCCCCCACACTCTCACCTAAATATCTCTTTCTGGTTCGATCCTTGGTTCGAAAACAACTCTGTCTTAAATCTTCGACCAACCTGGACTATCCCAAATAGATTGCTCAAAATGAAAATCGATAAAGCTCTCCTCCTTACCACCAGTAACAGATCAAATTCTCTTAAAAGATGCATCCTCATGCAGCTTAGCCAAGACGAATTTAGTAATCTAAAATTCTCTTTGGAAAATAATACCTCAAACATCATAACATGAAAATGGGGTAGCACATTCTCGGTTAAGCAAGCCTACTCCTACCTTTCCTACAGAGGTTTTGCCCCACCCACCACAAAAATTTGGAAACAGAAATGGCCTCAAAAATATAAAACATTTCTATGGCTTTTACTACATAACAAGTTGCTCACAGATGAAAACCTTACAAAAAAGGGCTTCATTGGTCCATTCAGATGCTCACTATGCGAAATAAGTTCTGACTCAGTTGATCACATCTTCTTCAAGTGTACCATTTCACAAAACATCTTCTCACACTACACACGAAACTGCATTCCTGATCTCAAGGAAGCAACATTCCCATCACAAATCACACCAAATAGACACTACAAAAACTTCAAGGGTAGTGATATTTTCACCACCATCAGTTGGAATCTCTAGAAAGAAAGAAACAACAAAATCTTCAACAATAACAAAAAATTGAGACAAAATATTATATCACAAATAGATGCAGATCTTCACATTCTAACAAAATGCAGGTAACCAAGTTGAAGGAGGACATGACGATTCTGATGAAGGTGAATCTGAAGCAAAATTTTTGTGCGACCTCAAAGCTATGGTTGATGACGAAACATGAGTCAGTATAGTCCAACAACAACTTTGATTACACTTCTCGGGGAGATGCTTTTTTCAACAGAATTGGGTTTATCCTCTTATTTTCTTTAAGAGGCTTGTTTAAGGGGTGCCTCCCCCACTTCATCAGAACTTTGCTTTTATCTCCACTAGGCACAAACGTTAAGTTTTTCTTTCTTTTTACGTTCACATAAGCAGGTGTTTGCTTGCTTCGATGTGTTTTTAATACATGCTATGACCTTTCCTAAAAAAAATTGAATAAATTATATATATATATATATATATATATATATATATATATATATGTTAGAATACACTCGAGTGTATTTGGAGCAGAATACACTTAAGTACTTTTTCATGATACAATATTTTTTTTTCAAAAATCTAATATGTTGATCTTCTTAAACATCTTGTGAATAGCTCATATACAAAATTTGAGCACATTTGTACATTTATACGTCATGTTATAAATATTGCAAAAATTATGTATTTCAAATTAGTTTCATGCGTCAATTTTGTTGCCCTCGGATGAGTGACTTACACTCATCCAAATGGGCTCAAAATTTGTATGTAGCCTAATGTTAGTATGACAATGAAGATCAATGGTTTACATTTTTCAAAAAAATAGTCTTGATATGCAAACACACTTTAGTGTATTCTAGCCTGATTATATATATATATATATATATATATATATATATATATATATATATATATATATAGAGAGAGAGAGAGAGAGAGAGAGAGAGAGAGGCTAGAATACACTAGTGTATTCGGAGCAGAATACACTCAAGTAGTTTTTCATGATGTAATATTTTTTTTTCAAAAATGTAATCCGTTGATCTTCTTAAACATCTTGTGAGTAGATCATATACAAAGCTTGAGCACATTTAGACATTTATAGGTCATGTTATAAAGATTATAAAAATTATGCATTTCAAATTATTCTTGCGCATCAATATTTTTGCCCTTAGATGAGTGACTTACACTCATCCAAATGGGCTCAAAATTTGCATGTAGCTTAGTTATAGTATGACAGTGAAGGTTAATTGTTTACATTTTGCAAAAAATGGTCTTGATATACAAACACACTTGAGTGTATTCATGTGATCTGTACACTCGAGTGTATTCTAGCCCGAATCTCTCTCTCTCTATATATATATAAGTATTTGATATCCAGTTGGGTAATATATTTAATTATCAAGCGATTCTGGTTAGAATTTAAGCATTTGATTTTGTTATTCTAATTATAAATTTTCACTCCTGATTATAGCTTCCGGTGGAGATTTTGTTTTAATAAAATGAGTCTTTGTATATCAAATTCGGCCCTCTCATTACAACTTGGTGCCTTTCTGTTACAAAACTAGATCCAAGAGTAACTAATATTAGTTACTCAAATCAAGTAAAATATATATATATATATATATATATATATATATATATATATATATATATATATATATATATATATATATATGACAACGATTCAGTGAGAAATGGATTTTAGTGGACATGATATACATTTGAATAACTCTCCACCATGATCAACTTTATGGATTAAAAGTATACCTTAATATTTGTGTTCCTACAGATTTTCAACATCATCAAAATTGTTTAGCATTCACAACAACAAAATACTTTCCTATGCTCTATACTGAGTTCAATACCGACCGTTGGATGTAAAATGTGTGTATTATAGGATAGGTAAAAAACATTTGATTCCAATGATTATTTGTTGGAAGGTAAATAAATTGGTGCTATTCCCATCTATACGATTGGATTCTAAAAATAAGTTACAAATGTTTAGTTTATTCAATGTGTCTCATGCTCTCACCATAAGATGTTTCTCACTAGATTGCTATCCTCTCTCTATATAATTCATTTGTTCAACTCCTCAATGAATGAAGTTAATCACGTATATAACATCAAGAAAATCTCAATACATTCTATTCGGTTCAAGGTATCTAAATTTATGATGATTATACATCTACAATTATTTTTAATGACCTGATTCTAAGTTTACCTTAACCTAGAATAAACATATTTTTAAATAATCTCTTCTCGTCTAAGTTAATAAAATACTAGTTGCATAATGGAACCTATGTGAACGCACACAAGACAATGGAAACCCTAATTGTGATGAACTAGTGAATTCAAGTAACTACGACTGGTACAACCTAATTGTGTACTATATGAGCGACTGGTGTAATGTTTGTTTCATTAAGTTACATTGTGAATATATTTAATATATTCATATTTAATGATTTTTTTGACATAATATGTAAATGACTTGTTTATATTACTATTTTAAAAGAATGGATGCATACAATTTTCCCTAATCTTATCAAAAATGGAAAATATACTAACCTAGAGTTTATAAATGAGAGTATATATTATTAAGGGATCAAAATATGGATTAATATACTAAAACTAGAGTTAAAACACTTAGGTTTGAGTTTAAATGTTTTTGGTAGACGGTTGGATGACCATTGGAATGTTTGGGCTGAATTTTTGGGTTGATGCATCCATATCAATCAAAGTGGATATCTGACATGTGCAATATTTAGCCAACTTGTATAAAATCAGGTACCTAAGTAAGGCCAATGTCCTGGCAAGTTAAGCTAACTTGTCAAGGACTAGTTCTTAATGTTTGTGTTTTGATCTCCTAAATAGATCAATGCATCCCCATAGGACTAAGTACCCAGCTGATTCTTGGAGAAGTCAGAGTGACTCGTTAGAGTGCATACAAGTTTGCATGCTTGTTTTCCCTATAGTGATCAATGTGCACCCATCATCCATAAGTTTTTGTCCCCAACTACCTTAAAGTCAGTTGACTACCCGTTATGTTAGACAAAATATTTATTTTCTAAAAATGTGAATAATATATATATATAGGCTTTCCATTAAAAACATTTGAAACATCATTTTTCACCATCTAGAACTCTCTCTCATGATATTTTTTCTAAAAGAAAGTAACATGTGGAGGAAATCAAGAGTTTATTGGAGGTTTTGGCTCAAGAACACCTCCTCTTCTATTTGTAGTGGGAAAATGAGGTTTCTTTGTAGTTTTCCTTGTCTCACATATTCTTTCCTATTTATTCCTTCAATTTTATTAAGGTTGTTTCATCCCTATAGAAAGGAGTTTTTGTATTTTTACTACAAATTTGAGAAGACCACAAATTTCTCACCTTATCTCTACTAATTTTGGTAAGTAGATATCTAAATAATGAGTTAATGCACAAAAATTCATTTTCTTGCCAAAGTTCATGCTATAAACAATTGTTAACAATTATATGACAAAGGTAGATATGCAATGTACTCGTTTGCAAGTTTAAGATATCAAAAACATGTCTACATTAGAATAAATCTCTATATAATTGATTATGCTTGAATTTGATGGTAATTGTCTAAAATGATGAAAGAAGATATATGGAAATATTTTAGTGAGAATTGTGTTGAGTTGCAATTGTGTTTAAGATTTTTGTGGGAAATTCATCAAACTTGAGATGGGAAAGGATGGAAAAACCACTTTTTGAAATATGTATCTATTTATTTACCTATTTATATTTCTTATTTTTTATAAACCCTAGTTTTTTAATCACATTCCACATGAATATACTTGTAATGCCTATGCTACCCCCAAGGCTCTAGTAGATCTTCTAGGATGACGAATGGCCCCATAGACCACCACTTGCCTTGGGTGCATTCTTTGTCCTCACTCATGCACAACCCATGATCAACTTCTCTATAGGTCTCCCATCCTAGTATTACTACTAAACTATAAATTGTCTATTGACGGGTAACCTACAAAGGAGACAAACCATAGTGATATCGGTAGTCTAATCATTCATTTTAATATCATTTTATATCAGGCCTCAATTCCCAGGATGTCAAAATCTCCCCCACTTAAACTCTTGACATCCATGTCCAGGTTCAATTATATGACCTCATAATCTTTACCCACTACAATGTCATCCTGGAGTGGCCCATGCACACCTAGTTCCTAATCATGGAATCTAGGGAACATGTGGCTCCATCGCCTTGAATAGACCTTCCCAACATGCTTAGAGAGGATAGATCAATACTAGCATGTCACATGCCCATGTGGGCCCACCCATCAAGTGGGAGTTGGCTCTAATGCCATGTAACACCTGGGGCCACTATCGAAGGCTCTAATAGAGTTTCATGAATGATGATTGGCCCCACAAACCACCACTGGCCTTAGTTACACACCCTCACTCATGATAGTGCTAGTTCAACTTCCCGACATATCACACATCCTAGTATTACTCTGGTCAGAGTACGCTTAACCATAGAGTACCTATTGATGGATTACCTAAATATGACATCCACCTTGATGATATGGATAGTTCAGTCATTTCTTTTAAGATCATTTATTAGAGGCCTTAAATCTTGGGATGATACACTACCTCTTAAGATAAGAAAGATAATTAATGCTAAAGGTTTAACCTTGGGTGTCCTATATGCCATAGACCTTCCCCATGTCCATTATAGGAAGCGAGAACATGTATACTCTTGAAGTGTGTTCGATTAATGCTAAGATTGAACTGGAGTGGATTTGGTCCTATAGACTAATATGTAGAAAGTTAGGGGGATCCACAGAGGTAGGAGCCATTCCCCAACTAACTTTCTAGTTTTAAGAAAGAAGTATAGGGTATAAATACCCCTATCCATATTGTGATATGAGATTTACATGACAAGAGGAATGCGGTATGTGACATATTTAATGCAATGATGTTTGACCTAACCTTGTCCCAAGGTGTGGAAATGAGAGGTATGATGCTATAGGCTCCTACCTAACCCTATGACAGACCTATACTGAGTTAGTTGTTTAGGGTATCTCACTAAACCCTAGGACATGGATGTTGAGTTGATTTAGAAATTTTTAGCAACTTCCACTTGGCTATAATCCATTCTTACCCTTAATAGACGAGCTTGATGGTTTTCACTAGAGTTTTGACAAGGAAATTCTCACCTTCTTTCTACTAATATAAGTGAGTATATACATAACAAGTTATTGCATGGATATTTTCCAATCTTTTAAGATCTACTAATTTGTAGGATTGAAGTTATAGAAATTGTGCATCTCTTAGAATAGTTCTCACTATTACTAATTATGCTTGAATGTTATCATAATTTCCCTAAAATGATGAAAGAATGGAGAATTCACATTAAACTAGATATGGTAGTGAGAATTGTGTTGAGTTGCAATTTTGATTAACATTATTGTTGCTAATTTATCACACCAGAGATTTGAATGAATACTTGAGCTATTTCTTTGAGATTCATATCTATGAAATTACTTATCTTTTTGTTGTAGAAACCCTAAGTTTGCTATAAATGGTCATCCACATGAATCTAAGTGAACTATATGAATGAATCAACTTATGAAGAGAAAGACACCTATCGCTAGAAGTGAAAACCTAACTCCATTCAGATAGGTGTTTTGTATTCAGTAGATGTTTCTTGATGTCCATGTTGGTAAGGGAAAAAGTGTATAAAGGACTTAACTAGAGTGGATTAGTTCATGAGTACTAATATGGGGAAGGTTAGGGGGACCCATAGAAGCATGAGAAATTCCTAGAGTTTGAGAAAGAATGATAGGTTATAGAGACCCCAATTGAGATTGTAGTATGGCATTTACATGATATGAAGAATGTGATATGTGACATATGTTATGTGATGAGGTTTGACCCAACCCATCCAAGGCGTGGGAATGAGATGTACTGGTGCTATATGCTCCTACCTAGACTTAAGACAAATGATTGTGCTAGTTTTCACAGGGTGTCTAGCTAAACCCTAAGACATGGACAATGAATGATGCACATGAATAAATCATGGGAACTTCTACTTGTCTAGGTACAAATCAATAGTTTTAGGGCAATCAACAAAATGCAAAAGTTGATTGTGTTGTATTATACCTATAGTAATATTTTCATTAGCACTCATGATATTATTCATTTACTGTAAAAAAGGCAAGGATTATATCTCTTGCATTTTATAGATTATCCAGAAGTATGCATGCCCTAAATTAAAGGGAGGCATAAATTGTATTAAGTTATATTTGTGTTTCATATGCTCACATAGATATTGGATAATCAACCAATGAAAAAAAAATTAGGCTCTTAAGACGAGTCACCTGCCTCTCAAACTGACCATAGAGCCCAATGAATTCACAACTAGGTGAACTCCAAAATCCAATCTCTATATAATTGTTCCTATATGAGGGTCTCTTGGATATCTTGCAGTTGTGTTTTAGTGAAGAAAACTATCTCATAGTGAAGTGTTCTCACATATATATGTATGAAAAACAAATTAAGTTTATTTTCATGGAAAAGTTTATCATCTTAGGTGATACTCATGTAATCTTGAATGAATGTTGATCTTGAACACTTTCTAATTGATATGAATTTTGTGTTTTCCTATTTTGTTGATCATTTGGGACATAGTTTTGAGATTAGTGCTTTACTAACCTCATTCCTAGTGGCCAGTGTCATAGATATGGGTTATGTTAGTATATGAATATAGGATCTATTTAGTCTCCTTCTTTATTCCAAAGAGCCATGCATATCACTATTTTTTTCTCTATAGAAAAAGTAGTTGGTAGGGTAGGACATGCTTCTAAATAGTACCATAGTGGTCCTAGTGAAGGTTAAGCAACTCTAAATTGATAAGTTTGAGCAGAATCCTGATCCACCTCCTCCCTCTCACACACTGAGAGTAGGAACAACCCCTATGACTAAATGTTGAGCTTTGTGGAGGCAACATGTGCAATGGAAGCGATAAATATTTTCTCCACATACGCTACTCAAGGATCTTGTCGAAAACATCATACTCGGAAGGAGGGTGTAGGGATATCCCTCATCACATAATAGGTCCAGTGACGTCCCTTAGCTGATGATGTGTGTCGCTCCTAGCGTGCACCAATGTTCCTCAACTGTCCTCTAAATGCAGGCAACTCAACATTTGTGTCTCTACTTCGTCCATGCGGATGGACTGGAACTCCACGTTGTGCTTCCTTAAGTCGAAGGGAAGGAGTAGACTTATACTTGACGATGTACTTGCGTTAGTTTCTCTCCTTCTCTCTCACTTGGGGACGATGGTGACTAGGGTTCACATATAAGAGCATGTATCCAAGAATGTATCTAATACAGACGTCATCCCCTATAAATAGTAGAGGATAGGAAGTAGAGTTTTTCCCTAAACCCTTGGGAAACAAAAGGGCTGCGACTGCATTTAAAACAAGCCGCTTGTTGACTAATAAAGAATGTTCTAGAAAAAAATTAATTAATCTAATTAAGCTAATTAATCATATTAATTGATTAACTAATTTCCAACATCCATCTCTAGTTAATCACTTTGGACCAGCCAACCGAATTAATAATGGAATCTAATTGATTGGCTTCAACACTTTAACCAATTAACTCAGATTATATTCCAATATTATTATAGCATATTACCTAAACATTTTAGTAATCAATTATATTTAGAACATTTCCAATCATGTCCACAATTATACTCCTATTCCAATCAAATACTATGCGTGTGACTCGGTAGGCTCCACATTACATTGGCAGTGATATTCATAATCATATAATGATTTTACAAGTAATGGTTGGTATCTAGCAAGACTTTATTTCTACCCAAGTAATTGGAGAAGTTGGAGAACAACTTAACCTATCATCTGTGACTAGTGTTACAGTGAATGTATAGTTCCTTTGTCTATGATATCCAGATTGAACTCAAGGCATGTAATCATCATCCTCTTCAATCATTCAATCCTTGTTCCTTGAAGTAGAGTAGACTGTCTAAGATATGTGTAAGCTCAATATCACATATTGACTCACATCAACATGACCATGCATTTCTCAGTATCGCTTATCAAGTGGCATGGATATCAAACTCTTGTAGGAGGGACAAATTCCATCTACATCACTCGCAATCATCCCCATGTGTCACAGTGCACCCGAGCACCACCTTTATGGCAACCCTTATTTAGGATCATGGTGGATGATGTCAAAGCACACTGAGCGACATGTGATTAGTGTAGTGACTTTAGGTCTAAGAACCACAATCACCCCCATCACTATGAGAGATGACTCTAACTACCATCCATGGTTTCCACGTGTTACTCTCAAGGTGAGTATGTCTGATACATTGTTCTCTAACAAGTATCTATGTGCTTGGTTTGATATCAATATCATGACTAATGAGATTCTGTCATCAACCAACACACATTCCAGTCTTTATGTTATTGTTGTCTATTAACCTTCCACAATAAATTCTGACTAGGGACATAACAACAATGCTATACTGTTGACATCCGCATGATCTCATCATTTAGGTCCTCAACCCAAAGACATACGTCATTGAGTAATATCATTCTCTAGACATTTATTATATTTATCACTATCTCATAATTGAATAACATAATAAATTGGAAGATTGCCTTTATTATTGATCAAATCATTTACAAAATATGCCATTACAATCATAATATGATTGGCTCTCTGGGAATACATACCAACAGAATCCCACTTGCACTTAGATCCAATCACTCATGAACTTAATCCCAAGTGATTTAACATGACCTTCATTCTTTTACTACAAAAGTGCTTTTGTCAAGGGGTCATCCACATTGCTCTCGATTTGTACTCTACAAACCTTCATATCTCCTCACTATACAATTTATGTGACGACCCAAAAACAAAGTCAAGCCATCACCAGTAATAATTGCAGAATAACCATAAATAGTGGATTAACAAAATCACTAAAAATTAAAACTATTTTGCAAGGAGATCCAATACTAGGAAACTCTCACTAAGAGTTCCAAAACTTATACATATCATGATTTATATTGTACATGCATTGTTTCATCTCATCTCGAGGACAACATATAAGAGTTTATTTGTCAAAACATATACAAAAGCAAAAACCTCGAGGCATACAAGCCAAAATATCATATTGTTCATAAAACCATTACGTACTAACTCCAAGGACCTAAGAGTACAGAGACGACACATAGGACTTCTATCTACAAGACATGACAGATAGTACACTCAACCTAAGTTGTTATTGTTGTCCCAGCTATTGTTCTCCCTCTGTAGAAAGGTCTCTACTTCCTCATACACCCACCTAGAAATTGTGGATCCCATGGGGTGAGACAATTGTCCCAGCGAGAGATATAACTCTCCGCCGACAATATTATTATCACAGTTAAGTAGTTAAAACCGAGTAGAGGTTCTTTTATATTAACAAACATGATTAATCACTCTTATAAGAAGAAGAGAGTAATATCTTCCCTTAAAGTAATGCAACTATCTATGATAGAACAATAAATCATTTATTCACTTTACAGGGAATATAAAGAAACATGTATAACATCTATCCAATTAAAATGTATAAAAGAAGTGTACATAAACTAATGTTTTCCATATTCGATCCTTAAGAAAATACACTACACGACTGATTACATATTACAATCACACTTATGCCCTAAGGAGATGAAGTATATTGTTCATTATCCAACCGACCATAAACTTCTCACAAGTCGGTACCATACAAGGTCAATGACAGAGCCGGCTGCTAAGACCTCTCTCACCTCGGTCCGTACGATACAAATGACAGTGCCATCTTGTGTAAAACTACAAAAAGAGCATGCCAGGGTATAGTGGCATCTTCGCTCAGATTTATAGCCGTAGCATGCACTCTCTTAGGGGAACACAGACCAACAACCTTCCCTAGTTATAAAATTACTGAGTCATGGCATATAGCCATACTCTAAGCCACGAGCCAGTTCACTGTGCTCATTATTGAGTCTATGACCATTGTCACACTCATGCCAGGATATGGCATATAGCCAATCCCCAAGATCATGGATGTAAGGGGATCAACTCACATATGGCCGTCCAAGCTCACCCCCCCCCCCCCCCCCCCCCGCATATTAAAAAATATGTACTCCAGGTAATCCCGTGGGAAAAACCCGTTTCATCATTTTAGCAAATTATGATGTTGATGGATCTATGGTCAGAGCAACTACATTTTATGGTTCCTAATGATTTATTAAGTGCATTATAGTATTCTTTTAGCATCAAACAAGTTATAAGCATCAATCATAAACAAATGCTACAACGAAAGGTGTAATACATCTATCCAGTACTTTTCTAATCTTTGGAACACATTAAGATACATACACTTGGGATCTCAGTCCCTTTTCACATTACTGGGAATTCTCATCCCTTAACATCATCATCATCATCATGATTACTGGATCTCAGTATTCAAACCCTTAGATCATCACTGAACATTGTTACCCCTATAATAGGTAACTATTACCTCTAGGTCCTCAGACCAAGGTTTTCATCACACATGTTATACAAGTGTTTCACATAGCTCACATGGTTCATTAAATATCTTGTCACCTCTCACTAGGTAACAACTATCTTTTAAGATATCGGACTGTATAATTGTTATACTTGTTGTACAAATATTTAACATGGCTCACAAGGCTCATTTAAATCTATACCATATAAAACATCATAGCTCATACCTGGCTATGCTCATCATCTCATGATTCTTGAATAGTTTATACTTCATAAAAATTCTAGTAGTATATGACATCACTATGCAATTCAAAGCGAAATACATCCTTCCCATTATTAGGGTTAGGATTGCCTATTTTAACCGAATAGGGTTTCAAATTCACATCATCACTATGTGATATAAGAGAAATACATCCTTCCCATGATTAGGGTTAGGGTTTCTCAATCTAATTGATTAGGGTTGTAAGTGCATACCATCACCCTTCATTAGGGTTAGGTTTTCCCCTTATTAACAAATCAAGGATTCATGATCTTATTATCAAGAATCAAACTCTAATTCATACTCCACTCATTTTAGGAGTATCAAAGCATGCTTATTAACATGTTTATTACACATGTAAAAGTTTCTCTCTTATCCTTATTAGGATGTTGATTGATTCACATTTTGGCTCAATCCTTCTCTCAAGGTACATTGGCCTACACTTATCATATTAAACCCTTTGTGTCTTAATGTATTACTTTACCCAACACAATTCATGAGTTATTCCATCAATGACATTGAATTGAGATACTTTCATGGTATAAAGGTGTGTATACTACCATACTATGCTTGAGATACCACCTTAACCTCATATTAGGTATCCATATCGGGCATGTAGTGTAACCACATCACCATATCATGTTTAGGGGGGTATCCCCTAACACCATATCATGTATCCATATCGGATTGTCTATCACTTAGATCTTATCATCTCAAGTTAGCTTCATATCATGCATAAGCTATATGCTTGACCTCATATCGGGTTCTAGAGTATATTTGATACCATATCATGTACAAGGTGTGCAGTATATCATGCATGGGGTATATGTCTCATTATGGTATCGTTTAGTGATCTACACATAATACCATATCGAGTTTCATGATTTATCATACCGGGTCACCATGTGGGTTGATCATATCGGGTTAGCATATTGGATAGACCATTATGCTCACAAATTTTCATGCCTCTTAAGGAATCAGTCATATCAAGCTAGATATCAAGTTGAACTCTTTCACAATAATCCTTTACACAAAATGATAAGGTGTATCGGGTTTCATTCCATCACCTAGGGTTTCAATGCTATGTCGAATAGAAAGTTCAATTGACACTATATCATGCATGGGCTACAGACTTGTTCTCATATTGTGCACAAGGTACCTGTAGGTATCACTCATATCGTTCTTGAGATGTTTACTCATATTTATTTCTTATTACCCATCATCTTGGGTTTACCATATCAGTTTTCATATCACCATCTAGGGTTTCAACCCATATCGGGTAGAGTGTACCATATCGTGCATGAGGTATGAAATTGACCTCATATAATTCACAAGGTACAAGTACGTATCACCCATATCGTTTATAAGGTATCCTTCTATCATTTTCATGAGGTATTACTCAACTCTATATCATATTACATAACATATTGGGTTTCATATCGGGTTCCCTCTCATATCGGGTCAGGATTATAAATCTAACACCATATCTTGTAGGAGGTGACTATTTAACCTATATCATGCTCATAGTGTATCTATGTTTTACTCATATTGCCCATGAGTTATACACTCCTCACCATATCTTGTTTATGGTGTGTACATATCCATATGTTGGGTTACTTATCACCTAGGGTTTTAATACATCTGGTGGAGTATATACTTGACTTTATGTCGTGTATAGGATGTATACTTGACCTTATATCATGCACATGGTGTTTTCTTAACAACATATTGTGTATGAGGTATGCACTTCATCATCATATCGTGCAAGAGGTACCTAGTCATTACCATATCGTGTTAATGGTGTATTCACTCCATCATGTCAGGTTAGAGATGCTTCAACCCATATCGGGTTGGACCTTGATGGTGTCATCGTCATCAACCTCTAGATTCTTCTTATTACTATTATAGATCATGGAAAATAGTTATAAGATACTTTTGGAACTCAAAGGAACATCAATTAATCAAAGGAATCCGAAATTTAAAGTAGATCATCAAGTTCAACAATATTGAAGGTGAATAATAACATAGTTGGGTTCAAGTTATATAACCAGCCTTATGAGCAACTTCAAAGCTCCAAGCTCCAAAGATTCACGTTCCTAAGGTTGAAGATGAGCTTATACAAGGTCCAAGGCTCGTTCACAACTCCATATATAAGGAATCACCATAGTTAAGAACTTGGTGAAGAAGAAAAGAGAGGAATATCTATAACTCGAAATTATGCTTCAACCAACCTTAAGGTAAGGCTTTGGTCATCTTCAACCAAGGTTGAAGATGACCAAAGCCTTACCTTAAGCTTGGTGCTCGAGATCTCCTTGCTCCTTGAGCTACTATGCATGATATTTAAGAGTGTTTGCATGATATCTCCAAGAAAGAGAGTTATGGGATTCGTAAACTTCCATTAGTAGGTGGAAGGAGAAGTATATATACTTGGGTTCATGAGAGAGTGTGTATAAGAGGTGTCATCACCATATACTTACTAGGTGACATGTGGCCATGCATTGTTGACACATGTACATGAATGAAAACATATATATCTTGACATGCAAAAGTCTATAGGATAATCTAGAGATGATATTTCAGCCATCCCTTATCTTGTTGGATAAGATATCTCATCTTTATCTCACAAGTTATGCAAACTCATACACTTTTTGCAAGGAGAATCTAACTCATCATGGATTACCTCCCTGAGGTGCTTAGGTCATCATGGCCTTTTCCAAGAGTCCAAAAATTGATATAGGATCCCCTTTATGGATCCTTGACCGATAGGCATTCCTATTTCAAGTTAACAACCCGATACAACTCAAGTAAGGGCTTCAACTATACATCATCTCTTAGTTTTTTCATCACCAAGAGTACCATGACTCATAGATGATTCAAACATGGTATCTCCTTATTTTTATCATATCTAAATGATACATAGAGGAAGTAGGGACACTCTAGAGGTGGCATTTTGCATATCAACCCTACATTTTGTGTAAATTATAATTTGTACCAAAATTGGTACACAAGGCACTAGCATTATTCAAACAAGTTCAAACTTGGAATTTAGGCTTTCCACAAGCCACCACTTAGCATCATTCTCTCTCTCATGACACTAAAATTCTTAAGGCAGATTCAACATGTGACATATTGCAATGTAACCCCTCATCTTGGGTAAATTACACTTTACACTCATACTATCATATACTGCACAAATAGTTTGCAATAAAGCTCACACTTCACAAAGAGTCTTAATTACTTTTCAAAAGATTAGAAAAAGTTTTAAATACCTTACTTAAGCACAACCTTTAGGGTTAATACATAACCCAGGTCAGGGATGTTACAATTTATCCTATGAGATGAAATCACCTTTGTATATGCTTAGAACATTTATGCGATATAGGTTCCTTAGCTTGCACAATAGCTCCATTGTTGTCACAATATAGATCGATTGCCTCAGTGATGCTTGGAACCACCTCAAGTTATAAGATGAACTTCTTGATCCAAACATCCTCCTTTGTTGGATTGGATGCACCTATATACTCAACCTCTATTGTAGAATCTACAACTATCTCTTGCTTGGAACTCTTCCAGCTCACAACTCCGTTGTTGAGGCAAAACACAAATCCTGAGTGCGATCGATAATCATCTTTGTCAGTTAGGAATCTTGCATCAATGTAACCCTTTACCACTAACTCTTTCTCTCTTTCCTAGACAAGAAACTAATCCTTAGTTCTTCTCAAGTACTTAAGGATGTTCTTCATGACAGTCTAATGACCTTCACCATGATCTGACTGATATCTACTCACCATGCTCAAAGCATATGAGACATTTGGACAAGTACATAACATTGTGTATTTGATAGATCCAATTGTAGAAGCATATGGAATATTATTCATGCACTCCCTTTCTTCACAAGAATTGGTATATTAAGGTATAGAGATGGTAACACCATTAGACATGGGTAGGTTGCCTCTCTTTGAGTTCTCCATGCTGAACCTCTTCAACACTTTGTCAATGTATGTGCTCTGACATAGTCCAAGAAGTTTTCTAGATCTATCTCTAATGATCTTGATTTCTAGAATGTAGGATGCTTCTCCCAAGTCTTTCATTGAGAATGTATTTCCTAGCCAAGACTTTACTTTTGGTGAAGTAGGGATTTTATTCCCCATCGATAGTATGTCATCCACATACAATATGAGGAATACAATCATGCTCCAACTAACCTTCTTGTAAACACATGATTCATCTTCATTTTGACTAAAGCCAAACTATTTTACTATTTTGTCAAATCAAAGATTCTAGCTCTGAGATGCTTGCTTCAATCCATAGATTGACCTTTGTAGCTTACATATTTTATTTGCATCCTTTATATTTATAAAACCCTCAAGTTGTGTCATGCACACATCCTCAAGAAGATTCTCATTAAGGAATGCAGTTTTAACATCCATCTGCCAAATCCCATTGGCATGATAAGTTGTAATGGCAAGCACGATCCTAATAGACTTAACCATAGCAACTGGAGAAAAGGTTCCATCATAGTCAACACCTTGAACTTGTTTGAAACCCTTTGCAACCAATCAACCTTTGTAAGTTTGTACATTACCATCCATATCACTCTTAATCCTGAAGACCCACTTGCACCCTATGAGTTTTACCCCTTTCAGGTAGACCCACCAAGGTCCATAACTTATAGGTGTACATGGATTCCATCTCAGATTTCATGGCCTCAAGCCATTTCTCAGACTCCAGTCCCTCAATAACTTCTACATAGGAGTTATCTCATCATCAATGACCGACTCATCACCTTATTGGGTCAGTAGATAACCAAATCTATCTGGCTAAAGGTGTATCCTACTAGATCTGCGAGGTTCTTGTATCACATGAGGAATTTAAGATTCCACAACAGCTTGTGACTCTATATGTTCCCCTTATACCTCTATAGGTTCAATGCTTTCTTGTTGGTCTCAAATCTCTTCAAGTTATACCTTCCCCCACTGGTTCCTTTGGAAGAATTCCTTTTTTAGGAATGCAACATCCTTGGCAACAAACACTTTGTTTTCAACTGGATTATACAAGTAGTACCCCTTGGTTTCCCTGGGATAACCAACAAAATAACATTTATATGATCTAGGGCCAAGTTTTTCAAGAAACATTTTCTTGGCATACACTTCACATCCCCAAATCTTCATAAAAGACATTTTGGGACGCCTACCAGTCCATATCTCATATGGTGTCTTTTGAACCGATTTATAAGGTACACATTTAAGTGTAAACGTTGTAGTTTCAAGAACATATCCTCAGAACAGAGTTGGAAAATCAGAAAAACTCATCATGGATCGCACCATATCTAGCCATGTGTAGTTCCTTCTTTCTGATACACCATTGTGTTGTGGCATTCCCAGTGGAGTCCATTGTGATATGATAATATGGGCTCGTAGAAGCTCCTCAAACTCTTGGCTCAAGTATTCTCCACCTTGATCAGAATGAAGTGTCCTACTACTTTTATCAAGTTGTTTTTTTACTTAATTCATGAAATCCTTAAACTTTTCAAGAGTTTGTGACTTATGTTTCTTCAAAACATAACCATACCTACTGAAGTCATCAGTAAAGGTAATGAAGTACTGATAACCACCTCTAGCATTTGTTCTAAAAGGGCTGCATATATCAGTATGTATGAGTCCTAATAGATCACTAGACCTCGATGTTTCTAGTAAAGGGAGTCTTGATCATCTTGCCCAACAAATAAGACTCACATGTCTCTATTGATTCAAAATCAAAAGAGTCTAGATAGCCATCTTTATGGAGTCTATATATGCATTTCTCATTGATGTGCCCTAGATGACAATGCCAAAGATATGTTTTGTTTTAGTCGTTAAGTTTTCTCCTTTTGGTATATACATTATAAACATTTGTCTCAAGATCTAATAAATAAAGGCCATAGGACATCATGACACTTTTGTAAAAGATCTTATATTTTAAAATAGAACATTGACCATTCCTGATATGAAATTCATATCCATACTTGTCCATACAAGATACAGAAATAATGTTCCTATTTATGGCATGTACATAATAGAAGTTATTTAACGCTACTACAAGCCCCGTGGGCAGAGATAAATTATAGGTTCCAACTGCAGTGACATCAACTCTTGCTCCATTTGAAACACATAGTTCAACCTCACTCTTTTGTAAAGGCTTACTTCTTTTTAGATCCTACATATTCAAGCATATGTGAGATCCACATTAAGTATCTAGTACCCAAGATGAAGAAGTAGACAAATTTATCTTAATAACATATATACCTAAAGTGGATATCTTTATACCCTCCTTCTTCTTCCTTAGTTCCTCCAGGTAGAGAGGGAAATTCCTTTTCCAATGTCCAAGATGGTGACAGTGGTGACAATTGTCTCCCTTATTCACCCCTCCCTTTGCTTTGAGTGCAAAAGAGTTGGGTTTTTGGCCAGCTTTAGAAGACTTCTTATATTTGCCTTTTCCCTTTGACTTCCCTCATCTGCTGATCATCATCACATAGTTGGGATTGTCTTTCTTCATCCGCGCTTCAGTTGTTCTCAACATGTTGAGCAACTCTGAAAATGGCTTGTCAGAATTGTTCATGTTGTAGTTCATCACAAAATGACTGTATGATTTTGGCAGGGACTACAGAATCACATCTGTGGCCAGCTCTTGACCCAAAGGAAATCCCACTCTGGAAAGGTTCTCCATATATCCAATAAGCTTGAGCACATGGGGACCTATTGGTTCTTTTTCTGCCATGTTGCATTTGAACGACGCCTTGAAGACATCATATCTCTCCTGTCTTCTCTGATCTTAGTACATGTTCTCAAGATCTGTTACCATCTCAATCACATCCATGTTTTCATGTTGTCTCTTTAACTCATAGTTCATTGAGCACAACATCATGCATTTGACATCCACAACATCTTTACAGTGCTTCTTGTAATCATCTATGTCAGTCTTAGGCACATTTAGAGCATGTTCATCTATCTCTGGTGTTTTCAGGACATAGAGCTTGCGCTCCTGTGTGAGAACAATTCTCAGCATCTTGAACTAGTCATGTGAATTATTCCCATTCAAGTTGTCCATCTCAAGGTCAGATCACAAGGAAAACATGTTGTTTGTTGCCATTTGATTCTACAAAAGAAATTTGCAATTTGTCAAAACACTTTTGATTTGATTTGATTAAAATAAGATTTAATGATATTTAATTAGGCCTTTAATTAATTATTGCTCCTACTATTTTGATTAAATTGATAACCCTCACTTATCAATATGGAAGATTGCATTGTACAATCTTCTAGTGAGCTAAGATCCATATTTCATCACATCATGAGTCAGCTTTGGCTGATCACCCACAACATGATTATTTAGGTAGACAACTTTTTCCAATTGCATAATATGCGAATGTTGGATACTAGATGGAATGCACAACTCTTTCCATATTCCATCTCTATGATTCTAGGTACTTAATCTCATTAAGATCACCTAGTTAAGCCTGACCCAAAATCCAACACGATAGACTATGCACCCTATTTTCATAGATCTACATATCTACCATCACACTTCCATGAGATGGATGTCACACCACACTTTGGCTTAATCTATGAAAAATCGATCAAGCTTTTCATGTATGTTTCTAATGGAATGTATCTAAGACTTATTATTTTAATTGAGGGGTTATATATATATATATATATATATATATATATATATATATATACTCATACATATCCAAACACTACATACTTTTAAAATGTACCATATACATACTATATCCAATCCATGGACATGAAATCCGCAAACACAACAACATTGGTTATGGCCATCCTATTTTAATCCTTTGGAGACACAAATGATTACTATCCACCTATGGTGTTTCACATCTCGTGCAATGACAACCTATGAACATCATATGAACCTGCATTTGATCAGCATCAAGATGAAAAGCTTCATGGACGCCCCTTGGTGTTGGACCTTTGGTTTGCCTCTCCATATTCTCTCCTTGGAGTTGGATTTTCAAGTCTCCTCTTCACAAAAAGTCTTCCAATCTAAAACTATCCCTATCTCAATTACATCATGTGAAAAGAAGAACCTCGAGTTACATTCAAGGGAGGTTTAGAGGGAATAGAATTAATTACAATTGGAGATAAAAGATAAGGCTCGACATGCAAGCCGAATACTTATACAAAAGGATCTAACCATAACCATGTACATACAACCACAACATTCACAAAGGGTGTCCATGCCATAACCATGCATGCAATAAACACACAAAACATTTTCAATGGAGACATGTATGAATTTATAGGTATATATACATATATACATTGAGATTGTAGTCCTTCTAATGCGGGACATTCCCCATTATACAACTTTGACTCCCACACAGACTAGGCGGGGTATACATGGGTCACACCCCTATGCGAGGATCGAGGGGAGGCCGCCACTCATGAGGTCCCTAAAAGGTCAATGAAATTTTTACTTCCATGCACTATGGAAAATCATATTTTTCATAATCAACCCCATCTATCAAGTCAAAAATAGTAGGTTTGTGGCGTATGTAGAATTAGGTTTAGATATGCATATTAATAGTTTAAGTCTGCATTACATGCAACCATAGAATATAGTATACAGAAATTTTGATCATATCAAATTAAATACAAATACACCATAGATCGACACAGATCTGATACCGCTATTGGGTTTTATGGAGGAAACATGCGCAATGGAAGCAATAATTTTTTTCTCCACATACCCTACTCGAGGATCTCATCGAAAACAATGTATTCATAAGGAGGGTGTAGGGATATACCTCATCGTGGAGCAGGTCTGGTGACACCCCTTAGATGATGATGTGTGTCTCTCCTAGCGTGCATAGAGGTCCTCATCCATCCTAGAAACATAAGAAACTCATCTTCTGGGTCTCTACTTTGTCCACGTAGATGGACTGGAACTCCACATCGCACTTCCTTAAGCTGGCGGGATGAACTAGCCCTCTACTTGACAACGTACTAGCATCAGTTTCTCTTCTTCTCTCTCACTTGGAAACGATGACGATTAGGGTTCATGTACAAGTGCATGTATCCAAGAGTGTATCTAATATGACCGTAATTCCCCTACAAATAACATAGTATAGGAAACCAAATTTTTTCCCAAAACCCTTGGGAAACTAAAGGGTTGTGGCTGCATTTAAAAAGAGCTGCTCGTAGACCAATAAAAGAATATTTTAGAAATAATTAATTAATCTAATTAATCATATTAATTGATTAACTATTTTCTAATGTCCATCTCTAGTTAATCACTCTGGATAGCCATCCGACTTAACAATGGAATCCAATTAATTGGCATAAACACTTTGACCAATGAACTCAGATTATAATATTCTAATTTTATTATATCAGATTATCTAAACGTTTTAGTAATCAATTTGATTCAGAATATTTCCAATCACGTCCACAAATATACTCCTATTCCAATCACATACTATGTGTGTGACCCAGGTAGGCTCCACATTACGTTGGTAGTGATATTCATAATCATATTATCATTTCACAAGCTAAGATTGGTATCTAGCAAGACTTTATTGCTACCCAAGTATTTGGATAAGTTGGAGAACAACTTAATATGTCATCTATTACCGGTGTTAGAGTGAGTGTTTAGTTTCTTTGTCTCCGATATCCGAATTGAACTCAAGGTATGGAATCGTCATCCTCTTCAATCATTCAATTCGTGTTCCTTGAACTAGAGTAGACTATCTGAGATATGTGTAAGCTCAATATCACATATTGATTCACATCAGCATGCCAATGCATTTCTCAGTCTCTCTTATCAAGTGACCAGGATATCAAACTCCTGTAGGTGAGAAAAATCCCATCTACATCACTCATAGTCATCCCCATGTGTCACAATGCACCCAAGCACCACCTTTATGGCAACCCTCATTAATGATCATAGTGGATGATATCAAAGCACACCAAACGACATGTTATGAGTGCAGTAACCCCAGGTCTAAGAACCACCATCACTATGAGAGATGTCCCTGACTAGCATCCATGGTTTTTATGTGTCACTATCAAGGTGGGTACGTACGATACACTATTCTCTAACAAGTGTCTATCTACTCAGTTTGATATCGCATATCATGACTAATGCGATTCTAACATCAACCAACACACATTCTATTCTTAAGTGTTATTGTTGTCTATAAACCTTCCATAATAACATCTGACTAGAGACATAAAAGGAATGCATATACTCTTGACATCCATATGATCTCATTGTTCAGATCCTCAATCCGAAGACACACATCATTGACTAATATCATTCTCTAGACATCTATTATGTTTATCATTATCTCATAACTGAATAAAAAAATAAATTGGAAGATTGCCTTTATTATTAATCAAGTTGTTTAAAAATATGCCATTACAATCATCATATGATTGGCTCTCTGGGCATAGATACCAACACTAAATACATACATGATAAAAAGAAAGAAGTAGCAACACCCTACCCCAACCACATAACAATGTGGGTGATGGCTCAAGGCATGATGGCTACTATAATCCAAATGAAAAAATGCCCGAGACCAACAATGCCTCATCCGGATCTAGTATAAGATCTGAGCATGTCATATAAGAATATTAGAAATATAAAATCCTTTCACATTATAGGTAGTTCTAACCCATATTTAGCCAATACACAATTGTTCAAGACAAAAAATATCAATAAGTTGGTTCATATTCTTGATGAGAACAAGGTTGAGCATGTAGCGTATCTTATAAAGGTTAGTGACTGTCATTGGTGGGGATGGAAAAAATGCATGGAGAAGGAGAGATTACCACTTGGCCCGGGTTCAAAAGGTTCTTTGAGTCATGCCATTTTCCTAATAGATATATATATACACAAAACTGGAGTAGGAAATTTTGTAGTGATAGAATACATTTTGTTTCTTAGGTCCTATGAGGTTTTTTTTTCTCACAACTCTATGTGACAGACTTCAATAAGACAAGTAGGTTTGAAGAGGGGTTGAACATAAAGGTACATAAAAATATATATATATCACTAATTGTTGTTCTAACTTCCATGCCTTTGATGACAATGCTAGAAGGATGGGCCAATTTGTCCAGGAAGAAAGTTGAGATGCAAAAGAGGCCTGGAGCATAGATGTTTAGATCTGGTCCTAACACTCTACCAAGTTCGTGTAGACCACACCCTGAATCATCTAGGAGGGTTCTATATTCATTTATGTGTTGTATAGGACATAATAGATTAACGACATAAAAAGAAGAAATCGGGGCAGTGAGAGAGTTTATAAACCCCAAAGGGAAGATAGTGCAAGTTCTTCAACAATGACAAGTATGTAGAGATCGAAAACCTATCTATGCACCACCATGTCCACAATGCACTAACTATTAGCATATTCATAGAGGCCAATGTTGGTTCATACTCCAGTTACACGCTACAAATGTGGGCAGACAAGGCACTCTACTAGAGAATGTACACAGAGAGTACCACAAAAATCACTATGGAAGAGAACAAGGGGATATTTTTAGTTGACATAACAACCATAATAGAACAATAGTAGAGAAAGATTTTCACAAGAAGGGTTCACTGTTTAAGGAATTGTGTAGAGGAAAATGGGAAAGTGGAAACAACATGTCAAGTCTATGCAATAAATTAGCTAGATAGAGTCTTATCAACGTAAGTGGTGACAACCCATAATCAATTAAATATAACTAACACTATTTTAGTTAATGCTTTGATAGATCTTGGTGCTACACATTCCTTCTTGACTAAGAGTGTGATAGCTAAGAGTCATTTTTAGATGTAAATATGCCTTATGATTTCATTTTGGAGATTTCCTATGGTAGAACATGTTATCATAGGTAAATAATTACCAAGTGTGTCTAATTGATGGAATTCAAAGTATTAAAGTGAGCCTATTTCCATTTGAGATACATGAATCTATTATAATCACATTCATGTAATGCATAGAGCAATATAAGGTCGAAATGTATTGCTTCACTAACAATATTAAATTCAATGATGGAGATAACGCTTGAATCTTCATAGAAGATATGAAAGTCTTGCCTAGACATATTATTTCTTAGATGAAAACTAAAAGAATATAAAGGGAGGAATCTCAAGGGTACCCAACACATATAGTTTATACATGAAAAGATAACCCTAGATCATCTAAGGTACATGTACTTTAAGAGTTCGCTTATGTCTTTCCTAAGGAATTACCAAGTTTTCCACCATCTACAAAGGTTGACTTTTAGATAAACCTAGAATTTGGTACATTGTCAATATCTCTACCACCCTATCATAATTTAGCAGACAAACTCAAAGAGTTGAAGAAACAATTGTAAAAGTTGTTAGAAAAAGGTTTCATACAACCTAGTACTTCACCTACGGGAGAATTATTATTTCTTTTCAAGAAGAAAGATGGAGCAATGTGATTATGTATAGTTTACATGCATCTTAACAAGGTCACAAAGAAGAATAGGTATCACTCTCCTCAGATTATTGACTTATTTAATCATCAAGAGTAGCAACTATCTTTTTAAGTTTGACATACATTACCAATAATTGAGGATTAAGTGTGAGGATGTGTCAAATTAAACTTTTGCACACATAATTGTCACTATGAGTTTTTGGTTATGTTGTTTTGACTAACATATGCTACCAAAAACTTTATTGATTTGATAAACAGGGTGTTCAATAAATTTTTAGATCATTTAGTGGTGGTGTTTTTAGATGACATCATGGCATGCAGAACATACACAGAGAAAAATGACACCAGTTATGATCAGTGTTACAACAATTACAATAACATTATTTGTATGCTAAATTCAGTAAGTGCGACTTATTGATTTTAGCATTCACTTTTCTGAGTCATGTTATCTCCAATCAATGGATTTACATAGATTCGAAGAAGGTGGAATTTTTGCTTCAATGGGAAAAGCTAGAAATGTCTGTAGAGGTCCATAGCTTTCTAGGGTTAGGGGGCTATTACATGTAGTTCATTCATAACTGTAGTGTCGTAGATATTCCTATACCATGTTAACTAGAAAGGAGACAATTTATCTAGATTAAGTACTATGAGTATAGTTTTTCAACATTGAAATAAAATTTGGCAACATCACCAGTGTTGTCACTTCATAATAGAGGGAAATATTACATGTATCCTTTTTGATGCATCAAGAAATGGCCTAGGTTGTGTGATTATGCAAAGTTGAAAAAGTTATTGCTTATGCTTCTAGATAGCTAGAGAAGCATTTCAAGAACCATATAACACATGTCATAGAGTTTGTTATAGTAATGCTAGACCTTAAGACTTGGCAACACTATTTTTATGGGGAACCGTGCCAACTGTTAGGATAACAAAAATCACACTATGGGAGTTGGCTACTTGGAGCATATAAGTAGGTTTTCACTTATTCTGTTCTTTAATCAGAAATTGCTGCTATTCATCTAGCACCTCAAATTGCTTGGGTTTATTGATGGACGAGTTTGGTGATAGAATTAGATTATGTAGTGGAGATAAAATCTATTAAATTTGCTCGTGCTACTTCTATTCCAATTGTAATGTCTATTTGATGTGGCACCCTTTGCCACACAAAGCAAGATTACTCAAAACAAAGTGCAAAATTAACACTAATAATCATATCACCACAAAATAGGGTAAATTAAAACTGATTTCTCAACCACATATCAGAACTAAACACATCATGTGCAAAGCCATAAACTGGAGTTACTTAAATAGATCACTGGCTAACTAGGCACAACCTATTACATGTGACAACCTATTCTCGTACACATACCACCTCTGTACCATCATCAGAGAGACTAAAAAACTCAAAGTGATGTACAATGTCTATGAAACACCCCCAAGGACCTGAGTGTATAGGGATGACACATAGGAGATTATTACTAGACACTAGTTGTGTAACATCCCAGGATTTGAGGCCTCATATAATATGATCTTAAAAGGAATGATTGGACTACCCATATCACCAAGGTGCACCTCCTTTTTCAGGAGCCCATCATTAAGAACTCCATAGTTAAGTATGCTCAGCTTGGAGTAGTACTGGGATGGGTGACCTGTCGGGAAGTTGATCTTGGCATACGCGTGAGTGAGGACAAAGCACACAGTTAAGGCTAGTGGTAGTCTGTGGGGACAATCTTCATTCCTAAAACTCTACTAGAGCCTTGGGCAGTGGGCCCGGGTGTTACAAATGGTATTAGAGCCAATTCCCCTCCAGTAGGTGGAGCTCAAATGGGCATGGCATGCATATGGTCTAAGCATGTAGGAAAGGGTTGTCCATGGTTGACGTAGCCACCCTTGTGTTGGTATTCTGTGATCGGGAGTTGGGTGTCCATGGGCCATTGTAAGTTTGCACTAAAATGGGGTCAGATTATGAGGCCATATAGTTGAGACTTGACGAGGACGTCAAGAGTCTAAGTGGGGGAGATTGTAACATCCTAGGATTTGAGGCTTCGGATAACATGATCTTAAAAGGCATGATTGGACTACCCATATCACCAAGGTGCACCTCCTTCTCTGGGAGCCCATCACTAAGAACTCCATAGTTAAGTGTGCTCAGCTTGGAGTAGTACTGGGATGGGTGACCTGTCAGGAAGTTGATCCTGGCATGCGCAACTTCCCGACTGGTCACCCATCCTAGTACTACTCCAAGCCAAACACTCTTAACTATGGAGTTCTTAGAGATGGGCTTCCTGAAGAGGAAGTGCACCTTGGTGATATGGGTAGTCCAATCATTCCTTTTAAGATCATGTTATCCGAGGCCTCAAATCCTGGGATGTTACAAGTTGTATATCCATGATTCAATAGCTACACACCTCAAAATATCAGCCTCAACAACACGAGCTCTATCCCAGTATGCACGTCCACTTAAAAGATTACGGAAGCCACATTGTAAGACCAGTCCCAATGAGAGTTATAACTCTCCTCCATCATCTATTAAAAGCACAAGTAACTAAAGTAGCAAATTATACTATTAACAGATAAGCATATTCAGCTAAATGATATAAGTAGAGCCGTTATCATTATTTAAACAAATAAGTATCTACAACTGAGCAGTAGATCATTCTATGTATTTAGAAGGAATATGAAGAACATGTGTCTCATCAGTCAACTATACTATATAAAGCAAGCAAGGCCTCATCCAATATTTCTATATTTGATCCTATGCAAGTATGCTACATGGTTGTTATGTGTTTTATTATGCCCCAAGGATTTGACTCGTACCACCCAAATCCAACTGACCACTGTTGAGTCAAAGTCAGTGCCATACAAGGTGGAAGAGCTGGAATTCCATGACGTCACCCCCTTAGTCAGTACGAGTTAACCTACAGTGACATCACAAGTCAAACTTCTACCAGCAACATATAGTCCAGCTATACAAGTCTACCCCACCTTGGTACAGGTCACGGCGCTAGTGGAACTGAGCTATGGCCCACAACCACACTCCTACTATGGTATGGCCCATAACTAATCTTGTATCACATGTCACTGAGCTACGGCCCGCAACCGCACTCCTGTATAACATATCACTAGGATACCAACTCATTCATGGCTATCTCATATCTCCTGGACATAAGGGGATATTTGTCCTCACCCATGCATATTCAAAAATATGCCCTCCGAGTTAAACTCGTTTCACCATCCAACAAGTGTCGACACTGAATGGATCTATGGCACAGGGAAAAACTATATGTTTAGGGTTTCACTTTATTATTTATGCCAATTGGGTGAATTAAGGCTTTATCACACAAGTGGACATACAAAACCCTAATTCAATCTAGCAAGCATAACTATATTGCAACTTCATAAGATATCAAACGTGTAAAGTGTAAAGTCATCACATCCTCTCAGGGCATTACTGTCTCACTGCCTTAAACAAGGCTAAGCATCACTATCACATTATTGGGGATCCCAATCCCATATCACATAACCGGAGGTTACACCTCTCTCTAGGTATCATGCCTTCACCATTTCATAAGACCTATTACATTATTCCTGTATTTCATCATTCTCTCATTGTGCCTCAACTTGGCACATAAGTATCGCCTACATTACATGTATATCACCATAGCATTTACATAGCTATGATATTTATTTCATCTATATAATTAGATGCATATAAATAGGAGAGAGAGAGAACATATAGCCACGTCACTAATACCAAACTCACATACTATGAGATATTAATCCCTCAACTCATCAATGGGATAATGTCCTCTCATAATAGGAAATAAAGCACTACCAAGTCATGTGACCCCCTTCACATCATTCCTATATCACAAGTGCCTCAACATGCCTCATGAAGGCACATTCAACCTATTACATATCCTAGTCACCATAGTATACACTAACTATGATTTCCAAGATCATAACACTTGCATGGTTATAGATTTATAAACAAGATAGATAACATAATTCACCATAGCCATTCCATGATAGAGAAACAAGCATATACCTCTCAACCACCCACCATCACCAAGTGTTGACCACATAGCAACTGGGTCACAACCACCCTCCATGATATGTCACGACCATGACATCCACCATGGGTGTTTCGACCCTCAATGTCATCACCATGTCATGACCCATCTCCTTCATGTTGCGCCCATGACATTAGGGTTAGGGTTAGGTCTACCAAAACTCATGTCACAACCTCAAGGATAATGGTTGTCTCAACCTCAACCATGACACCATGTCATAACCACTCTCAAGATCGTGACCAAAACCCAAAATCTAGGACAACAACCCAACTCAACCAGGGATCAACATAGCCTTCAACATCAAGTGTCACGACCTCCATCAACACTAGGTCCAACTCATCCAAAGAGAAACATTTCAACCAAGACTAACTATGGGTTACAACCTACATGAAGATAGGTGTCTCGAACTCCACCCATGTTGCGACCCAAGACCATCATGGTCATGACCCTACACTCTATGGTGAATCTTAACTCAAACAAGACAGGATCAGGACACCAACACTAGGGTTAACTAGGCCACTCATCACCAAAAGACTTGACCTACACCACTAGGTCAAACTCAACCTCGAAGGGGCATCTCGATCAAAAGCTATCAATGTCATAAACAACAAGGGTATGGGTATGTTGATCATCCTAAGGAATGATAACTTGGTCTCAAAATAGAATTGAAAACTAAGGGACGAACCAAGGTCACCATGAAGGAAAGATCAAATAACCGATCACCAAACCCTAAATCATAGGTCAAGAACAACCAAGGAAGAACTTCTTCCAAAGAAGGGAAACCATGCTCATGATGATCAAGACCGATCCTAACATCTATCCAACTTATAGATATATGAATACCATGCATATGATCAAAGATAAGGAAGAAACCATGATCATCAAGAATGAAAGACTCATGAGACTCATGTGAATGATCATAAAAAACCCTAGGTTATTGATCATGAAATCACCAAGAAGAAATCTCATTCAAGGAAGAGAAAACCATGATCAACGTATCCAAAATAGAAGGTAAGACTAAGAAAATCCATTCTTAACGTGGAGGAGCTACCCCATGCAAAAATGGTCATCAAAAACCTTAAATCTGAGTCATGCAAATACCATGAGAGGGCCTCATACAAGAGAGAGAGAAAACCAACCCATTTATCATAAGGAAAACATCCAAAACACCAAGGAAAACAATATGGCAGAACTTAGATCATGATGATAAAGCCAAAGCTTAAGTTGCATATATCAAAATCCCCTCAGTCAACACATACAAATCCAATTCATGAATTTAGGGTTTAAGAAAAAGAGTATTCTACATGAGAATACTTCGAAGTCTTGAACCCAAAATTCATGATAGCATTCTCTAGCTCTTATACATCATATTTAGAGGTTGAAACAGTAGATTACACTAAGGTAAATCCATCTTCTTCAAGGAGGAAGCTCCATACAAAGATTCGGTCATCAAAAACCCTAAAACATGTGTCAAGAAATCACCATAAGAGAATGTTGTGTAAGAGAGATAAACCTACATGTAACTCACCCAAAGCAGACCCTAAACTCCATATAACTTCATGGTTCACGAACTTCATGCATATGACCACAACCAAGATTAAGAGGTAGGGGATGAACCACCATAACACATCCATTTCATGAAATCAGGTATCTCACACTATGGTTTTAGATTCTAAGAATTTGAAGCATGATAACCACCATCACTTGAGTTCTAGAATCATGATATCATCTATAAGCATATTAGGGAACGTTTTAGAGAGAGAAATAGCAACATGTAAGCAAGAATAAGAGTGATATTAATAGAGGAGAGTAGAGAGTTATGAAACCCACCTTAAGATGATCACCACCAAGATTCCAAGCTCCAAGATCAAGAGCTCCAAACACACGATCAAGGGATGAAGAAACTCCACCCAAGTTGGCCACAAGATCACCTCAAGAAGAATAAGACACCATGGTCAAAGACTAGTCAAGAAAAGAGGGCAAGAATCTCTTGACCTAACCAAAATAAAGAGAGAAGGAATCCTCCTCACACTAGAGTCTACTTTGCCAAAACATGATCTATGACCTTTGTGATGAGAGGTTCATTCCTCAGGAACGACCATCATGGAGAATCCATGATATAGGGAAATAAGAGAGAAGAATATGGAGGTAGGAGATCAAGGGAAACCTAATCAAGGAAAGGCAAACACTTACCAAGGTTGAAGATGAGCTCGAATCACCACCACCACCACATGTAAGAGAAGATTGGTCCTCCAAGCTCCAAGGACGAACCTCCTTGCTCCACCAAGATTCCATGAGAAAGCAAGGAAGGAGGAAGAATATAGATGGCCTAAAGGGTTGCAAGCAAGAATAGATACATGATTATATAGATGGGAGATGAGAGAGAGGGCAAGGGGTGATGCATCAACATACTAAGGGACCTAAGGGACACTTTTCCACTCATGAAACCAACATGCAACCACTTAAGCATGACATGCAAGACATGGTGATACACTCTAGGTAGTGTCTTTAAGACCATGGAATCCCACATGGCCACGGTCATGACATCCATTGGGTTGCACCACCCATGGTGGCAACATTACTACCTCATCACCTCTTAGTCAAGACAAAGCATCTCCACAAACCCTAGGTCGAGACAACCCATGCTAGGTCAACCATATTGACCCAAGACCTCCCTAGACCTCCTTGGTTGCGACCTCAACACATAGAGGGGTGTCTCGACTGTGACATCCACCCAACCTAGCCTAGTTCATGATCCAAGGTCGAGACAACACACCATATACACATGGGTCGAGACACTCAACACTCATAGGAACCCTAATCACCACTATGGGTGTTACTCCTCAACCAAGGCCCAAACAAGGCTCCCAATTCTTTTTATCTCTTCTAGGTGATGTTAAGAAAGATAAGAAATGCTTTAGAGGTGAAAAATTGCACACCATCCCCCTACTTTGGGTAAACTACAATTTGCACCAAAACTAGCATATAAACACAAACGACCTCCAAACAAACTCAAACTGGAAACTTAAGCCCTTCACAAGGTCCAAAACCACATCAAGGGATTAGAGAAAGGTTATAAGCGCATGATCAAGCCAAAGAAAACCAAGTTAGCCCAAAACCCAGGTCAGGGGCCTTACAATTGCAATCTATTGATAATCATCTAGGAAGAAAATGGTAGGTCAACTTGCAAATGATACCCATATACCAAAATTCAGATGTGACCATTTATAGAAAATTTGGGACAAAACAACTTTTCCTTTTCTTATATCATCTTTACCATTGCCAGATTTTCTGATGGGTATCTGAACATCTACTGTAATGGGTTCCATTCACTAAATCCTACAAATGATGTTTGTAGCCCTTATGAAACTTGCATTTCACATGCAAGCTAATTAATGAAAACAACATAGTCCCTCAAAGAGGAAGTACATATTTATGTAGAAGTATTTGAATATGGTAGAACACAATTGGCTTGGAATGAACAAAGACTATGACTATACAAGAGACTTAATCTTGGTAAATCTAATGTACTTGTAGATTCACTAAGTCAGAGTTGTCTTATGCTTTGACAAGTGAGTTATATCATTTTGCATCTATAATAATAGATATTTTGCTAAAATTGAGGGATATGAATACTCATTTGTATATAGCATATTAAGGAGGACTCTTAATAGAATTACTAGACAATCCTACTGTAGGGCATTAAATACTGCAATAATAGGGTACATATCCCAAGATATAGAATATCAAGGAGGATATCCTATAGGTTAAAAGAGAAATATTCCATTACTCATAGATAATCTTTCATGAATCAAGGGAAGTCTATGTATACCTAATCAAGAAGATCTAAGGTAGACAATCCTAGAAGAGGCACACACATCCATGTATGTTATGTGTCCAAGAAGCACATAGATGCTTTATAATTTGAAGGATCTCTATTGGCATCCACATATAAAATAAGATGTAGATGTGTCAATGCCTAGAAGTGGGTCATGTCAACAAGTGCAAGTCGAACATTTGAAGCCAATAGGGACATTGCAATCCTTAATTATCCTTGAATGGAAATTGGACCATTTGACTATAGACTTTGTAATTGACCTTCCTTGTAATTCTTTTGGACGTAATTCTATTTGGGTTGTCATGGATAAAATAAGAAAGTCATCCCACTTCCTACCTATTAATACTACACATACAACTGACCATCTCAAACATATATACATACATGAGATTGTTAGGATGCACGATGTTCAATTTTCCATCACATCGTACCTAGAACCCAGTTCACATCTAGGTTTTGGGTAAGATCCATGAATCTATAAGCACCAAGTCGAATTTTGAGTTATATTCCTTAGACGATGGATGATTTGAAAGGACAATACAAACAATGGAATATATGCTGAGGTATTATCTGCTACATTTTCTAGGAAATAAGGATGCACAACTAAGTCTGATTGTGTTGGCACAAAACACCAACTACCAATCAAACTTAGGAACTAAACAAAAGAAATATATTCATGATAAATAAAAATTCCAATATATTGAAGCTAAATATAGAATAAAGGTATGATATAAAGTAGAACAAGTTCTATCTGTATATGGGTACAATTATTGGACATAACTAGACCTAGAAACAGAAAAAAAGTTTATAACCTTGTTGGGTTCCATAGAGACCTATTTGTAAATATAAAAATGTTAGTGCAAAAAAGGGGTAAATATCTCTACTTATCCACCTTAACCAACCACCTTTCCCACAAACTTCACCAAACTAATTTGGACAAACCAAAATGGAACATATGAATACTTGGACCTGTTGGTGGACGAATCCTTGTGCCCGTTGGTGGATAACTAGACTAATCACTCAATTACGCCTCCTTCACTCATGTAAAAAAAGAAATAACTATATCAATTGTGGCTATGATTACCACGACAAACAATGAGTCCATCCCATAATAGAAGCTACATAGTCATTTTATCTGAAAATTTGTAGGCATTCCTATTTATTCATGCTTGAGCCATTAATCACGTTGTTTTGGTCAGATAAGTCCTACGGGAAGATAGCCTCCTTTTCCTTCCCTAACTATGGTAGAATGAGGATAGGATAAGAGGAAGCAACTTCTAGAGACTGGAGACCCATGAAAACACACTATGTGATTCCCTTCACACACATGAATCCATATATAACAACATACTACCCTCTAATACCATGTAATACCACATTTTACCATCAACCAACTCCTGGTTTATCCTCCCACTTATCCAATCGTTACATGCCCCCAAATGCCTTTATTTACTCCCAGATTACCTATATAAACCCTTTTTGGACCCAATTTCACATTATGAACATCATATGCTCCTCCCTAAGCATTTCCAAGATATATACTATTAATATCCTTTCCAAACATGTTTCTATCAATGGCAAAGTTGATTTTCTCTCTCCTTAAATCATCCACACCATCATTCATAACATACTCAATTGCATTCAATGATGTCTCTCTTTGTCAATTTGATAGTTTTGAATCACATGTTTCCCAATAGATGATTTGAAATTGATATAATGTCACTTTGGATAGAATTACGTGAAGTTTAGTGCATTCATGTACTTGAAGATGCATTCTTTAACCCTATTTTTGAGGTTCATAAATATTGAATCAATTATATTGATTCCAAATTTTTTTTTATGAGAGAAGAGGAAATTTTTGAATATATGTCAAGAATTTCATCTCAGTCAGGCTACAATTTGCAAGTTATGATATTTACAAGTTACATCAAGACAACCAAATTATTTTTATTCCTTTTTCTAGTGTTTCCCGTGTCAACAACCCATATGTTCTTTTTGGCCAATGAGTAGGCCAATATCGTGAGTTATAGATCACAAACCAATCCAATAGAGTAGACCTTTGTCCTCTCCCCTTCCCATGCTTGTGCAACAACAACGTGGTAGACATAATGGCTATCCATGTTGTCCATGTTGAACCTACTGCATCCTAATTGAGAAACCCCTTGACCTTTCCCCCTCTTTTTATTTTTTTCCTTCTATTTTCCATGAAAAAGCAAGATCCATCTCCTTCTATCTTTTCCCTTTTCCTTCCAGTCACTGGGCGTTGCCACAATGGCCGCTTTAGGTATTTCTCTCCTCAGGCTCCTTGGAAATTTTGTTTGTAATTACTGGCCTCATAGGGCCCTGATGGAGCTAGATGGTATGTTGAATGGTCATTATGAGGTCCTGATAACCTTGCACTCCCCTACTTGAACAAGCAGTGTTGTCGGTAGACTGTTACTCCCATGCCAAGGGGCACAACAAGAGAGACAAAGCCCCAACCCCATGATCTAGGATGCCTCAGGGCCGATGGACCATGATCATGTACCCTACTCATGGTCTTCCTCCCTCTCTGGTTACCCACTTCATTGGTCATGACTCGTGAGAGTCATTAATCAGTTTGAATCCATCATGGTCCACTGACCAACAAACCCTAATATTATACAATTTAGTTAACCTCCTCTTTCATACATATATTTTCAAGTAAATGCTTATTTCTTACAAAAATAATATTAAATCTATCCTTTGGGAAAATATGGACCTCTAGTTTACTATTTTGATAAAACAAAATGCAATCTCTTTAAGGGACTGAATCTAGTTGTAGTTCTACTATTTTGCCTAAATTGCTTACTTTGAGTGTTTTTGTAAAACTAAGTGCATGTATATGCCTAGTCATGATTAATGATGACTGAAGTCTTTCTTATAACTCTAGATTAGTGAGATTTGATGCATGATAAGACAAAATTGGACCTTGACCTCTTTTATATACCTTTTATGGTTTCATGACACGAAATGTTTATTGGTATGCACTTTTGATACTAAGATCATTAATGTTATGATCAAACATGATCTATGGCTTCAAATCTTTATTGTTCCTCTATATTAGTAGTCCATGACATCTAATGAACTCAAAAACAAATCTTGATCACTCATGTATACTTAATGGTGACTATGTAACTTAAATTGAAGCTTTTTTCCCGTTTATGGTAGATTTCAAACCTTATGCAAATGTTGATCTAATGTTGCTCAAAACTACTTTATGGACTCCAAATTAGTAACTTAATTACTCGTAACATGAAAAATCATGATTATCACTCTTGTACTCTAGTAGTAACTTAATGACTTGAGATATGACTTAAATGAATATGTTAATGGATTAACTCATTAATCAAATTTTAATATTATGATTTCCTATTGAGATCTAAACCCCTAATATTGAAATATGTGATCTAGTTGTGATGTTTCGGCCTATGTTATCAATGATATATGATATAATAATGGGAATGAATGATGACATTACATGCACCACATGATACGTTGACATAAATATTGTAAGAAACGATACATAGACTTAGGTGAAATGTCAAATCTTGATGAAAATGATCACACGACTAGGATCCTGTGAATTGTAATGAAATCACCCTTGCTTATATGCCATGACCCTTACTTGACTTGTTTTCAAGATCTACCTCAAGTGTCTTATGCGAGATCTCTTATATTCAAGGCATGGTTTACCTCTTATTGAACTTGACTTTAATATTGATACTTATATGTATATGTACGAGTCCTTATGCTTGAATATATCTACTTGTTACCTATGGATAGTATGTTTCACTTTGATTATACTACATTCAAAAACATATAAACATAAATGAACTTGTACACTATACAACCCTTGATGTACCTACATGTATTCTTGAGGTAAGGGCATAAGTCTTAGTGTACCTAATTGTTTTGGGTAACAAAGGTAACAAAATTAAAATATGGTTATATCTTGTCATCTGTGCCTTGAGGCCCCTCACATTGAAATTGGGTAACTCTTGGCAAGTAGCCTTTTAGTCCCTCACAAATCCTTCCTTTTGGAAGTTGGTCAAAGGCCTTATAATGATGTTGTATGGTATGATTGAAATGCACTTCAAATACACTTTGTATTAATAGGAAAGTCTTTAATCTTGTCATTTACTTTGTTCTAAATCTTGTCTTTATATTTTTTTTTCTTCAAGAAAATATGTTCTACAAACCTAGACATTTTCATATCTTTTTATGTGTACCAATGTGTTTGCATTGATTATGTCTGATATTATGATTTTACGTATAAGAGGTCTTCTATGACTTTTATCAGATACCACTTCCACTATTTATGATATCTATTGCACATATCTCTATTGGATACATCATAAAATGCAAATATGATCTCCATATGGTTTGAAATCTAGAAAAAAACTCTGATCTTTTTAAGGAAAAGCTATTAGATTCTATTAAAACCTACTCCAAATATATTAGAGATCATAATTACATAAAGTTATGACATGAATCACTAAACGGGTTACTACATAATAACCCTTATTACATTAAAACATGAAAGGAACCATCTAAACATAAGTAAGAAACAATATCATGATGTGCTTGAGTTATAAAGGTCTTTAGACTCAGTGCTTAGTTTCCTTCTTTTGGATCATTGAGTGAATCACATTCTAGAATGTCCCCAGAAAGATTCTTGGCTTGAGTGCAGATGTAGTACGCAGAAGACAATTTAACTTCCCAATTGTGCTTCTTACTTCCCTATACACCTTCCTAGAAGTTAATTGTGTAGATTTTGTTTTAGATATGTTTATGAAAGGAATTCAATCCGATTGATTTTGTGGAGAGTCATCTTAAATTGATGCATCACAAAAATACTCTTCATAGGTATGGAACATAGCTTCATCACATTTAGGGTCGACTACTAAGTGAGTCTAAGTTGAAATGCCAATAACATGTGTAGAAGTGGGTTCATCCAGAGTCTGAAAGATCTATGAAGATTTTTCTTCAGATATCTTCAAGTTCTCAGTAGTGGTAATATGTTATTTTTTCTGCTTCCTTGTCTAGACTTTATGTGGTCTAGGATTTGTTGTTGTCAGGTTGGGATCATGTTGTTCATGTAAATCTTCTTCATCCATTATATCTTCTTCTTATTGTAAGTCTACAAACATATTAGGTTTTGCGATGTATGTATTATTTGATGGTTATGAAGTAGTTTCATGTCACCTTTTCAACAATAGCTGGATGTTCTTTCCATAGAACGCATGACAATAGTCATCTGTTTTGCTCCACGACACACCAATAAGAGATGGAGTCTGTAGGGTTTTCATTTACCACTGATTGCTCAACACAAGTACAAAATCTTTCATC